>OX030962.1:72500-280000 GCA_943735955.1 Piscicola geometra
CGATCTAATAAATCATGGGTGGCCTAATGAGCCATTCGCAGCTTCACTGTTTGAAAGTTTGTGCTTAGACATGCATGGCTTAATCTTTGAGACAAGCATATAACTACTGGCAGGATCAACCAGGTAATACACGAGCAAGAAGACTAGCGTCGCTGGCCTAAAGTCGACGAGTCTTCTAGTCGCCTTCGATAGTCGTCGCCGCTCGTAAAAGCGGCTATATCGAAGATAATTTATCAGCTTCGAATCTCTGCTTTACCGAGATCTAGTGATGATGATAGGAGATCACGCGCTTATTGCCGCTAATAGACGTCCCCTTGAACGGTTAGCCTATCTTAAGCGAATAAGCAGCGCATCAGGCCAGTGGGAAATAACAGACGTTCGAGGTGCTTTTTGAGAAACTCGTTTCGAGCTCAAAATATTTGATCGGTCAGTCTTTTTATAATCGTTTACAGATTATAATCGCGTTTCAATGGGACCAAGCCGGTGAAGGCATGTTTTCTCGCGCATTCGACCGGAGCGGTGAGGATCTCGGCCTAGCGTGGAATTTCATTGCCTGTGAAAAAAATTTTAAATAAAAATGTTAAAAAATCTTTCGTTCAATCATGAGACAAATCTCAAAATAAGTTCATTTGACAAGAGTTGCCATTTGAAACTTTATTATCTTGAGTTTCGAAGCATGCCTATACCTATAGAATATACAAGAGTTAACTAGCGTGAGACATCGAGTTTCAATTTGTGTGAAACGAAAATAAGGCCGTATAAGAGACGATAAGATTGAAACAATTTTATTTTAACTGCTGTCTATATCAACCAACACCTTTCATCGTCTTCATTGTCTTCATCGTCTTCATCTTCTTCATCGTCTTCACCGTCTTCATCGTCTTCATCGTCTTCATCGTCTTCATCGTCTTCATCGTCTTCACTGTCTTCACCTTCTTCATCGTCTTCATCGTCTTCATCGTCTTCATCGTCTTCACCGTCTTCACCGTCTTCATCGTCTTCATCGTCTTCACCGTCTTCATCGTCTTCACCGTCTTCGTTCGTCTTCCCCGTCTTCATCGTCTTCACCGTCTTCATCTTTCGTCTTCACCGTCTTCATCGTCTTCATCGTCTTCACCGTCTTCATCGTCTTCATCGTCTTCACCGTCTTCATCGTCTTCATCGTCTTTATCATCTTCACCGTCTTCATCGTCTTCATCGTCTTCATCGTCTTCACCGTCTTCATCGTCTTCACCGTCTTCACCGTCTTCACCGTCTTCACCGTCTTCATCGTCTTCATCGTCTTCATCTTCTTCATCGTCTTCACCGTCTTCATCGTCTTCATCGTCTTCACCGTCTTCATCGTCTTCATCGTCTTTATCATCTTCACCGTCTTCATCGTCTTCATCGTCTTCATCGTCTTCACCGTCTTCATCGTCTTCACCGTCTTCACCGTCTTCACCGTCTTCACCGTCTTCACCGTCTTCACCGTCTTCATCGTCTTCATCGTCTTCATCGTCTTCACCGTCTTCATCGTCTTCATCGTCTTCACCGTCTTCACCGTCTTCATCGTCTTCATCGTCTTCATCGTCTTCATCGTCTTCATCGTCTTCATCGTCTTCACCGTCTTCAACGTCTTCACCGTCTTCACCGTCTTCATCGTCTTCACCGTCTTCATCGTCTTCATCGTCTTCATCGTTCGTCTTCATCGTTCGTCTTCATCGTCTTCATCGTCTTCACCGTCTTCACCGTCTTCACCGTCTTCACCGTCTTCATCGTCTTCACCGTCTTCATCGTCTTCATCGTCTTCGTCGTCTTCATCGTCTTCACCGTCTTCACCGTCTTCATCGTCTTCATCGTCTTCACCGTCTTCACCGTCTTCATCGTTTTCATCGTCTTCATTGTCTTCACCGTCTTCACCGTCTTCATCGTCTTCATCGTCTTCACCGTCTTCACCGTCTTCACCGTCTTCATCGTCTTCATCGTCTCCACCGTCTTCACCGTCTTCACCGTCTTCACCGTCTTCACCGTCTTCATCGTCTTAATCGTCTTCATCTTCTTCATCGTCTTCACCGTCTTCATCGCCTTCATCGTCTTCACCGTCTTCATCGTCTTCATCGTCTTTATCATCTTCACCGTCTTCATCGTCTTCATCGTCTTCATCGTCTTCACCGTCTTCATCGTCTTAACCGTCTTCACAGTCTTCACCGTCTTCACCGTCTTCACCGTCCTCACCGTCTTCACCGTCTTCATCGTCTTCATCGTCTTCATCGTCTTCATCGTCTTCATCGTCTTCACCGTCTTCATCGTCTTCACCGTCTTCATCGTCTTCTTCGTCTTCACCGTCTTCATCGTCTTCACCGTCTTCATCGTCTTCATCGTCTTCACCGTCTTCATCGTCTTCATCGTCTTCACCGTCTTCACCGTCTTCACCGTCTTCATCGTCTTCATCGTCTTCATCGTCTTCATCGTCTTCATCGTCTTCATCGTCTTCATCGTCTTCACCGTCTTCATCGTCTTCACCGTCTTCACCGTCTTCACCGTCTTCACCGTCTTCATCGTCTTCATCGTCTTCATCGTCTTCATCGTCTTCATCGTCTTCATCGTCTTCATCGTCATCTTCGTCTTCATCGTCTTCACCGTCTTCATCGTCTTCATCGTCTTCACCGTCTTCATCGTCTTCACCGTCTTCATCGTCTTCACCATCTCCACGGTCTTCATCGTCTTCATCGTCTTCATCGTCTTCACCGTCTTCACCGTCTTCACCGTCTTCATCGTCTTAAGCGTCTTCACCGTCTTCATCGTCTTCATCGTCTTCATCGTCTTCATCTTCTTGATCGTCTTCACCTTCTTCATCGTCTTCATCGTCTTCACCGTCTTCATCGTCTTCATCGTCTTCACCGTCTTCACCGTCTTCATCGTCTTCATCGTCTTCTTCGTCTTCATCGTCTTCATCGTCTTCACCGTCTTCATCGTCTTCATCGTCTTCATCGTCTTCATCGTCTTCATCGTCTTCACCGTCTTCATCGTCTTCATCGTCTTTATCATCTTCACCGTCTTTATCGTCTTCATCGTCTTCATCGTCTTCACCGTCTTCATCGTCTACACCGTCTTCACCGTCTTCACCGTCTTCACCGTCTTCACCGTCTTCACCGTATTCACCGTCTTCACCGTCTTCATCGTCTTCATCTTCTTCATCGTCTTCATCGTCTTCATCGTCTTCACCGTCTTCATCGTCTTCACCGTCTTCATCGTCTTCTTCGTCTTCACCGTCTTCATCGTCTTCACCGTCTTCATCGTCTTCATCGTCTTCACCGTCTTCATCGTCTTCATCGTCTTCACCGTCTTCATCGTCTTCATCGTCTTCATTGTCTTCATCGTCATCTTTGTCTTCATCGTCTTCACCGTCTTCACCGTCTTCATCGTCTTCATCGTCTTCACCGTCTTCATCGTCTTCACCGTCTTCATCGTCTTCACCGTCTTCATCGTCTTCATCTTTCGTCTTCATCGTCTTCATCGTCTTCATCGTCTTGACCGTCTTCACCGTCTTCACCGTCTTCATCGTCTTCATCGTCTTCATCGTCTTTATCGTCTTCATCGTCTTCATCGTCTTCATCGTCTTCATCGTCTTCACCGTCTTCATCGTCTTCACCGTCTTCACGGTCTTCACCGTCTTCATCGTCTTCATCGTCTTCACCGTCTTCATCGTCTTCATCGTCTTCACCGTCTTCATCGTCTTCATCGTCTTCACCGTCTTCATCGTCTTCATCGTCTTCATTGTCTTCATCGTCATCTTCGTCTTCATCGTCTTCACCGTCTTCACCGTCTTCATCGTCTTCATCGTCTTCACCGTCTTCATCGTCTTCATCGTCTTCATCTTCTTCATCGTCTTCACCGTCTTCATCGTCTTCATCGTCTTCACCGTCTTCATCGTCTTCATCGTCTTTATCATCTTCACCGTCTTCATCGTCTTCATCGTCTTCATCGTCTTCACCGTCTTCATCGTCTTAACCGTCTTCACAGTCTTCACCGTCTTCACCGTCTTCACCGTCTTCACCGTCTTCATCGTCTTCATCGTCTTCATCGTCTTCATCGTCTTCATCGTCTTCACCGTCTTCATCGTCTTCACCGTCTTCTTCGTCTTCACCGTCTTCATCGTCTTCACCGTCTTCATCGTCTTCACCTTCTTCAACGTCTTCATCGTCTTCACCGTCTTCATCGTCTTCATCGTCTTCACCGTCTTCACCGTCTTCATCGTCTTCATCGTCTTCATCGTCTTCATCGTCTTCATCGTCTTCACCGTCTTCATCGTCTTCACCGTCTTCACCGTCTTCACCGTCTTCATCGTCTTCATCGTCTTCATCGTGTTCACCGTCTTCACCGTCTTCACCGTCTTCACCGTCTTCACCGTCTTCATCGTCTTCCTCATCTTCATCGTCTTCACCGTCTTCATCGTCTTCACCGTCTTCACCGTCTTCATCGTCTTCATCGTCTTCATCGTCTTCACCGTCTTCATCGTCTTCACCGTCTTCATCGTCTTCATCGTCTTCACCGTCTTCACCGTCTTCATCGTCTTCATCGTCTTCTTCGTCTTCATTGTCTTCATCGTCTTCACCGTCTTCATCGTCTTCATCGTCTTCATCGTCTTCGTCGTCTTCATCGTCTTCATCGTCTTCACCGTCTTCACCGTCTTCACCGTCTTCATCGTCTTCATCGTCTTCATCGTCTTCACCGTCTTCATCGTCTTCATCGTTCGTCTTCATCGTCTTCATCGTTCGTCTTCATCGTCTTCATCGTCTTCATCGTCTTCACCGTCTTCATCGTCTTCTTCGTCTACACCGTCTTCATCGTTTTCACCGTCTTCATCGTCTTCATCGTCTTCACCGTCTATATCGTCTTCATCGTCTTCACCGTCTTCATCGTCTTCTTCGTCTTCACCGTCTTCATCGTCTTCACCGTCTTCATCGTCTTCATCGTCTTCGACGTCTATATCGTCTTCATCGTCTTCACCGTCTTCATCGTCTTCATCGTCTTCGTCGTTTTCATCGTCTTCATCGTCTTCATCGTCTTCACCGTCTTCATCGTCTTCACCGTCTTCATCGTCTTCTTCGTCTTCACCGTCTTCATCGTCTTCACCGTCTTCCTCGTCTTCATCGTCTTCATCGTCTTCATCGTCTCATCGTCTTCACCGTCTTCATCGTCTTCATCGTCTTCACCGTCTTCATCGTCTTCATCTTTCGTCTTCACCGTCTTCATCGTCTTCATCGTCTTCACCGTCTTCACCGTCTTCACCGTCTTCATCGTCTTCATCGTCTTCATCGTCTTCATCGTCTTCATCGTCTTCACCGTCTTCATCGTCTTCACCGTCTTCACCGTCTTCACCGTCTTCATCGTCTTCATCGTCTTCATCGTGTTCACCGTCTTCACCGTCTTCACCGTCTTCACCGTCTTCACCGTCTTCATCGTCTTCATCGTCTTCACCGTCTTCATCGTCTTCATCGTCTTCACCGTCTTCACCGTCTTCATCGTTTTCATCGTCTTCTTCGTCTTCATCGTCTTCATCGTCTTCACCGTCTTCATCGTCTTCATCGTCTTCATCGTCTTCGTCGTCTTCATCGTCTTCATCGTCTTCATCGTCTTCACCGTCTTCATCGTCTTCATCGTTCGTCTTCATCGTCTTCATCGTTCGTCTTCATCGTCTTCATCGTCTTCATCGTCTTCACCGTCTTCATCGTCTTCACCGTCTTCATCGTCTTCATCGTCTTCACCGTCTATATCGTCTTCATCGTCTTCACCGTCTTCATCGTCTTCATCGTCTTCGTCGTCTTCATCGTCTTCATCGTCTTCACCGTCTTCACCGTCTTCACCGTCTTCATCGTCTTCATCGTCTTCATCGTCTTCATCGTCTTCATCGTCTTCACCGTCTTCATCGTCTTCACCGTCTTCATCGTCTTCTTCGTCTTCACCGTCTTCATCGTCTTCACCGTCTTCCTCGTCTTCATCGTCTTCACCGTCTTCATCGTCTTCATCGTTTTCACCGTCTTCATCGTCTTCATCGTCTTCACCATCTTCATCGTCTTCATCTTTCGTCTTCACCGTCTTCATCGTCTTCATCGTCTTCACCGTCTTCACCTTTTTCACCGTCTTCATCGTCTTCATCGTCTTCATCGTCTTCATCGTCTTCATCGTCTTCATCGTTTTCATCGTCTTCACCGTCTTCATCGTCTTCACCGTCTTCACCGTCTTCACCGTCTTCACCGTCTTCATCGTCTTCATCGTGTTCACCGTCTTCACCGTCTTCACCGTCTTCACCGTCTTCACCGTCTTCATCGTCTTCATCGTCTTCATCGTCTTCATCGTCTTTATCGTCATCTTCGTCTTCATCGTCTTCACCATCTTCACCGTCTTCATCGTCTTCATCGTCTTCACCGTCTTCATCGTCTTCACCGTCTTCATCGTCTTCATCGTCTTCACCGTCTTCATCGTCTTCATCGTCTTCATCGTCTTCTTCGTCTTCACCGTCTTCATCGTCTTCACCGTCTTCAACGTCTTCATCGTCTTCATCGTCTTCACCGTCTATATCGTCTTCATCGTCTTCACCGTCTTCATCGTCTTCATCGTCTTCACCGTCTTCATCGTCTTCACCGTCTTCATCGTCTTCTTCGTCTTCACCGTCTTCATCGTCTTCACCGTCTTCACCGTCTTCATCGTCTTCATCGTCTTCACCGTCTATATCGTCTTCATCGTCTTCACCGTCTTCATCGTCTTCATCGTTCGTCTTCACCATCTTCATCGTCTTCATCGTCTTCACCGTCTTCACCGTCCTCAGCGTCTTCATCGTCTTCATCGTCTTCATCGTCTTCACCGTCTTCATCGTCTTCACCGTTTTCACCGTCTTCACCGTCTTCATCGTTTTCATCGTCTTCATCGTCTTCACCGTCTTCACCGTCTTGACCGTCTTCACCGTCTTCACCGTCTTCATCGTCTTCATCGTCTTCATCGTCTTCATCGTCTTCATCGTCTTCCTCGTCTTCATCGTCTTCACCGTCTTCACCGTCTTCATCGTCTTCATCGTCTTCACCGTCTTCATCGTCTTCACCGTCTTCATCGTCTTCATCGTCTTCACCGTCTTGATCGTCTTCACCGTCTTCATCGTCTTCACCGTCTCCACGGTCTTCATCGTCTTCATCGTCTTCATCGTCTTCACCGTCTTCACCGTCTTCACCGTCTTCACCGTCTTCACCGTCTTCATCGTCTTCAGCGTCTTCACCGTCTTCATCGTCTTCATCGTCTTCATCGTCTTCATCTTCTTGATCGTCTTCACCTTCTTCATCGTCTTCATCGTCTTCACCGTCTTCATCGTCTTCACCGTCTTCACCGTCTTCATCGTCTTCATCGTCTTCACCGTCTATATCGTCTTCATCGTCTTCACCGTCTTCATCGTCTTCACCGTCTTCATCGTCTTCACCGTTTTCACCGTCTTCACCGTCTTCATCGTTTTCATCGTCTTCATCGTCTTCACCGTCTTCACCGTCTTGACCGTCTTCACCGTCTTCACCGTCTTCATCGTCTTCATCGTCTTCATCGTCTTCATCGTCTTCATCGTCTTCCTCGTCTTCATCGTCTTCACCGTCTTCACCGTCTTCATCGTCTTCATCGTCTTCACCGTCTTCATCGTCTTCACCGTCTTCATCGTCTTCATCGTCTTCACCGTCTTCATCGTCTTCACCGTCTTCATCGTCTTCACCGTCTCCACGGTCTTCATCGTCTTCATCGTCTTCATCGTCTTCACCGTCTTCACCGTCTTCACCGTCTTCACCGTCTTCACCGTCTTCATCGTCTTCACCGTCTTCATCGTCTTCATCGTCTTCACCGTCTTCATCGTCTTCATCGTCTTCACCGTCTTCATCGTCTTCACCGTCTTCATCGTCTTCTTCGTCTTCACCGTCTTCATCGTCTTCACCGTCTTCACCGTCTTCACCGTCTTCACCGTCTTCATCGTCTTCACCGTCTTCATCGTTCGTCTTCATCGTCTTCATCGTTCGTCTTCATCGTTCGTCTTCATCGTCTTCATCGTCTTCATCGTTTTCATCGTCTTCATCGTCTTCACCGTCTTCATCGTCTTCTTCGTCTTCACCGTCTTCATCGTCTTCACCGTTTTCATCGTCTTCATCGTTCGTCTTCACCGTCTTCATCGTCTTCATCGTCTTCACCGTCTTCACCGTCCTCAACGTCTTCATCGTCTTCATCGTCTTCATCGTCTTCATCGTCTTCATCGTCTTCACCGTCTTCATCGTCTTCACCGTTTTCACCGTCTTCACCGTCTTCATCGTCTTCATCGTCTTCATCGTCTTCACCGTCTTCACCGTCTTCACCGTCTTCACCGTCTTCACCGTCTTCATCGTCTTCATTGTCTTCATCGTCTTCATCGACTTCATCGTCTTCTTCGTCTTCATCGTCTTCACCGTCTTCACCGTCTTCATCGTCTTCATCGTCTTCATCGTCTTCATCGTCTTCCTCGTCTTCATCGTCTTCACCGTCTTCACCGTCTTCATCGTCTTCATCGTCTTCATCGTCTTCACCGTCTTCACCGTCTTCACCGTCTTCACCGTCTTCATCGTCTTCATCGTCTTCATCGTCTTCACCGTCTTCATCGTCTTCATCGTTCGTCTTCATCGTTCGTCTTCATCGTTCGTCTTCATCGTTCGTCTTCATCGTTCGTCTTCATCGTCTTCATCGTCTTCATCGTTTTCATCGTCTTCATCGTCTTCACCGTCTTCATCGTCTTCTTCGTCTTCATCGTCTTCATCGTCTTCATCGTTTTCATCGTCTTCATCGTCTTCACCGTCTTCATCGTCTTCTTCGTCTTCACCGTCTTCATCGTCTTCACCGTTTTCATCGTCTTCATCGTCTTCACCGTCTTCATCGTCTTCATCGTCTTCACCGTCTTCATCGTCTTCATCGTTCGTCTTCACCGTCTTCATCGTCTTCATCGTCTTCACCGTCTTCACCGTCCTCAACGTCTTCATCGTCTTCATCGTCTTCATCGTCTTCATCGTCTTCATCGTCTTCACCGTCTTCATCGTCTTCACCGTTTTCACCGTCTTCACCGTCTTCATCGTCTTCATCGTCTTCATCGTCTTCACCGTCTTCACCGTCTTCACCGTCTTCACCGTCTTCACCGTCTTCATCGTCTTCATTGTCTTCATCGTCTTCATCGTCTTCATCGTCTTCTTCGTCTTCATCGTCTTCACCGTCTTCATCGTCTTCATCGTCTTCATCGTCTTCATCGTCTTCCTCGTCTTCATCGTCTTCACCGTCTTCACCGTCTTCATCGTCTTCATCGTCTTCATCGTCTTCGCCGTCTTCACCGTCTTCACCGTCTTCACCGTCTTCATCGTCTTCATCGTCTTCATCCTCTTCACCGTCTTCATCGTCTTCATCGTTCGTCTTCATCGTTCGTCTTCATCGTTCGTCTTCATCGTTCGTCTTCATCGTCTTCATCGTCTTCATCGTTTTCATCGTCTTCATCGTCTTCACCGTCTTCATCGTCTTCTTCGTCTTCACCGTCTTCATCGTCTTCACCGTTTTCATCGTCTTCATCGTCTTCACCGTCTTCATCGTCTTCATCGTCTTCACCGTCTTCATCGTCTTCATCGTTCGTCTTCACCGTCTTCATCGTCTTCATCGTCTTCACCGTCTTCACCGTCCTCAGCGTCTTCATCGTCTTCATCGTCTTCATCGTCTTCATCGTCTTCATCGTCTTCACCGTCTTCATCGTCTTCACCGTTTTCACCGTCTTCATCGTCTTCATCGTCTTCATCGTCTTCACCGTCTTCACCGTCTTCACCGTCTTCACCGTCTTCATCGTCTTCATCGTCTTCACCGTCTTCACCGTCCTCAGCGTCTTCATCGTCTTCATCGTCTTCATCGTCTTCATCGTCTTCATCGTCTTCACCGTTTTCATCGTCTTCACCGTTTTCACCGTCTTCATCGTCTTCATCGTCTTCATCGTCTTCACCGTCTTCACCGTCTTCACCGTCTTCACCGTCTTCACCGTCTTCATCGTCTTCATTGTCTTCATCGTCTTCATCGTCTTCATCGTCTTCTTCGTCTTCATCGTCTTCACCGTCTTCACCGTCTTCATCGTCTTCATCGTCTTCATCGTCTTCATCGTCTTCATCGTCTTCCTCGTCTTCATCGTCTTCACCGTCTTCACCGTCTTCATCGTCTTCATCGTCTTCACCGTCTTCATCGTCTTCACCGTCTTCATCGTCTTCATCGTCTTCTTCGTCTTCATCGTCTTCATCGTCTTCATCGTCTTCATCGTCTTCGTCGTCTTCATCGTCTTAATCGTCTTCATCGTCTTCCTCGTCTTCACCGTCTTCATCGTCTTCATCGTCTTCATCGTCTTCACCGTCTTCACCGTCTTCATCGTCTTCATCGTTCGTCTTCATCGTCTTCATCGTTCGTCTTCATCGTTTGTCTTCATCGTCTTCATCGTTTTCATCGTCTTCATCGTCTTCACCGTCTTCACCGTCTTCATCGTCTTCTTCGTCTTCACCGTCTTCATCGTCTTCACCGTTTTCATCGTCTTCATCGTCTTCACCGTCTTCATCGTCTTCATCGTCTTCACCGTCTTCATCGTCTTCATCGTTCGTCTTCACCGTCTTCATCGTCTTCATCGTCTTCACCGTCTTCACCGTCCTCAGCGTCTTCATCGTCTTCATCGTCTTCATCGTCTTCATCGTCTTCATCGTCTTCATCGTCTTCACCGTCTTCATCGTCTTCATCGTTCGTCTTCATCGTCTTCATCGTTCGTCTTCATCGTTCGTCTTCATCATCTTCATCGTCTTCATCGTCTTCACCGTCTTCATCGTCTTCACCGTCTTCATCGTCTTCTTCGTCTTCACCGTCTTCATCGTCTTCACCGTCTTCATCGTCTTCATCGTCTTCACCGTCTATATCGTCTTCATCGTCTTCACCGTCTTCATCGTCTTCATCGTCTTCATCGTTCGTCTTCATCGTCTTCATCGTCTTCATCGTCTTCATCGTTTTCATCGTCTTCATCGTCTTCACCGTCTTCATCGTCTTCTTCGTCTTCACCGTCTTCATCGTCTTCACCGTTTTCATCGTCTTCATCGTCTTCACCGTCTTTACCGTCTTCATCGTCTTCATCGTTCGTCTTCATCGTTCGTCTTCATCGTTCGTCTTCATCGTTCGTCTTCATCGTCTTCATCGTCTTCATCGTTTTCATCGTCTTCATCGTCTTCACCGTCTTCATCGTCTTCTTCGTCTTCACCGTCTTCATCGTCTTCACCGTTTTCATCGTCTTCATCGTCTTCACCGTCTTCATCGTCTTCATCGTCTTCACCGTCTTCATCGTCTTCATCGTTCGTCTTCACCGTCTTCATCGTCTTCATCGTCTTCACCGTCTTCACCGTCCTCAGCGTCTTCATCGTCTTCATCGTCTTCATCGTCTTCATCGTCTTCATCGTCTTCACCGTCTTCATCGTCTTCACCGTTTTCACCGTCTTCATCGTCTTCATCGTCTTCATCGTCTTCACCGTCTTCACCGTCTTCACCGTCTTCACCGTCTTCATCGTCTTCATCGTCTTCACCGTCTTCACCGTCCTCAGCGTCTTCATCGTCTTCATCGTCTTCATCGTCTTCATCGTCTTCATCGTCTTCACCGTTTTCATCGTCTTCACCGTTTTCACCGTCTTCATCGTCTTCATCGTCTTCATCGTCTTCACCGTCTTCACCGTCTTCACCGTCTTCACCGTCTTCACCGTCTTCATCGTCTTCATTGTCTTCATCGTCTTCATCGTCTTCATCGTCTTCTTCGTCTTCATCGTCTTCACCGTCTTCACCGTCTTCATCGTCTTCATCGTCTTCATCGTCTTCATCGTCTTCATCGTCTTCCTCGTCTTCATCGTCTTCACCGTCTTCACCGTCTTCATCGTCTTCATCGTCTTCACCGTCTTCATCGTCTTCACCGTCTTCATCGTCTTCATCGTCTTCTTCGTCTTCATCGTCTTCATCGTCTTCATCGTCTTCATCGTCTTCGTCGTCTTCATCGTCTTAATCGTCTTCATCGTCTTCCTCGTCTTCACCGTCTTCATCGTCTTCATCGTCTTCATCGTCTTCACCGTCTTCACCGTCTTCATCGTCTTCATCGTTCGTCTTCATCGTCTTCATCGTTCGTCTTCATCGTTTGTCTTCATCGTCTTCATCGTTTTCATCGTCTTCATCGTCTTCACCGTCTTCACCGTCTTCATCGTCTTCTTCGTCTTCACCGTCTTCATCGTCTTCACCGTTTTCATCGTCTTCATCGTCTTCACCGTCTTCATCGTCTTCATCGTCTTCACCGTCTTCATCGTCTTCATCGTTCGTCTTCACCGTCTTCATCGTCTTCATCGTCTTCACCGTCTTCACCGTCCTCAGCGTCTTCATCGTCTTCATCGTCTTCATCGTCTTCATCGTCTTCATCGTCTTCATCGTCTTCACCGTCTTCATCGTCTTCATCGTTCGTCTTCATCGTCTTCATCGTTCGTCTTCATCGTTCGTCTTCATCATCTTCATCGTCTTCATCGTCTTCACCGTCTTCATCGTCTTCACCGTCTTCATCGTCTTCTTCGTCTTCACCGTCTTCATCGTCTTCACCGTCTTCATCGTCTTCATCGTCTTCACCGTCTATATCGTCTTCATCGTCTTCACCGTCTTCATCGTCTTCATCGTCTTCATCGTTCGTCTTCATCGTCTTCATCGTCTTCATCGTCTTCATCGTTTTCATCGTCTTCATCGTCTTCACCGTCTTCATCGTCTTCTTCGTCTTCACCGTCTTCATCGTCTTCACCGTTTTCATCGTCTTCATCGTCTTCACCGTCTTTACCGTCTTCATCGTCTTCATCGTTCGTCTTCACCGTCTTCATCGTCTTCATCATCTTCATCGTCTTCACCGTCTTCATCGTCTTCATCGTTTTCATCGTCTTCACCGTCTTCATCGTCTTCATCGTTCGTCTTCACCGTCTTCATCGTCTTCATCGTCTTCACCGTCTTCACCGTCTTCATCGTCTTCTTCGTCTTCACCGTCTTCATCGTCTTCACCGTTTTCATCGTCTTCATCGTCTTCACCGTCTTCATCGTCTTCATCGTCTTCACCGTCTTCATCGTCTTCATCGTTCGTCTTCACCGTCTTCATCGTCTTCATCGTCTTCACCGTCTTCACCGTCCTCAACGTCTTCATCGTCTTCATCGTCTTCATCGTCTTCATCGTCTTCATCGTCTTCACCGTCTTCATCGTCTTCACCGTTTTCACCGTCTTCACCGTCTTCATCGTCTTCATCGTCTTCATCGTCTTCACCGTCTTCACCGTCTTCACCGTCTTCACCGTCTTCACCGTCTTCATCGTCTTCATTGTCTTCATCGTCTTCATCGTCTTCATCGTCTTCTTCGTCTTCATCGTCTTCACCGTCTTCATCGTCTTCATCGTCTTCATCGTCTTCATCGTCTTCCTCGTCTTCATCGTCTTCACCGTCTTCACCGTCTTCATCGTCTTCATCGTCTTCATCGTCTTCGCCGTCTTCACCGTCTTCACCGTCTTCACCGTCTTCATCGTCTTCATCGTCTTCATCCTCTTCACCGTCTTCATCGTCTTCATCGTTCGTCTTCATCGTTCGTCTTCATCGTTCGTCTTCATCGTTCGTCTTCATCGTCTTCATCGTCTTCATCGTTTTCATCGTCTTCATCGTCTTCACCGTCTTCATCGTCTTCTTCGTCTTCACCGTCTTCATCGTCTTCACCGTTTTCATCGTCTTCATCGTCTTCACCGTCTTCATCGTCTTCATCGTCTTCACCGTCTTCATCGTCTTCATCGTTCGTCTTCACCGTCTTCATCGTCTTCATCGTCTTCACCGTCTTCACCGTCCTCAGCGTCTTCATCGTCTTCATCGTCTTCATCGTCTTCATCGTCTTCATCGTCTTCACCGTCTTCATCGTCTTCACCGTTTTCACCGTCTTCATCGTCTTCATCGTCTTCATCGTCTTCACCGTCTTCACCGTCTTCACCGTCTTCACCGTCTTCATCGTCTTCATCGTCTTCACCGTCTTCACCGTCCTCAGCGTCTTCATCGTCTTCATCGTCTTCATCGTCTTCATCGTCTTCATCGTCTTCACCGTTTTCATCGTCTTCACCGTTTTCACCGTCTTCATCGTCTTCATCGTCTTCATCGTCTTCACCGTCTTCACCGTCTTCACCGTCTTCACCGTCTTCACCGTCTTCATCGTCTTCATTGTCTTCATC
Organism: Piscicola geometra; assembly: GCA_943735955.1. Classification (NCBI taxonomy): domain Eukaryota; kingdom Metazoa; phylum Annelida; class Clitellata; order Hirudinida; family Piscicolidae; genus Piscicola; species Piscicola geometra. The sequence goes on from OX030962.1 coordinate 86,785, forward strand.
GTCTTCATCGTCTTCATCGTCTTCTTCGTCTTCATCGTCTTCACCGTCTTCACCGTCTTCATCGTCTTCATCGTCTTCATCGTCTTCATCGTCTTCATCGTCTTCCTCGTCTTCATCGTCTTCACCGTCTTCACCGTCTTCATCGTCTTCATCGTCTTCACCGTCTTCATCGTCTTCACCGTCTTCATCGTCTTCATCGTCTTCTTCGTCTTCATCGTCTTCATCGTCTTCATCGTCTTCATCGTCTTCGTCGTCTTCATCGTCTTCATCGTCTTCATCGTCTTCCTCGTCTTCACCGTCTTCATCGTCTTCATCGTCTTCATCGTCTTCACCGTCTTCACCGTCTTCATCGTCTTCATCGTTCGTCTTCATCGTCTTCATCGTTCGTCTTCATCGTTTGTCTTCATCGTCTTCATCGTTTTCATCGTCTTCATCGTCTTCACCGTCTTCACCGTCTTCATCGTCTTCTTCGTCTTCACCGTCTTCATCGTCTTCACCGTTTTCATCGTCTTCATCGTCTTCACCGTCTTCATCGTCTTCATCGTCTTCACCGTCTTCATCGTCTTCATCGTTCGTCTTCACCGTCTTCATCGTCTTCATCGTCTTCACCGTCTTCACCGTCCTCAGCGTCTTCATCGTCTTCATCGTCTTCATCGTCTTCATCGTCTTCATCGTCTTCATCGTCTTCACCGTCTTCATCGTCTTCATCGTTCGTCTTCATCGTCTTCATCGTTCGTCTTCATCGTTCGTCTTCATCATCTTCATCGTCTTCATCGTCTTCACCGTCTTCATCGTCTTCACCGTCTTCATCGTCTTCTTCGTCTTCACCGTCTTCATCGTCTTCACCGTCTTCATCGTCTTCATCGTCTTCACCGTCTATATCGTCTTCATCGTCTTCACCGTCTTCATCGTCTTCATCGTTCGTCTTCACCGTCTTCATCGTCTTCATCGTCTTCACCGTCTTCACCGTCCTCAGCGTCTTCATCGTCTTCATCGTCTTCATCGTCTTCATCGTCTTCATCGTCTTCATCGTCTTCATCGTCTTCACCGTCTTCATCGTCTTCACCGTTTTCACCGTCTTCACCGTCTTCATCGTCTTCATCGTCTTCATCGTCTTAACCGTCTTCACCGTCTTGACCGTCTTCACCGTCTTCACCGTCTTCATCGTCTTCATCGTTTTCATCGTCTTCATCGTCTTTATCGTCTTCATCGTCTTCCTCGTCTTCATCGTCTTCACCGTCTTCACCGTCTTCATCGTCTTCATCGTCTTCACCGTCTTCATCGTCTTCACCGTCTTCATCGTCTTCATCGTCTTCTTCGTCTTCATCGTCTTCATCGCCTTCACAGTCTTCATCGTCTTCATCGTTTTCATCGTCTTCGTCGTCTTCATCGTCTTCATCGTCTTCACCGTCTTCACCGTCTTCACCGTCTTCATCGTCTTCATCGTCTTCATCGTCTTCACCGTCTTCATCGTCTTCATCGTTCGTCTTCATCGTCTTCATCGTTCGTCTTCATCGTTCGTCCTCATCGTCTTCATCGTCTTCATCGTCTTCACCGTCTTCATCGTCTTCACCGTCTTCATCGTCTTCTTCGTCTTCACCGTCTTCATCGTCTTCACCGTCTTCACCGTCTTCACCGTCTTCACCGTCTTCATCGTCTTCATCGTCTTCATCGTCTTCATCGTCTTCCTCGTCTTCATCGTCATCACCGTCTTCACCGTCTTCATCGTCTTCATCGTCTTCACCGTCTTCATCGTCTACACCGTCTTCATCGTCTTCATCGTCTTCTTCGTCTTCATCGTCTTCATCGTCTTCACCGTCTTCATCGTCTTCATCGTCTTCATCGTCATCGTCGTCTTCATCGTCTTCATCGTCTTCACCGTCTTCACCGTCTTCACCGTCTTCACCGTCTCCATCGTCTTCATCGTCTTCACCGTCTTCATCGTCTTCATCGTTCGTCTTCATCGTCTTCATCGTTCGTCTTCATCGTTCGTCTTCATCGTTCGTCTTCATCGTTCGTCTTCATCATCTTCATCGTCTTCATCGTCTTCACCGTCTTCATCGTCTTCACCGTCTTCATCGTCTTCTTCGTCTTCACCGTCTTCATCGTCTTCATCGTCATCGTCGTCTTCATCGTCTTCATCGTCTTCACCGTCTTCACCGTCTTCACCGTCTTCACCGTCTCCATCGTCTTCATCGTCTTCATCGTCTTCACCGTCTTCATCGTCTTCATCGTTCGTCTTCATCGTCTTCATCGTTCGTCTTCATCGTTCGTCTTCATCGTCTTCATCGTCTTCATCGTTTTAATCGTCTTCATCGTCTTCACCGTCGTCATCGTCTTCTTCGTCTTCACCGTCTTTAGCGTTTTCATCGTCTTCATCGTCTTCACCGTCTTCATCGTCTTCATCGTCTTCACCGTCTTCATCGTCTTCATCGTTCGTCTTCACCGTCTTCATCGTCTTCATCGTCTTCACCGTCTTCACCGTCCTCAGCGTCTTCATCGTCTTCATCGTCTTCATCGTCTTCATCGTCTTCATCGTCTTCACCGTCTTCATCGTCTTCACCGTTTTCACCGTCTTCACCGTCTTCATCGTCTTCATCGTCTTCATCGTCTTCATCGTCTTCACCGTCTTCATCGTCTTCACCGTCTTCATCGTCTTCTTCGTCTTCACCGTCTTCATCGTCTTCACCGTCTTCATCGTCTTCATCGTCTTCACCGTCTTCATCGTCTTCATCGTTCGTCTTCACCGTCTTCATCGTCTTCATCGTCTTCACCGTCCTCAGCGTCTTCATCGTCTTCACCGTCTTCATCGTCTTCATCGTCTTCACCGTCTTCACCGTCTTCACCGTCCTCAGCGTCTTCATCGTCTTCATTGTCTTCGTCGTCTTCATCGTCTGCATCGTCTTCACCGTCTTCACCGTCTTCACCGTCTCCATCGTCTTCATCGTCTTCATCGTCTTCACCGTCTTCATCGTCTTCATCGTTCGTCTTCACCGTCTTCATCGTCTTCATCGTCTTCACCGTCTTCACCGTCCTCAGCGTCTTCATCGTCTTCATCGTCTTCATCGTCTTCATCGTCTTCATCGTCTTCACCGTCTTCATCGTCTTCATCGTTCGTCTTCATCGTCTTCATCGTTCGTCTTCATCGTTCGTCTTCATCATCTTCATCGTCTTCATCGTCTTCACCGTCTTCATCGTCTTCACCGTCTTCATCGTCTTCTTCGTCTTCACCGTCTTCATCGTCTTCACCGTCTTCATCGTCTTCATCGTCTTCACCGTCTTCATCGTCTTCATCGTTCGTCTTCACCGTCTTCATCGTCTTCATCGTCTTCACCGTCCTCAGCGTCTTCATCGTCTTCACCGTCTTCATCGTCTTCATCGTCTTCACCGTCTTCACCGTCTTCACCGTCCTCAGCGTCTTCATCGTCTTCATTGTCTTCGTCGTCTTCATCGTCTGCATCGTCTTCACCGTCTTCACCGTCTTCACCGTCTCCATCGTCTTCATCGTCTTCATCGTCTTCACCGTCTTCATCGTCTTCATCGTTCGTCTTCACCGTCTTCATCGTCTTCACCGTCTTCATCGTCTTCATCGTCTTCATCGTCTTCTTCGTCTTCACCGTCTTCATCGTCTTCACCGTTTTCATCGTCTTCATCGTCTTCACCGTCTTCATCGTCTTCATCGTCTTCACCGTCTTCATCGTCTTCATCGTTCGTCTTCACCGTCTTCATCGTCTTCATCGTCTTCACCGTCTTCACCGTCCTCAGCGTCTTCATCGTCTTCATCGTCTTCATCGTCTTCATCGTCTTCATCGTCTTCACCGTCTTCATCGTCTTCACCGTTTTCACCGTCTTCACCGTCATTATCGTCTTCATCGTCTTCATCGTCTTCACCGTCTTCACCGTCTTCACCGTCTTCACCATCTTCATCGTCTTCATTGTCTTCATCGTCTTCATCGTCTTCATCGTCTTCTTCGTCTTCATCGTTTTCACCGTCTTCACCGTCTTCATCGTCTTCATCGTCTTCATCGTCTTCCTCGTCTTCATCGTTTTCACCGTCTTCACCGTCTTCATCGTCTTCATCGTCTTCATCGTCTTCCTCGTCTTCATCGTCTTCACCGTCTTCACCGTCTTCATCGTCTTCATCGTCTTCACCGTCTTCATCGTCTTCACCGTCTTCATCGTCTTCATCGTCTTCTTCGTCTTCATCGTCTTCATCGTCTTCACCGTCTTCATCGTCTTCATCGTCTTCATCGTCTTCGTCGTCTTCATCGTCTTCATCGTCTTCATCGTCTTCCTCGTCTTCACCGTCTTCATCGTCTTCATCGTCTTCATCGTTCGTCTTCACCGTCTTCATCGTCTTCATCGTCTTCACCGTCTTCACCGTCTTCAGCGTCTTCATCGTCTTCATCGTCTTCATCGTCTTCATCGTCTTCATCGTCTTCACCGTCTTCATCGTCTTCATCGTTCGTCTTCATCGTCTTCATCGTTCGTCTTCATCGTTCGTCTTCATCATCTTCATCGTCTTCATCGTCTTCACCGTCTTCATCGTCTTCACCGTCTTCATCGTCTTCTTCGTCTTCACCGTCTTCATCGTCTTCACCGTCTTCATCGTCTTCATCGTCTTCACCGTCTTCATCGTCTTCATCGTTCGTCTTCACCGTCTTCATCGTCTTCATCGTCTTCACCGTCTTCATCGTCTTCATTGTCTTCGTCGTCTTCATCGTCTGCATCGTCTTCACCGTCTTCACCGTCTTCACCGTCTCCATCGTCTTCATCGTCTTCATCGTCTTCACCGTCTTCATCGTCTTCATCGTTCGTCTTCACCGTCTTCATCGTCTTCATCGTCTTCACCGTCTTCACCGTCCTCAGCGTCTTCATCGTCTTCATCGTCTTCATCGTCTTCATCGTCTTCACCGTCTTCATCGTCTTCATCGTTCGTCTTCATCGTCTTCATCGTTCGTCTTCATCGTTCGTCTTCATCATCTTCATCGTCTTCATCGTCTTCACCGTCTTCATCGTCTTCACCGTCTTCATCGTCTTCTTCGTCTTCACCGTCTTCATCGTCTTCACCGTCTTCATCGTCTTCATCGTCTTCACCGTCTTCATCGTCTTCATCGTTCGTCTTCACCGTCTTCATCGTCTTCATCGTCTTCACCGTCCTCAGCGTCTTCATCGTCTTCACCGTCTTCATCGTCTTCATCGTCTTCACCGTCTTCACCGTCTTCACCGTCCTCAGCGTCTTCATCGTCTTCATTGTCTTCGTCGTCTTCATCGTCTGCATCGTCTTCACCGTCTTCACCGTCTTCACCGTCTCCATCGTCTTCATCGTCTTCATCGTCTTCACCGTCTTCATCGTCTTCATCGTTCGTCTTCACCGTCTTCATCGTCTTCACCGTCTTCATCGTCTTCATCGTCTTCATCGTCTTCTTCGTCTTCACCGTCTTCATCGTCTTCACCGTTTTCATCGTCTTCATCGTCTTCACCGTCTTCATCGTCTTCATCGTCTTCACCGTCTTCATCGTCTTCATCGTTCGTCTTCACCGTCTTCATCGTCTTCATCGTCTTCACCGTCTTCACCGTCCTCAGCGTCTTCATCGTCTTCATCGTCTTCATCGTCTTCATCGTCTTCATCGTCTTCACCGTCTTCATCGTCTTCACCGTTTTCACCGTCTTCACCGTCATTATCGTCTTCATCGTCTTCATCGTCTTCACCGTCTTCACCGTCTTCACCGTCTTCACCATCTTCATCGTCTTCATTGTCTTCATCGTCTTCATCGTCTTCATCGTCTTCTTCGTCTTCATCGTTTTCACCGTCTTCACCGTCTTCATCGTCTTCATCGTCTTCATCGTCTTCCTCGTCTTCATCGTTTTCACCGTCTTCACCGTCTTCATCGTCTTCATCGTCTTCATCGTCTTCCTCGTCTTCATCGTCTTCACCGTCTTCACCGTCTTCATCGTCTTCATCGTCTTCACCGTCTTTATCGTCTTCACCGTCTTCATCGTCTTCATCGTCTTCTTCGTCTTCATCGTCTTCATCGTCTTCACCGTCTTCATCGTCTTCATCGTCTTCATCGTCTTCGTCGTCTTCATCGTCTTCATCGTCTTCATCGTCTTCCTCGTCTTCACCGTCTTCATCGTCTTCATCGTCTTCATCGTCTTCACCGTCTTCATCGTCTTCATCGTTCGTCTTCATCGTCTTCATCGTTCGTCTTCATCGTTTGTCTTCATCGTCTTCATCGTCTTCATCGTTTTCATCGTCTTCATCGTCTTCACCGTCTTCATCGTCTTCTTCGTCTTCACCGTCTTCATTGTCTTCACCGTTTTCATCGTCTTCATCGTCTTCATTGTCTTCATCGTCTTCATCGTCTTCATCGTCTTCTTCGTCTTCATCGTCTTCACCGTCTTCACCGTCTTCATCGTCTTCATCGTTCGTCTTCATCGTTCGTCTTCATCGTCTTCATCGTCTTCATCGTCTTCATCGTCTTCATCGTCTTCATCGTCTTCGTCGTCTTCATCGTCTTCATCGTCTTCATCGTCTTCCTCGTCTTCACCGTCTTCATCGTCTTCATCGTCTTCACCGTCTTCATCGTCTTCATCGTTCGTCTTCATCGTCTTCATCGTTCGTCTTCATCGTTTGTCTTCATCGTCTTCATCGTCTTCATCGTTTTCATCGTCTTCATCGTCTTCACCGTCTTCATCGTCTTCTTCGTCTTCACCGTCTTCATCGTCTTCACCGTCTTCATCGTCTTCACCGTTTTCATCGTCTTCATCGTCTTCACCGTCTTCATCGTCTTCATCGTCTTCACCGTCTTCATCGTCTTCATCGTTCGTCTTCACCGTTCGTCTTCACCGTCTTCATCGTCTTCATCGTCTTCACCGTCTTCACCGTCCTCAGCGTCTTCATCGTCTTCATCGTCTTCATCGTCTTCATCGTCTTCATCGTCTTCACCGTCTTCATCGTCTTCACCGTTTTCACCGTCTTCACCGTCTTCATCGTCTTCATCGTCTTCATCGTCTTCACCGTCTTCACCGTCTTCACCGTCTTCACCGTCTTCATCGTCTTCATTGTCTTCATCGTCTTCATCGTCTTCATCGTCTTCTTCGTCTTCATCGTCTTCACCGTCTTCATCGTCTTCACCGTCCTCAGCGTCTTCATCGTCTTCACCGTCTTCATCGTCTTCATCGTCTTCACCGTCTTCACCGTCTTCACCGTCCTCAGCGTCTTCATCGTCTTCACCGTCTTCATCGTCTTCTTCGTCTTCATCGTTTTCACCGTCTTCACCGTCTTCATCGTCTTCATCGTCTTCATCGTCTTCCTCGTCTTCATCGTCTTCATCGTCTTCTTCGTCTTCATCGTTTTCACCGTCTTCACCGTCTTCATCGTCTTCATCGTCTTCATCGTCTTCCTCGTCTTCATCGTTTTCACCGTCTTCACCGTCTTCATCGTCTTCATCGTCTTCATCGTCTTCCTCGTCTTCATCGTCTTCACCGTCTTCACCGTCTTCATCGTCTTCATCGTCTTCACCGTCTTTATCGTCTTCACCGTCTTCATCGTCTTCATCGTCTTCTTCGTCTTCATCGTCTTCATCGTCTTCACCGTCTTCATCGTCTTCATCGTCTTCATCGTCTTCGTCGTCTTCATCGTCTTCATCGTCTTCATCGTCTTCCTCGTCTTCACCGTCTTCATCGTCTTCATCGTCTTCATCGTCTTCACCGTCTTCATCGTCTTCATCGTTCGTCTTCATCGTCTTCATCGTTCGTCTTCATCGTTTGTCTTCATCGTCTTCATCGTCTTCATCGTTTTCATCGTCTTCATCGTCTTCACCGTCTTCATCGTCTTCTTCGTCTTCACCGTCTTCATTGTCTTCACCGTTTTCATCGTCTTCATCGTCTTCATTGTCTTCATCGTCTTCATCGTCTTCATCGTCTTCTTCGTCTTCATCGTCTTCACCGTCTTCACCGTCTTCATCGTCTTCATCGTTCGTCTTCATCGTTCGTCTTCATCGTCTTCATCGTCTTCATCGTCTTCATCGTCTTCATCGTCTTCATCGTCTTCGTCGTCTTCATCGTCTTCATCGTCTTCATCGTCTTCCTCGTCTTCACCGTCTTCATCGTCTTCATCGTCTTCACCGTCTTCATCGTCTTCATCGTTCGTCTTCATCGTCTTCATCGTTCGTCTTCATCGTTTGTCTTCATCGTCTTCATCGTCTTCATCGTTTTCATCGTCTTCATCGTCTTCACCGTCTTCATCGTCTTCTTCGTCTTCACCGTCTTCATCGTCTTCACCGTCTTCATCGTCTTCACCGTTTTCATCGTCTTCATCGTCTTCACCGTCTTCATCGTCTTCATCGTCTTCACCGTCTTCATCGTCTTCATCGTTCGTCTTCACCGTTCGTCTTCACCGTCTTCATCGTCTTCATCGTCTTCACCGTCTTCACCGTCCTCAGCGTCTTCATCGTCTTCATCGTCTTCATCGTCTTCATCGTCTTCATCGTCTTCACCGTCTTCATCGTCTTCACCGTTTTCACCGTCTTCACCGTCTTCATCGTCTTCATCGTCTTCATCGTCTTCACCGTCTTCACCGTCTTCACCGTCTTCACCGTCTTCATCGTCTTCATTGTCTTCATCGTCTTCATCGTCTTCATCGTCTTCTTCGTCTTCATCGTCTTCACCGTCTTCATCGTCTTCACCGTCCTCAGCGTCTTCATCGTCTTCACCGTCTTCATCGTCTTCATCGTCTTCACCGTCTTCACCGTCTTCACCGTCCTCAGCGTCTTCATCGTCTTCATTGTCTTCGTCGTCTTCATCGTCTGCATCGTCTTCACCGTCTTCACCGTCTTCACCGTCTCCATCGTCTTCATCGTCTTCATCGTCTTCACCGTCTTCATCGTCTTCATCGTTCGTCTTCACCGTCTTCATCGTCTTCATCGTCTTCACCGTCTTCACCGTCCTCAGCGTCTTCATCGTCTTCATCGTCTTCATCGTCTTCATCGTCTTCATCGTCTTCACCGTCTTCATCGTCTTCATCGTTCGTCTTCATCGTCTTCATCGTTCGTCTTCATCGTTCGTCTTCATCATCTTCATCGTCTTCATCGTCTTCACCGTCTTCATCGTCTTCACCGTCTTCATCGTCTTCTTCGTCTTCACCGTCTTCATCGTCTTCACCGTCTTCATCGTCTTCATCGTCTTCACCGTCTTCATCGTCTTCATCGTTCGTCTTCACCGTCTTCATCGTCTTCATCGTCTTCACCGTCCTCAGCGTCTTCATCGTCTTCACCGTCTTCATCGTCTTCATCGTCTTCACCGTCTTCACCGTCTTCACCGTCCTCAGCGTCTTCATCGTCTTCATTGTCTTCGTCGTCTTCATCGTCTGCATCGTCTTCACCGTCTTCACCGTCTTCACCGTCTCCATCGTCTTCATCGTCTTCATCGTCTTCACCGTCTTCATCGTCTTCATCGTTCGTCTTCACCGTCTTCATCGTCTTCACCGTCTTCATCGTCTTCATCGTCTTCATCGTCTTCTTCGTCTTCACCGTCTTCATCGTCTTCACCGTTTTCATCGTCTTCATCGTCTTCACCGTCTTCATCGTCTTCATCGTCTTCACCGTCTTCATCGTCTTCATCGTTCGTCTTCACCGTCTTCATCGTCTTCATCGTCTTCACCGTCTTCACCGTCCTCAGCGTCTTCATCGTCTTCATCGTCTTCATCGTCTTCATCGTCTTCATCGTCTTCACCGTCTTCATCGTCTTCACCGTTTTCACCGTCTTCACCGTCATTATCGTCTTCATCGTCTTCATCGTCTTCACCGTCTTCACCGTCTTCACTGTCTTCACCATCTTCATCGTCTTCATTGTCTTCATCGTCTTCATCGTCTTCATCGTCTTCTTCGTCTTCATCGTTTTCACCGTCTTCACCGTCTTCATCGTCTTCATCGTCTTCATCGTCTTCCTCGTCTTCATCGTCTTCACCGTCTTCACCGTCTTCATCGTCTTCATCGTCTTCACCGTCTTCATCGTCTTCACCGTCTTCATCGTCTTCATCGTCTTCTTCGTCTTCATCGTCTTCATCGTCTTCACCGTCTTCATCGTCTTCATCGTCTTCATCGTCTTCGTCGTCTTCATCGTCTTCATCGTCTTCATCGTCTTCCTCGTCTTCACCGTCTTCATCGTCTTCATCGTCTTCATCGTCTTCATCGTCTTCCTCGTCTTCACCGTCTTCATCGTCTTCATCGTTCGTCTTCATCGTCTTCATCGTTCGTCTTCATCGTTTGTCTTCATCGTCTTCATCGTTCGTCTTCATCGTCTTCATCGTTCGTCTTCATCGTTTGTCTTCATCGTCTTCATCGTTTTCATCGTCTTCATCGTCTTCACCGTCTTCATCGTCTTCTTCGTCTTCACCGTCTTCATTGTCTTCACCGTTTTCATCGTCTTCATCGTCTTCATTGTCTTCATCGTCTTCATCGTCTTCATCGTCTTCTTCGTCTTCATCGTCTTCACCGTCTTCACCGTCTTCATCGTCTTCATCGTTCGTCTTCATCGTTCGTCTTCATCGTCTTCATCGTCTTCATCGTCTTCATCGTCTTCATCGTCTTCGTCGTCTTCATCGTCTTCATCGTCTTCATCGTCTTCCTCGTCTTCACCGTCTTCATCGTCTTCATCGTCTTCACCGTCTTCATCGTCTTCATCGTTCGTCTTCATCGTCTTCATCGTTCGTCTTCATCGTTTGTCTTCATCGTCTTCATCGTCTTCATCGTTTTCATCGTCTTCATCGTCTTCACCGTCTTCATCGTCTTCTTCGTCTTCACCGTCTTCATCGTCTTCACCGTCTTCATCGTCTTCACCGTTTTCATCGTCTTCATCGTCTTCACCGTCTTCATCGTCTTCATCGTCTTCACCGTCTTCATCGTCTTCATCGTTCGTCTTCACCGTTCGTCTTCACCGTCTTCATCGTCTTCATCGTCTTCACCGTCTTCACCGTCCTCAGCGTCTTCACCGTCTTCACCGTCTTCATCGTCTTCATCGTCTTCATCGTCTTCCTCGTCTTCATCGTCTTCACCGTCTTCACCGTCTTCATCGTCTTCATCGTCTTCACCGTCTTCATCGTCTTCACCGTCTTCATCGTCTTCACCGTCTTCATCGTCTTCATCGTCTTCACCGTCTTCATCGTCTTCATCGTTCGTCTTCATCGTCTTCATCGTTCGTCTTCATCGTTTGTCTTCATCGTCTTCATCGTCTTCATCGTTTTCATCGTCTTCATCGTCTTCACCGTCTTCATCGTCTTCTTCGTCTTCACCGTCTTCATCGTCTTCACCGTCTTCATCGTCTTCACCGTTTTCATCGTCTTCATCGTCTTCACCGTCTTCATCGTCTTCATCGTCTTCACCGTCTTCATCGTCTTCATCGTTCGTCTTCACCGTTCGTCTTCACCGTCTTCATCGTCTTCATCGTCTTCACCGTCTTCACCGTCCTCAGCGTCTTCATCGTCTTCATCGTCTTCATCGTCTTCATCGTCTTCATCGTCTTCACCGTCTTCATCGTCTTCACCGTTTTCACCGTCTTCACCGTCTTCATCGTCTTCATCGTCTTCATCGTCTTCACCGTCTTCACCGTCTTCACCGTCTTCACCGTCTTCATCGTCTTCATTGTCTTCATCGTCTTCATCGTCTTCATCGTCTTCTTCGTCTTCATCGTCTTCACCGTCTTCACCGTCTTCACCGTCCTCAGCGTCTTCATCGTCTTCATCGTCTTCATCGTCTTCATCGTCTTCATCGTCTTCACCGTCTTCATCGTCTTCACCGTTTTCACCGTCTTCGCCGTCATTATCGTCTTCATCGTCTTCATCGTCTTCACCGTCTTCACCGTCTTCACCGTCTTCACCGTCTTCACCATCTTCATCGTCTTCATTGTCTTCATCGTCTTCATCGTCTTCATCGTCTTCTTCGTCTTCATCGTTTTCACCGTCTTCACCGTCTTCATCGTCTTCATCGTCTTCATCGTCTTCCTCGTCTTCATCGTCTTCACCGTCTTCACCGTCTTCATCGTCTTCATCGTCTTCACCGTCTTCATCGTCTTCACCGTCTTCATCGTCTTCATCGTCTTCTTCGTCTTCATCGTCTTCATCGTCTTCACCGTCTTCATCGTCTTCATCGTCTTCATCGTCTTCGTCGTCTTCATCGTCTTCATCGTCTTCATCGTCTTCCTCGTCTTCACCGTCTTCATCGTCTTCATCGTCTTCATCGTCTTCACCGTCTTCATCGTCTTCATCGTTCGTCTTCATCGTCTTCATCGTTCGTCTTCATCGTTCGTCTTCATCGTCTTCATCGTCTTCATCGTTTTCATCGTCTTCATCGTCTTCACCGTCTTCATCGTCTTCTTCGTCTTCACCGTCTTCATTGTCTTCACCGTTTTCATCGTCTTCATCGTCTTCATTGTCTTCATCGTCTTCATCGTCTTCATCGTCTTCTTCGTCTTCATCGTCTTCACCGTCTTCACCGTCTTCATCGTCTTCATCGTTCGTCTTCATCGTTCGTTTTCATCGTCTTCATCGTCTTCATTGTCTTCATCGTCTTCATCGTCTTCATCGTCTTCTTCGTCTTCATCGTCTTCACCGTCTTCACCGTCTTCATCGTCTTCATCGTTCGTCTTCATCGTTCGTCTTCATCGTCTTCATCGTCTTCACCGTCTTCATCGTCTTCATCGTTCGTCTTCACCGTTCGTCTTCACCGTCTTCATCGTCTTCATCGTCTTCACCGTCTTCACCGTCCTCAGCGTCTTCATCGTCTTCATCGTCTTCATCGTCTTCATCGTCTTCATCGTCTTCACCGTCTTCATCGTCTTCACCGTTTTCACCGTCTTCACCGTCTTCATCGTCTTCATCGTCTTCATCGTCTTCACCGTCTTCACCGTCTTCACCGTCTTCACCGTCTTCATCGTCTTCATTGTCTTCATCGTCTTCATCGTCTTCATCGTCTTCTTCGTCTTCATCGTCTTCACCGTCTTCACCGTCTTCACCGTCCTCAGCGTCTTCATCGTCTTCATCGTCTTCATCGTCTTCATCGTCTTCATCGTCTTCACCGTCTTCATCGTCTTCACCGTTTTCACCGTCTTCGCCGTCATTATCGTCTTCATCGTCTTCATCGTCTTCACCGTCTTCACCGTCTTCACCGTCTTCACCATCTTCATCGTCTTCATTGTCTTCATCGTCTTCATCGTCTTCATCGTCTTCTTCGTCTTCATCGTTTTCACCGTCTTCACCGTCTTCATCGTCTTCATCGTCTTCATCGTCTTCCTCGTCTTCATCGTCTTCACCGTCTTCACCGTCTTCATCGTCTTCATCGTCTTCACCGTCTTCATCGTCTTCACCGTCTTCATCGTCTTCATCGTCTTCTTCGTCTTCATCGTCTTCATCGTCTTCACCGTCTTCATCGTCTTCATCGTCTTCATCGTCTTCGTCGTCTTCATCGTCTTCATCGTCTTCATCGTCTTCCTCGTCTTCATCGTCTTCATCGTCTTCATCGTCTTCATCGTCTTCACCGTCTTCATCGTCTTCATCGTTCGTCTTCATCGTCTTCATCGTTCGTCTTCATCGTTTGTCTTCATCGTCTTCATCGTCTTCATCGTTTTCATCGTCTTCATCGTCTTCACCGTCTTCATCGTCTTCTTCGTCTTCACCGTCTTCATTGTCTTCACCGTTTTCATCGTCTTCATCGTCTTCATTGTCTTCATCGTCTTCATCGTCTTCATCGTCTTCTTCGTCTTCATCGTCTTCACCGTCTTCACCGTCTTCATCGTCTTCATCGTTCGTCTTCATCGTTCGTCTTCATCGTCTTCATCGTCTTCATCGTCTTCATCGTCTTCATCGTCTTCATCGTCTTCATCGTCTTCATCGTCTTCATCGTCTTCATCGTCTTCATCGTCTTCATCGTCTTCATCGTCTTCATCGTCTTCACCGTCTTCATCGTCTTCATCGTTCGTCTTCATCGTCTTCATCGTTCGTCTTCATCGTTTGTCTTCATCGTCTTCATCGTCTTCATCGTTTTCATCGTCTTCATCGTCTTCACCGTCTTCATCGTCTTCTTCGTCTTCACCGTCTTCATCGTCTTCACCGTCTTCATCGTCTTCACCGTTTTCATCGTCTTCATCGTCTTCACCGTCTTCATCGTCTTCATCGTCTTCACCGTCTTCATCGTCTTCATCGTTCGTCTTCACCGTTCGTCTTCACCGTCTTCATCGTCTTCATCGTCTTCACCGTCTTCACCGTCCTCAGCGTCTTCATCGTCTTCATCGTCTTCATCGTCTTCATCGTCTTCATCGTCTTCACCGTCTTCATCGTCTTCACCGTTTTCACCGTCTTCACCGTCTTCATCGTCTTCATCGTCTTCATCGTCTTCACCGTCTTCACCGTCTTCACCGTCTTCACCGTCTTCATCGTCTTCATTGTCTTCATCGTCTTCATCGTCTTCATCGTCTTCTTCGTCTTCATCGTCTTCACCGTCTTCACCGTCTTCATCGTCTTCATCGTCTTCACCGTCTTCATCGTCTTCACCGTCTTCATCGTCTTCACCGTCTTCACGGTCTTCATCGTCTTCATCGTCTTCATCGTCTTCACCGTCTTCACCGTCTTCACCGTCTTCACCGTCTTCATCTTCTTCATCGTCTTCACCGTCTTCATCGTCTTCATCGTCTTCACCGTCTTCATCGTCTTCACCGTCTTCATCGTCTTCACCGTCTTCACCGTCTTCACGGTTTCATCGTCTTCATCGTCTTCATCGTCTTCACCGTCTTCACCGTCTTCACCGTCTTCACCGTCTTCATCTTCTTCATCGTCTTCACCGTCTTCATCGTCTTCATCGTCTTCATCGTCTTCATCTTCTTCATCGTCTTCACCGTCTTCATCGTCTTCATCGTCTTCACCGTCTTCATCGTCTTCACCGTCTTCACCGTTTTCATCGTCTTCATCGTCTTCTTCGTCTTCATCGTCTTCATCGTCTTCACCGTCTTCATCGTCTTCATCGTCTTCATCGTCTTCGTCGTCTTCATCGTCTTCATCGTCTTCACCGTCTTCACCGTCTTCACCGTCTTCATCGTCTTCATCGTCTTCATCGTCTTCACCGTCTTCATCGTCTTCATCGTTCGTCTTCATCGTCTTCATCGTCTTCATCGTCTTCACCGTCTTCACCGTCTTCATCGTCTTCATCGTTTTCATCGTCTTCATCGTCTTCACCGTCTTCATCGTCTTCTTCGTCTTCACCGTCTTCATTGTCTTCACCGTTTTCATCGTCTTCATCGTCTTCATTGTCTTCATCGTCTTCACCGTCTTCACCGTCTTCATCGTCTTCATCGTTCGTCTTCATCGTTCGTCTTCATCGTCTTCATCGTCTTCATCGTCTTCATCGTCTTCATCGTCTTCATCGTCTTCATCGTCTTCATCGTCTTCATCGTCTTCATCGTCTTCATCGTCTTCATCGTCTTCATCGTCTTCATCGTCTTCACCGTCTTCATCGTCTTCATCGTTCGTCTTCATCGTCTTCATCGTTCGTCTTCATCGTTTGTCTTCATCGTCTTCATCGTCTTCATCGTTTTCATCGTCTTCATCGTCTTCACCGTCTTCATCGTCTTCTTCGTCTTCACCGTCTTCATCGTCTTCACCGTCTTCATCGTCTTCACCGTTTTCATCGTCTTCATCGTCTTCACCGTCTTCATCGTCTTCATCGTCTTCACCGTCTTCATCGTCTTCATCGTTCGTCTTCACCGTTCGTCTTCACCGTCTTCATCGTCTTCATCGTCTTCACCGTCTTCACCGTCTTCAGCGTCTTCATCGTCTTCATCGTCTTCATCGTCTTCATCGTCTTCATCGTCTTCACCGTCTTCATCGTCTTCACCGTTTTCACCGTCTTCACCGTCTTCATCGTCTTCATCGTCTTCATCGTCTTCACCGTCTTCACCGTCTTCACCGTCTTCACCGTCTTCATCGTCTTCATTGTCTTCATCGTCTTCATCGTCTTCATCGTCTTCTTCGTCTTCATCGTCTTCACCGTCTTCACCGTCTTCACCGTCTTCATCGTCTTCATCGTCTTCACCGTCTTCATCGTCTTCACCGTCTTCATCGTCTTCACCGTCTTCACGGTCTTCATCGTCTTCATCGTCTTCATCGTCTTCACCGTCTTCACCGTCTTCACCGTCTTCACCGTCTTCATCTTCTTCATCGTCTTCACCGTCTTCATCGTCTTCATCGTCTTCATCGTCTTCATCTTCTTCATCGTCTTCACCGTCTTCATCGTCTTCATCGTCTTCACCGTCTTCATCGTCTTCAGCGTCTTCACCGTCTTCACCGTTTTCATCGTCTTCATCGTCTTCTTCGTCTTCATCGTCTTCATCGTCTTCACCGTCTTCATCGTCTTCATCGTCTTCATCGTCTTCGTCGTCTTCATCGTCTTCATCGTCTTCACCGTCTTCACCGTCTTCATCGTCTTCTTCGTCTTCATTGTCTTCATCGTCTTCATCGTCTTCTTCGTCTTCACCGTCTTCATCGTCTTCACCGTTTTCATCGTCTTCATCGTCTTCACCGTCTTCATCGTCTTCATCGTCTTCACCGTCTTCATCGTCTTCATCGTTCGTCTTCACCGTCTTCATCGTCTTCATCGTCTTCACCGTCTTCACCGTCCTCAGCGTCTTCATCGTCTTCATCGTCTTCATCGTCTTCATCGTCTTCATCGTCTTCACCGTCTTCATCGTCTTCACCGTTTTCACCGTCTTCACCGTCTTCATCGTCTTTATCGTCTTCATCGTCTTCACCGTCTTCACCGTCTTCACCGTCTTCACCGTCTTCACCGTCTTCATCGTCTTCATTGTCTTCATCGTCTTCATCGTCTTCATCGTCTTCTTCGTCTTCATCGTCTTCACCGTCTTCACCGTCTTCATCGTCTTCATCGTCTTCACCGTCTTCATCGTCTTCACCGTCTTCATCGTCTTCACCGTCTTCACGGTCTTCATCGTCTTCATCGTCTTCATCGTCTTCACCGTCTTCACCGTCTTCACCGTCTTCACCGTCTTCATCTTCTTCATCGTCTTCACCGTCTTCATCGTCTTCATCGTCTTCATCGTCTTCATCTTCTTCATCGTCTTCACCGTCTTCATCGTCTTCATCGTCTTCACCGTCTTCATCGTCTTCACCGTCTTCACCGTTTTCATCGTCTTCATCGTCTTCTTCGTCTTCATCGTCTTCATCGTCTTCACCGTCTTCATCGTCTTCATCGTCTTCATCGTCTTCGTCGTCTTCATCGTCTTCATCGTCTTCACCGTCTTCATCGTCTTCATCGTCTTCATCGTCTTCACCGTCTTCATCGTCTTCACCGTCTTCATCGTCTTCACCGTCTTCACGGTCTTCATCGTCTTCATCGTCTTCATCGTCTTCACCGTCTTCACCGTCTTCACCGTCTTCACCGTCTTCATCTTCTTCATCGTCTTCACCGTCTTCATCGTCTTCATCGTCTTCATCGTCTTCATCTTCTTCATCGTCTTCACCGTCTTCATCGTCTTCATCGTCTTCACCGTCTTCATCGTCTTCACCGTCTTCACCGTTTTCATCGTCTTCATCGTCTTCTTCGTCTTCATCGTCTTCATCGTCTTCACCGTCTTCATCGTCTTCATCGTCTTCATCGTCTTCGTCGTCTTCATCGTCTTCATCGTCTTCACCGTCTTCACCGTCTTCACCGTCTTCATCGTCTTCATCGTCTTCATCGTCTTCACCGTCTTCATCGTCTTCATCGTTCGTCTTCATCGTCTTCATCGTCTTCATCGTCTTCACCGTCTTCACCGTCTTCATCGTCTTCATCGTCTTCACCGTCTTCATCGTCTTCACCGTCTCCACCGTCTTCATCGTCTTCATCGTCTTCACCGTCTTCATCGTCTTCATCGTCTTCACCGTCTTCACCGTCTTCATCGTCTTCATCGTCTTCATCGTTCGTCTTCACCGTCTTCATCGTCTTCATCGTCTTCACCGTCTTCATCGTCTTCATCGTCTTCACCGTCTTCATCGTCTTCATCGTCTTCACCGTCTTCATCGTCTTCATCGTTCGTCTTCACCGCCTTCATCGTCTTCATCGTCTTCACCGTCTTATGCGTCTTCACCGTCTTCATCGTCTTCATCGTCTTCATCGTCTTCATCGTCTTCACCGTCTTCATCGTCTTCATCGTCTTCATCGTCTTCGTCGTCTTCATCGTCTTCATCGTCTTCACCGTCTTCACCGTCTTCACCGTCTTCATCGTCTTCATCGTCTTCATCGTCTTCACCGTCTTCATCGTCTTCTTCGTCTTCACCGTCTTCATCGTCTTCACCGTTTTCATCGTCTTCATCGTCTTCACCGTCTTCATCGTCTTCATCGTCTTCACCGTCTTCACCGTCCTCAGCGTCTTCATCGTCTTCATCGTCTTCA
Source organism: Piscicola geometra (assembly GCA_943735955.1). NCBI lineage: Eukaryota > Metazoa > Annelida > Clitellata > Hirudinida > Piscicolidae > Piscicola > Piscicola geometra. Next base: position 105,219 of record OX030962.1, read on the forward strand.
TCGTCTTCATCGTCTTCATCGTCTTCACCGTCTTCATCGTCTTCACCGTTTTCACCGTCTTCACCGTCTTCATCGTCTTCATCGTCTTCATCGTCTTCACCGTCTTCACCGTCTTCACCGTCTTCACCGTCTTCACCGTCTTCATCGTCTTCATTGTCTTCATCGTCTTCATCGTCTTCATCGTCTTCTTCGTCTTCATCGTCTTCACCGTCTTCACCGTCTTCATCGTCTTCATCGTCTTCACCGTCTTCATCGTCTTCACCGTCTTCATCGTCTTCACCGTCTTCACCGTCTTCACGGTTTCATCGTCTTCATCGTCTTCATCGTCTTCACCGTCTTCACCGTCTTCACCGTCTTCACCGTCTTCATCTTCTTCATCGTCTTCACCGTCTTCATCGTCTTCATCGTCTTCATCGTCTTCATCTTCTTCATCGTCTTCACCGTCTTCATCGTCTTCATCGTCTTCACCGTCTTCATCGTCTTCACCGTCTTCACCGTTTTCATCGTCTTCATCGTCTTCTTCGTCTTCATCGTCTTCATCGTCTTCACCGTCTTCATCGTCTTCATCGTCTTCATCGTCTTCGTCGTCTTCATCGTCTTCATCGTCTTCACCGTCTTCACCGTCTTCACCGTCTTCATCGTCTTCATCGTCTTCATCGTCTTCACCGTCTTCATCGTCTTCATCGTTCGTCTTCATCGTCTTCATCGTCTTCATCGTCTTCACCGTCTTCACCGTCTTCATCGTCTTCACCGTCTTCATCGTCTTCATCGTCTTCACCGTCTTCATCGTCTTCACCGTCTCCACCGTCTTCATCGTCTTCATCGTCTTCACCGTCTTCATCGTCTTCATCGTCTTCACCGTCTTCACCGTCTTCATCGTCTTCATCGTCTTCACCGTCTTCATCGTCTTCATCGTCTTCACCGTCTTCACCGTCTTCACCGTCTTCATCGTCTTCATCGTCTTCTTCGTCTTCATCGTCTTCATCGTTCGTCTTCACCGTCTTCATCGTCTTCATCGTCTTCACCGTCTTCATCGTCTTCATCGTCTTCACCGTCTTCATCGTCTTCATCGTCTTCACCGTCTTCATCGTCTTCATCGTTCGTCTTCACCGCCTTCATCGTCTTCATCGTCTTCATCGTCTTCATCGTCTCCATCGTCTTCACTGTCTTTATCGTCTTCATCGTTCGTCTTCACCGTCTTCATCGTCTTCACCGTCTTCATCGTCTTCATCGTCTTCATCGTCTTCATTGTCTTCATCGTCTTCATCGTCTTCACCGTCTTCATCGTCTTCATCGTCTTCACCGTCTTCACCGTCTTCACCGTCTTCACCGTCTTCATCGTCTTCATCGTCTTCACCGTCTTCATCGTCTTCATCGTCTTCACCGTCTTCATCGTCTTCATCGTCTTCACCGTCTTCATCGTCTTCATCGTCTTCACCGTCTTCACCGTCTTCATCGTCTTCATCGTCTTCTTCGTCTTCATCGTCTTCATCGTCTTCACCGTCTTCATCGTCTTCATCGTCTTCATCGTCTTCATCGTCTCCATCGTCTTCACTGTCTTTATCGTCTTCATCGTTCGTCTTCACCGTCTTCATCGTCTTCACCGTCTTCACCGTCTTCATCGTCTTCATTGTCTTCACCGTCTTCATCGTCTTCATCGTCTTCACCGTCTTCATCGTCTTCATCGTTCGTCTTCACCGCCTTCATCGTCTTCATCGTTTTCATTGTCTTCATCGTCTTCATCGTCTTCATCGTCTTCTTCGTCTTCATCGTCTTCACCGTCTTCACCGTCTTCATCGTCTTCATCGTCTTCACCGTCTTCATCGTCTTCACCGTCTTCACGGTCTTCATCGTCTTCATCGTCTTCATCGTCTTCACCGTCTTCACCGTCTTCACCGTCTTCACCGTCTTCACCGTCTTCATCTTCTTCATCGTCTTCACCGTCTTCATCGTCTTCATCGTCTTCATCGTCTTCATCGTCTTCACCGTCTTCACCGCCTTCATCGTCTTCATCGTTTTCATTGTCTTCATCGTCTTCATCGTCTTCATCGTCTTCTTCGTCTTCATCGTCTTCACCGTCTTCACCGTCTTCATCGTCTTCATCGTCTTCATCGTCTTCATCGTCTTCATCGTCTTCATCTTCTTCATCGTCTTCACCGTCTTCATCGTCTTCATCGTCTTCACCGTCTTCATCGTCTTCACCGTCTTCACCGTTTTCATCGTCTTCATCGTCTTCTTCGTCTTCATCGTCTTCATCGTCTTCACCGTCTTCATCGTCTTCATCGTCTTCGTCGTCTTCATCGTCTTCATCTTCTTCACCGTCTTCACCGTCTTCACCGTCTTCATCGTCTTCATCGTCTTCATCGTCTTCACCGTCTTCATCGTCTTCATCGTTCGTCTTCATCGTCTTCATCGTCTTCATCGTCTTCACCGTCTTCACCGTCTTCATCGTCTTCACCGTCTTCATCGTCTTCATCGTCTTCACCGTCTTCATCGTCTTCACCGTCTCCACCGTCTTCATCGTCTTCATCGTCTTCACCGTCTTCATCGTCTTCATCGTCTTCACCGTCTTCACCGTCTTCATCGTCTTCATCGTCTTCACCGTCTTCATCGTCTTCATCGTCTTCACCGTCTTCACCGTCTTCACCGTCTTCATCGTCTTCATCGTCTTCTTCGTCTTCATCGTCTTCATCGTTCGTCTTCACCGTCTTCATCGTCTTCATCGTCTTCATCGTCTTCACCGTCTTCATCGTCTTCATCGTCTTCACCGTCTTCATCGTCTTCATCGTTCGTCTTCACCGCCTTCATCGTCTTCATCGTCTTCACCGTCTTATGCGTCTTCACCGTCTTCATCGTCTTCATCGTCTTCACCGTCTTCATTGTCTTCATCGTCTTCATCGTCTTCACCGTCTTCATCGTCTTCATCGTCTTCACCGTCTTCACCGTCTTCACCGTCTTCACCGTCTTCATCGTCTTCATCGTCTTCACCGTCTTCATCGTCTTCATCGTCTTCACCGTCTTCATCGTCTTCATCGTCTTCACCGTCTTCATCGTCTTCATCGTCTTCACCGTCTTCACCGTCTTCATCGTCTTCATCGTCTTCTTCGTCTTCATCGTCTTCATCGTCTTCACCGTCTTCATCGTCTTCATCGTCTTCATCGTCTTCATCGTCTCCATCGTCTTCACCGTCTTTATCGTCTTCATCGTTCGTCTTCACCGTCTTCATCGTCTTCACCGTCTTGACCGTCTTCATCGTCTTTATTGTCTTCACCGTCTTCATCGTCTTCATCGTCTTCACCGTCTTCATCGTCTTCATCGTTCGTCTTCACCGCCTTCATCGTCTTCATCGTCTTCACCGTCTTATGCGTCTTCACCGTCTTCATCGTCTTCATCGTCTTCATCGTCTTCATTGTCTTCATCGTCTTCATCGTCTTCACCGTCTTCATCGTCTTCATCGTCTTCACCGTCTTCACCGTCTTCACCGTCTTCACCGTCTTCATCGTCTTCATCGTCTTCACCGTCTTCATCGTCTTCATCGTCTTCACCGTCTTCATCGTCTTCATCGTCTTCATCGTCTTCATCGTCTTCATCTTCTTCATCGTCTTCACCGTCTTCATCGTCTTTATCGTCTTCACCGTCTTCATCGTCTTCATCGTCTTCACCGTCTTCACCGCCTTCATCGTCTTCATCGTCTTCATCGTCTTCATCGTCTTCATCGTCTTCACCGTCTTCACCGTCTTCATCGTCTTCATCGTCTTCACCGTCTTCATCGTCTTCATCGTCTTCATCGTCTTCACCGTCTTCATCGTCTTCACCGTCTTCATCGTCTTCATCGTCTTCACCGTCTTCATCGTCTTCATCGTCTTGCAACCATACTTCCCCCGGAATCCAAAATCTTTGGTTTCCCGGAGACTGCCCGCGGGGTCATATCTACCCTTTTTTCTTAACTAAGGGGGGTGAATAAAGCAAAAAAAAATTTAATCTCGATAAATAGACGATAAGATCGAAACGAGTTGTTAATACGCTAAGTGAGCGGTCATCGAGGGAGATAGGAGATGCGACGGCGGATGCCGTTGAAAAACTTGAAAGTCTTAGAAAATTAAGAGTAAATTTACAGATTATAATCGCGTTTCAATGGGACCCAAGCCGATGAAGGCATGTTTTCTCGCGCATTCGACCGGAGCGGCGAGGATCTCGGCCTAGCGTGGAATTTCATTGCCAGTGAAAAAAATTTAAAAATGACATTTTTAAAAAATCGTTCGTTCAATCATGAGACAAATTTCAAAATAAGTTCATTTGACAAGAGTTGCCATTTGAAACTTCATCGTCTTCATCGTCTTCATCGTCTTCACCGTCTTCAGAGTCTTCACTGTCTTCATCGTCTTCATCGTCTTCATCGTCTTCATCGTCTTCACCGTCTTCACCGTCTTCACCGTCTTCATCGTCTTCATCGTCTTCATCGTCTTCATCGTCTTCATCGTCTTCACCGTCTTCACCGTCTTCATCGTCTTCATCGTCTTCACCGTCTTCATCGTCTTCATCGTCTTCATCGTCTTCATCGTCTTCACCGTCTTCATCGTCTTCATCGTCTTCACCGTCTTCACCGTCTTCATCGTCTTCATCGTCTTCTTCGTCTTCATCGTCTTCATCGTCTTCACCGTCTTCATCGTCTTCATCGTCTTCATCGTCTTCATCGTCTTCACCGTCTTTATCGTCTTCATCGTTCGTCTTCACCGTCTTCGTCGTCTTCATCGTCTTCACCGTCTTCATCGTCTTCATCGTCTTCACCGTCTTCATCGTCTTCATCGTCTTCACCGTCTTCATCGTCTTCATCGTTCGTCTTCACCGTCTTCATCGTCTTCATCGTCTTCACCGTCTTATGCGTCTTCATCGTCTTCGTCGTCTTCACCGTCTTCATCGTCTTCATCGTCTTCACCGTCTTCATCGTCTTCACCGTCTCCACCGTCTTCATCGTCTTCATCGTCTTCACCGTCTTCATCGTCTTCATCGTCTTCACCGTCTTCACCGTCTTCATCGTCTTCATCGTCTTCACCGTCTTCATCGTCTTCATCGTCTTCACCGTCATCACCGTCTTCATCGTCTTCATCGTCTTCTTCGTCTTCATCGTCTTCATCGTCTTCACCGTCTTCATCGTCATCATCGTCTTCATCGTCTTCGTCGTCTTCACCGTCTTCATCGTCTTCATCGTCTTCACCGTCTTCATCGTCTTCACCGTCTCCACCGTCTTTATCGTCTTCATCGTCTTCACCGTCTTCATCGTCTTCATCGTCTTCACCGTCTTCACCGTCTTCATCGTCTTCATCGTCTTCACCGTCTTCATCGTCTTCATCGTCTTCACCGTCATCACCGTCTTCATCGTCTTCATCGTCTTCTTCGTCTTCATCGTCTTCATCGTCTTCACCGTCTTCATCGTCTTCATCGTCTTCATCGTCTTCATCGTCTTCATCGTCTTCACCGTCTTTATCGTCTTCATCGTTCGTCTTCACCGTCTTCATGGTCTTCATCGTCTTCACCGTCTTCATCGTCTTCATCGTCTTCACCGTCTTCATCGTCTTCATCGTTCGTCTTCACCGCCTTCATCGTCTTCATCGTCTTCACCGTCTTATGCGTCTTCACCGTCTTCATCGTCTTCATCGTCTTCATTGTCTTCATTGTCTTCATCGTCTTCATCGTCTTCACCGTCTTCATCGTCTTCATCGTCTTCACCGTCTTCACCGTCTTCACCGTCTTCACCGTCTTCATCGTCTTCATCGTCTTCACCGTCTTCATCGTCTTCATCGTCTTCACCGTCTTCATCGTCTTCATCGTCTTCATCGTTTTCATCGTCTTCATCTTCTTCATCGTCTTCACCGTCTTCATCGTCTTTATCGTCTTCACCGTCTTCATCGTCTTCATCGTCTTCACCGTCTTCACCGTCTTCATCGTCTTCATCGTCTTCATCGTCTTCATCGTCTTCATCGTCTTCACCGTCTTCACCGTCTTCATCGTCTTCATCGTTCGTCTTCACCGCCTTCATCGTCTTCATCGTCTTCACCGTCTTATGCGTCTTCACCGTCTTCATCGTCTTCATCGTCTTCATTGTCTTCATTGTCTTCATCGTCTTCATCGTCTTCACCGTCTTCATCGTCTTCATCGTCTTCACCGTCTTCACCGTCTTCACCGTCTTCACCGTCTTCATCGTCTTCATCGTCTTCACCGTCTTCATCGTCTTCATCGTCTTCACCGTCTTCATCGTCTTCATCGTCTTCATCGTTTTCATCGTCTTCATCTTCTTCATCGTCTTCACCGTCTTCATCGTCTTTATCGTCTTCACCGTCTTCATCGTCTTCATCGTATTCACCGTCTTCACCGTCTTCATCGTCTTCATCGTCTTCATCGTCTTCATCGTCTTCATCGTCTTCACCGTCTTCACCGTCTTCATCGTCTTCATCGTCTTCACCGTCTTCATCGTCTTCATCGTCTTCATCGTCTTCACCGTCTTCATCGTCTTCACCGTCTTCATCGTCTTCATCGTCTTCACCGTCTTCATCGTCTTCATCGTCTTCACCGTCTTCATCGTCTTCATCGTCTTCACCGTCTTCATCGTCTTCATCGTCTTCACCGTCTTCATCGTCTTCATCGTCTTCATCGTTTTCATCGTCTTCATCTTCTTCATCGTCTTCACCGTCTTCATCGTCTTTATCGTCTTCACCGTCTTCATCGTCTTCATCGTCTTCATCGTCTTCACCGTCTTCAGCGTCTTCACCGTCTTCATCGTCTTCATCGTCTTCATCATCTTCATCGTCTTCACCGTCTTCACCGTCTTCACCGTCTTCATCGTCTTCATCGTCTTCATCGTCTTCATCGTCTTCATCGTCTTCACCGTCTTCACCGTCTTCATCATCTTCATCGTCTTCACCGTCTTCATCGTCTTCATCGTCTTCATCGTCTTCACCGTCTTCATCGTCTTCATCGTCTTCACCGTCTTCACCGTCTTCATCGTCTTCATCGTCTTCTTCGTCTTCATCGTCTTCATCGTCTTCACCGTCTTCATCGTCTTCATCGTCTTCATCGCCTTCACCGTCTTTATCGTCTTCATCGTTCGTCTTCACCGTCTTCATCGTCTTCACCGTCTTCACCGTCTTCACCGTCTTCATCGTCTTCACCGTCTTCATCGTCTTCATCGTCTTCACCGTCTTCATCGTCTTCATCGTTCGTCTTCACCGCCTTCATCGTCTTCATCGTCTTCACCGTCTTATGCGTCTTCACCGTCTTCATCGTCTTCATCGTCTTCATTGTCTTCATTGTCTTCATCGTCTTCATCGTCTTCACCGTCTTCATCGTCTTCATCGTCTTCACCGTCTTCACCGTCTTCACCGTCTTCACCGTCTTCATCGTCTTCATCGTCTTCACCGTCTTCATCGTCTTCATCGTCTTCACCGTCTTCATCGTCTTCATCGTCTTCATCGTTTTCATCGTCTTCATCTTCTTCATCGTCTTCACCGTCTTCATCGTCTTTATCGTCTTCACCGTCTTCATCGTCTTCATCGTCTTCACCGTCTTCACCGTCTTCATCGTCTTCATCGTCTTCATCGTCTTCATCGTCTTCATCGTCTTCACCGTCTTCACCGTCTTCATCGTCTTCATCGTCTTCACCGTCTTCATCGTCTTCATCGTCTTCATCGTCTTCACCGTCTTCATCGTCTTCACCGTCTTCATCGTCTTCATCGTCTTCACCGTCTTCATCGTCTTCATCGTCTTCACCGTCTTCATCGTCTTCATCGTCTTCACCGTCTTCATCGTCTTCATCGTCTTCACCGTCTTCATCGTCTTCATCGTCTTCATCGTTTTCATCGTCTTCATCTTCTTCATCGTCTTCACCGTCTTCATCGTCTTTATCGTCTTCACCGTCTTCATCGTCTTCATCGTCTTCATCGTCTTCACCGTCTTCAGCGTCTTCACCGTCTTCATCGTCTTCATCGTCTTCATCATCTTCATCGTCTTCACCGTCTTCACCGTCTTCACCGTCTTCATCGTCTTCATCGTCTTCATCGTCTTCATCGTCTTCATCGTCTTCACCGTCTTCACCGTCTTCATCATCTTCATCGTCTTCACCGTCTTCATCGTCTTCATCGTCTTCATCGTCTTCACCGTCTTCATCGTCTTCATCGTCTTCACCGTCTTCACCGTCTTCATCGTCTTCATCGTCTTCTTCGTCTTCATCGTCTTCATCGTCTTCACCGTCTTCATCGTCTTCATCGTCTTCATCGTCTTCACCGTCTTTATCGTCTTCATCGTTCGTCTTCACCGTCTTCATCGTCTTCATCGTCTTCACCGTCTTCATCGTCTTTATCGTCTTCACCATCTTCATCGTCTTCATCGTCTTCACCGTCTTCATCGTCTTCATCGTTCGTCTTCACCGTCTTCATCGTCTTCATCGTCTTCACCGTCTTATGCGTCTTCATCGTCTTCATCGTCTTCACCGTCTTCATCGTCTTCATCGTCTTCATCGTCTTCACCGTCTTCATCGTCTTCATCGTCTTCATCGTCTTCACCGTCTTTATCGTCTTCATCGTTCGTCTTCACCGTCTTCATCGTCTTCACCGTCTTCACCGTCTTCACCGTCTTCATCGTCTTCACCGTCTTCATCGTCTTCATCGTCTTCACCGTCTTCATCGTCTTCATCGTTCGTCTTCACCGCCTTCATCGTCTTCATCGTCTTCACCGTCTTATGCGTCTTCACCGTCTTCATCGTCTTCATCGTCTTCATTGTCTTCATTGTCTTCATCGTCTTCATCGTCTTCACCGTCTTCATCGTCTTCATCGTCTTCACCGTCTTCACCGTCTTCACCGTCTTCACCGTCTTCATCGTCTTCATCGTCTTCACCGTCTTCATCGTCTTCATCGTCTTCACCGTCTTCATCGTCTTCATCGTCTTCATCGTTTTCATCGTCTTCATCTTCTTCATCGTCTTCACCGTCTTCATCGTCTTTATCGTCTTCACCGTCTTCATCGTCTTCATCGTCTTCACCGTCTTCACCGTCTTCATCGTCTTCATCGTCTTCATCGTCTTCATCGTCTTCATCGTCTTCACCGTCTTCACCGTCTTCATCGTCTTCATCGTCTTCACCGTCTTCATCGTCTTCATCGTCTTCATCGTCTTCACCGTCTTCATCGTCTTCACCGTCTTCATCGTCTTCATCGTCTTCACCGTCTTCATCGTCTTCATCGTCTTCACCGTCTTCATCGTCTTCATCGTCTTCACCGTCTTCATCGTCTTCATCGTCTTCACCGTCTTCATCGTCTTCATCGTCTTCATCGTTTTCATCGTCTTCATCTTCTTCATCGTCTTCACCGTCTTCATCGTCTTTATCGTCTTCACCGTCTTCATCGTCTTCATCGTCTTCATCGTCTTCACCGTCTTCAGCGTCTTCACCGTCTTCATCGTCTTCATCGTCTTCATCATCTTCATCGTCTTCACCGTCTTCACCGTCTTCACCGTCTTCATCGTCTTCATCGTCTTCATCGTCTTCATCGTCTTCATCGTCTTCACCGTCTTCACCGTCTTCATCATCTTCATCGTCTTCACCGTCTTCATCGTCTTCATCGTCTTCATCGTCTTCACCGTCTTCATCGTCTTCATCGTCTTCACCGTCTTCACCGTCTTCATCGTCTTCATCGTCTTCTTCGTCTTCATCGTCTTCATCGTCTTCACCGTCTTCATCGTCTTCATCGTCTTCATCGTCTTCACCGTCTTTATCGTCTTCATCGTTCGTCTTCACCGTCTTCATCGTCTTCATCGTCTTCACCGTCTTCATCGTCTTTATCGTCTTCACCATCTTCATCGTCTTCATCGTCTTCACCGTCTTCATCGTCTTCATCGTTCGTCTTCACCGTCTTCATCGTCTTCATCGTCTTCACCGTCTTATGCGTCTTCACCGTCTTCATCGTCTTCATCGTCTTCATCGTCCTCATTGTCTTCATCGTCTTCATCGTCTTCACCGTCTTCATCGTCTTCATCGTCTTCACCGTCTTCATCGTCTTCATCGTCTTCACCGTCTTCATCGTCTTCATCGTCTTCATCGTTTTCATCGTCTTCATCTTCTTCATCGTCTTCACCGTCTTCATCGTCTTTATCGTCTTCACCGTCTTCATCGTCTTCATCGTCTTCACCGTCTTCACCGTCTTCATCGTCTTCATCGTCTTCATCGTCTTCATCGTCTTCATCGTCTTCACCGTCTTCACCGTCTTCATCGTCTTCATCGTCTTCACCGTCTTCATCGTCTTCATCGTCTTCATCGTCTTCACCGTCTTCATCGTCTTCACCGTCTTCATCGTCTTCATCGTCTTCACCGTCTTCATCGTCTTCATCGTCTTGCAACCATACTTCCCCCGGAATCCAAAATCTTTGGTTTCCCGGAGACTGCCCGCGGGGTCATATCTACCCTTTTTTCTTAACTAAGGGGGGTGAATAAAGCAAAAAAAAATTTAATCTCGATAAATAGACGCTAAGATCGAAACGAGTTGTTAATACGCTAAGTGAGCGGTCATCGAGGGAGATAGGAGATGCGACGGCGGATGCCGTTGAAAAACTTGAAAGTCTTAGAAAATTAAGAGTAAATTTACAGATTATAATCGCGTTTCAATGGGACCCAAGCCGATGAAGGCATGTTTTCTCGCGCATTCGACCGGAGCGGCGAGGATCTCGGCCTAGCGTGGAATTTCATTGCCAGTGAAAAAATTTTTTAAATGACATTTTTAAAAAATCGTTCGTTCAATCATGAGACAAATTTCAAAATAAATTCATTTGACAAGAGTTGCCATTTGAAACTTCATCGTCTTCATCGTCTTCATCGTCTTCACCGTCTTCAGCGTCTTCACCGTCTTCATCGTCTTCATCGTCTTCATCGTCTTCATCGTCTTCACCGTCTTCACCGTCTTCACCGTCTTCATCGTCTTCATCGTCTTCATCGTCTTCATCGTCTTCATCGTCTTCACCGTCTTCACCGTCTTCACCGTCTTCATCATCTTCATCGTCTTAACCGTCTTCATCGTCTTCATCGTCTTCATCTTCTTCACCGTCTTCATCGTCTTCATCGTCTTCATCGTCTTCACCGTTTTCATCGTCTTCATCGTCTTCTTCGTCTTCATCGTCTTCATCGTCTTCACCGTCTTCATCGTCTTCATCGTCTTCATCGTCTTCATCGTCTTCATCGTCTTCACCGTCTTTATCGTCTTCATCGTTCGTCTTCACCGTCTTCATCGTCTTCATCGTCTTCACCGTCTTCATCGTCTTCATCGTCTTCACCGTCTTCATCGTCTTCATCGTCTTCACCGTCTTCATCGTCTTCATCGTTCGTCTTCACCGTCTTCATCGTCTTCATCGTCTTCACCGTCTTATGCGTCTTCACCGTCTTCATCGTCTTCATCGTCCTCATTGTCTTCATCGTCTTCATCGTCTTCACCGTCTTCATCGTCTTCATCGTCTTCACCGTCTTCACCGTCTTCACCGTCTTCACCGTCTTCATCGTCTTCATCGTCTTCACCATCTTCATCGTCTTCATCGTCTTCACCGTCTTCATCGTCTTCATCGTCTTCATCGTCTTCATCGTCTTCATCTTCTTCATCGTCTTCACCGTCTTCATCGTCTTTATCGTCTTCACCGTCTTCATCGTCTTCATCGTCTTCACCGTCTTCACCGTCTTCATCGTCTTCATCGTCTTCATCGTCTTCATCGTCTTCATCGTCTTCACCGTCTTCACCGTCTTCATCGTCTTCATCGTCTTCACCGTTTTCATCGTCTTCATCGTCTTCACCGTCTTCATCGTCTTCATCGTCTTCACCGTCTTCATCGTCTTCATCGTCTTCATCGTCTTCATCGTCTTCATCGTCTTCATCGTCTTCATCGTCTTCATCGTCTTCACCGTCTTTATCGTCTTCATCGTTCGTCTTCACCGTCTTCATCGTCTTCATCGTCTTCACCGTCTTCATCGTCTTCATCGTCTTCACCGTCTTCATCGTCTTCATCGTCTTCACTGTCTTCATCGTCTTCATCGTTCGTCTTCACCGTCTTCATCGTCTTCATCGTCTTCACCGTCTTATGCGTCTTCACCGTCTTCATAGTCTTCATCGTCTTCATCGTCTTCATTGTCTTCATCGTCTTCATCGTCTTCACCGTCTTCATCGTCTTCATCGTCTTCACCGTCTTCACCGTCTTCACCGTCTTCATCGTCTTCATCGTCTTCACCGTCTTCATCGTCTTCATCGTCTTCACCGTCTTCATCGTCTTCATCGTCTTCATCGTCTTCATCGTCTTCATCTTCTTCATCGTCTTCACCGTCTTCATCGTCTTTATCGTCTTCACCGTCTTCATCGTCTTCATCGTCTTCACCGTCTTCACCGTCTTCATCGTCTTCATCGTCTTCATCGTCTTCATCGTCTTCATCGTCTTCACCGTCTTCACCGTCTTCATCGTCTTCATCGTCTTCACCGTCTTCATCGTCTTCATCGTCTTCCTCGTCTTCACCGTCTTCATCGTCTTCACCGTCTTCATCGTCTTCATCGTCTTCACCGTCTTCATCGTCTTCATCGTCTTGCAACCATACTTCCCCCGGAATCCAAAATCTTTGGTTTCCCGGAGACTGCCCGCGGGGTCATATCTACCCTTTTTTCTTAACTAAGGGGGGTGAATAAAGCAAAAAAAAATTTAATCTCGATAAATAGACGATAAGATCGAAACGAGTTGTTAATACGCTAAGTGAGCGGTCATCGAGGGAGATAGGAGATGCGACGGCGGATGCCGTTGAAAAACTTGAAAGTCTTAGAAAATTAAGAGTAAATTTACAGATTATAATCGCGTTTCAATGGGACCCAAGCCGATGAAGGCATGTTTTCTCGCGCATTCGACCGGAGCGGCGAGGATCTCGGCCTAGCGTGGAATTTCATTGCCAGTGAAAAAAATTTTTAAATGACATTTTTAAAAAATCGTTCGTTCAATCATGAGACAAATTTCAAAATAAGTTCATTTGACAAGAGTTGCCATTTGAAACTTCATCGTCTTCATCGTCTTCACCGTCGTCAGCGTCTTCACCGTCTTCATCGTCTTTATCGTCTTCATCGTCTTCATCGTCTTCACCATCTTCACCGTCTTCACCGTCTTCATCGTCTTCATCATCTTCATCGTCTTCATCGTCTTCATCGTCTTCACCATCTTCACCGTCTTCATCGTCTTCATCGTCTTCACCGTCTTCATCGTCTTCATCGTCTTCATCGTCTTCACCGTCTTCATCGTCTTCATCGTCTTCACCGTCTTCACCGTCTTCATCGTCTTCATCGTCTTCTTCGTCTTCATCGTCTTCATCGTTTTCACCGTCTTCATCGTCTTCATCGTCTTCATCGTCTTCATCGTCTTCACCATCTTTATCGTCTTCATCGTTCGTCTTCACCGTCTTCATCGTCTTCACCGTCTTCATCGTCTTCATCGTCTTCACCGTCTTCATCGTCTTCACCGTCTTTACCGTCTTCACCGTCTTCATCGTCTTCATCGTCTTCACCGTCTTCATCGTCTTCACCGTCTTTACCGTCTTCACCGTCTTCATCGTCTTCACCGTCTTCACCGTCTTCATCGTCTTCACCGTCTTCATCGTCTTCATCGTCTTCACCGTCTTCATCGTCTTCACCGTCTTTACCGTCTTCACCGTCTTCATCGTCTTCACCGTCTTCACCGTCTTCATCGTCTTCACCGTCTTCATCGTCTTCACCGTCTTTATCGTCTTAATCGTCTTCATCGTCTTCATCGTCTTCACCGTCTTCATCGTCTTCATCGTCTTCACCGTCTTCATCGTCTTCATCGTCTTCATCGTCTTCATCGTCTTCATCTTCTTCATCGTCTTCACCGTCTTCATCGTCTTTATCGTCTTCATCGTCTTCATCGTCTTCATCGTCTTCATCGTCTTCATCGTCTTCATCGTCTTCACCGTCTTCACCGTCTTCATCGTCTTCATCGTCTTCATCGTCTTCATCGTCTTCATCGTCTTCATCGTCTTTATCGTCTTCATCGTCTTCATCGTCTTCACCATCTTCACCGTCTTCACCGTCTTCATCGTCTTCATCATCTTCATCGTCTTCATCGTCTTCATCGTCTTCACCATCTTCACCGTCTTCATCGTCTTCATCGTCTTCATCGTCTTCATCGTCTTCACCGTCTTCATCGTCTTTATCGTCTTCATCGTCTTCATCGTCTTCACCATCTTCACCGTCTTCACCGTCTTCATCGTCTTCATCGTCTTCATCGTCTTCATCGTCTTCATCGTCTTCACCGTCTTGATCATCTTCACCGTCTTCACCGTCTTCATCGTCTTCATCGTCTTCATCGTCTTCATCGTCTTCATCGTCTTCATCGTCTTCATCGTCTTCATCGTCTTCATCGTCTTCATCGTCTTCACCATCTTCACCGTCTTCACCGTCTTCATCGTCTTCATCATCTTCATCGTCTTCATCGTCTTCATCGTCTTCACCATCTTCACCGTCTTCATCGTCTTCATCGTCTTCATCGTCTTCATCGTCTTCACCGTCTTCATCGTCTTTATCGTCTTCATCGTCTTCATCGTCTTCACCATCTTCACCGTCTTCACCGTCTTTACCGTCTTCACCGTCTTCATCGTCTTCACCGTCTTCACCGTCTTCATCGTCTTCACCGTCTTCATCGTCTTCACCGTCTTTATCGTCTTCATCGTCTTCATCGTCTTCATCGTCTTCACCGTCTTCATCGTCTTCATCGTCTTCACCGTCTTCATCGTCTTCATCGTCTTCATCGTCTTCATCGTCTTCATCTTCTTCATCGTCTTCACCGTCTTCATCGTCTTTATCGTTTTCACGGTCTTCATCGTCTTCATCGTCTTCACCGTCTTCACCGTCTTCATCGTCTTCATCGTCTTCATCGTCTTCATCGTCTTCATCGTCTTCATCGTCTTTATCGTCTTCATCGTCTTCATCGTCTTCACCATCTTCACCGTCTTCACCGTCTTCATCGTCTTTATCGTCTTCACGGTCTTCATCGTCTTCATCGTCTTCACCGTCTTCATCGTCTTCATCGTCTTCTTCGTCTTCATCGTCTTCATCGTTTTCACCGTCTTCATCGTCTTCATCGTCTTCACCATCTTTATCGTCTTCATCGTTCGTCTTCACCGTCTTCATCGTCTTCACCGTCTTCATCGTCTTCATCGTCTTCACCGTCTTCATCGTCTTCACCGTCTTTACCGTCTTCACCGTCTTCATCGTCTTCATCGTCTTCACCGTCTTCATCGTCTTCACCGTCTTTACCGTCTTCACCGTCTTCATCGTCTTCACCGTCTTCACCGTCTTCATCGTCTTCACCGTCTTCATCGTCTTCATCGTCTTCACCGTCTTCATCGTCTTCACCGTCTTTACCGTCTTCACCGTCTTCATCGTCTTCACCGTCTTCACTGTCTTCATCGTCTTCACCGTCTTCATCGTCTTCACCGTCTTTATCGTCTTCATCGTCTTCATCGTCTTCATCGTCTTCACCGTCTTCATCGTCTTCATCGTCTTCACCGTCTTCATCGTCTTCATCGTCTTCATCGTCTTCATCGTCTTCATCTTCTTCATCGTCTTCACCGTCTTCATCGTCTTTATCGTCTTCATCGTCTTCATCGTCTTCATCGTCTTCATCGTCTTCATCGTCTTCATCGTCTTCACCGTCTTCACCGTCTTCATCGTCTTCATCGTCTTCATCGTCTTCATCGTCTTCATCGTCTTCATCGTCTTTATCGTCTTCATCGTCTTCATCGTCTTCACCATCTTCACCGTCTTCACCGTCTTCATCGTCTTCATCATCTTCATCGTCTTCATCGTCTTCATCGTCTTCACCATCTTCACCGTCTTCATCGTCTTCATCGTCTTCATCGTCTTCATCGTCTTCACCGTCTTCATCGTCTTTATCGTCTTCATCGTCTTCATCGTCTTCACCATCTTCACCGTCTTCACCGTCTTCATCGTCTTCATCGTCTTCATCGTCTTCATCGTCTTCATCGTCTTCACCGTCTTGATCGTCTTCACCGTCTTCACCGTCTTCATCGTCTTCATCGTCTTCATCGTCTTCATCGTCTTCATCGTCTTCATCGTCTTTATCGTCTTCATCGTCTTCATCGTCTTCACCATCTTCACCGTCTTCACCGTCTTCATCGTCTTCATCATCTTCATCGTCTTCATCGTCTTCATCGTCTTCACCATCTTCACCGTCTTCATCGTCTTCATCGTCTTCATCGTCTTCATCGTCTTCACCGTCTTCATCGTCTTTATCGTCTTCATCGTCTTCATCGTCTTCACCATCTTCACCGTCTTCACCGTCTTTACCGTCTTCACCGTCTTCATCGTCTTCACCGTCTTCACCGTCTTCATCGTCTTCACCGTCTTCATCGTCTTCACCGTCTTTATCGTCTTCATCGTCTTCATCGTCTTCATCGTCTTCACCGTCTTCATCGTCTTCATCGTCTTCACCGTCTTCATCGTCTTCATCGTCTTCATCGTCTTCATCGTCTTCATCTTCTTCATCGTCTTCACCGTCTTCATCGTCTTTATCGTTTTCACGGTCTTCATCGTCTTCATCGTCTTCACCGTCTTCACCGTCTTCATCGTCTTCATCGTCTTCATCGTCTTCATCGTCTTCATCGTCTTCATCGTCTTTATCGTCTTCATCGTCTTCATCGTCTTCACCATCTTCACCGTCTTCACCGTCTTCATCGTCTTTATCGTCTTCACGGTCTTCATCGTCTTCATCGTCTTCACCGTCTTCATCGTCTTCATCGTCTTCATCGTCTTCATCGTCTTCATCGTCTTCACCGTCTTCATCGTCTTTATCGTCTTCATCGTCTTCATCGTCTTCACCATCTTCACCGTCTTCACCGTCTTCATCGTCTTCATCATCTTCATCGTCTTCATCGTCTTCACCATCTTCACCGTCTTCATCGTCTTCATCGTCTTCACCGTCTTCATCGTCTTCATCGTCTTCATCGTCTTCACCGTCTTCATCGTCTTCATCGTCTTCACCGTCTTCACCGTCTTCATCGTCTTCATCGTCTTCTTCGTCTTCATCGTATTCATCGTTTTCACCGTCTTCATCGTCTTCATCGTCTTCATCGTCTTCATCGTCTTCACCATCTTTATCGTCTTCATCGTTCGTCTTCACCGTCTTCATCGTCTTCACCGTCTTCATCGTCTTCATCGTCTTCACCGTCTTCATCGTCTTCACCGTCTTTACCGTCTTCACCGTCTTCATCGTCTTCATCGTCTTCACCGGCTTCATCGTCTTCACCGTCTTTACCGTCTTCACCGTCTTCATCGTCTTCACCGTCTTCACCGTCTTCATCGTCTTCACCGTCTTCATCGTCTTCACCGTCTTTATCGTCTTCATCGTCTTCATCGTCTTCATCGTCTTCACCGTCTTCATCGTCTTCATCGTCTTCATCGTCTTCATCGTCTTCACCGTCTTCATCGTCTTCACCGTCTTCACCGTCTTCATCGTCTTCATCGTCTTCATCGTCTTCACCGTCTTCACCGTCTTCACCGTCTTCATCATCTTCATCGTCTTCACCGTCTTCATCGTCTTCACCGTCTTCACCGTCTTCATCGTCTTCATCGTCTTCATCGTCTTCACCGTCTTCACCGTCTATCGTCTTCATCGTCTTCATCGTCTTCATCGTCTTCATCGTCTTCATCGTCTTCACCATCTTTATCGTCTTCATCGTTCGTCTTCACCGTCTTCATCGTCTTCACCGTCTTCATCGTCTTCATCGTCTTCACCGTCTTCATCGTCTTCACCGTCTTTACCGTCTTCACCGTCTTCATCGTCTTCATCGTCTTCACCGTCTTCATCGTCTTCACCGTCTTTACCGTCTTCACCGTCTTCATCGTCTTCACCGTCTTCACCGTCTTCATCGTCTTCACCGTCTTCATCGTCTTCATCGTCTTCACCGTCTTCATCGTCTTCATCGTCTTCACCGTCTTCATCGTCTTCATCGTCTTCATCTTCTTCATCGTCTTCACCGTCTTCATCGTCTTTATCGTTTTCACGGTCTTCATCGTCTTCATCGTCTTCACCGTCTTCACCGTCTTCATCGTCTTCATCGTCTTCATCGTCTTCATCGTCTTCATCGTCTTCATCGTCTTTATCGTCTTCATCGTCTTCATCGTCTTCACCATCTTCACCGTCTTCACCGTCTTCATCGTCTTTATCGTCTTCACGGTCTTCATCGTCTTCATCGTCTTCACCGTCTTCATCGTCTTCATCGTCTTCATCGTCTTCATCGTCTTCATCGTCTTCACCGTCTTCATCGTCTTTATCGTCTTCATCGTCTTCATCGTCTTCACCATCTTCACCGTCTTCACCGTCTTCATCGTCTTCATCATCTTCATCGTCTTCATCGTCTTCACCATCTTCACCGTCTTCATCGTCTTCATCGTCTTCACCGTCTTCATCGTCTTCATCGTCTTCATCGTCTTCACCGTCTTCATCGTCTTCATCGTCTTCACCGTCTTCACCGTCTTCATCGTCTTCATCGTCTTCTTCGTCTTCATCGTCTTCATCGTTTTCACCGTCTTCATCGTCTTCATCGTCTTCATCGTCTTCATCGTCTTCACCATCTTTATCGTCTTCATCGTTCGTCTTCACCGTCTTCATCGTCTTCACCGTCTTCATCGTCTTCATCGTCTTCACCGTCTTCATCGTCTTCACCGTCTTTACCGTCTTCACCGTCTTCATCGTCTTCATCGTCTTCACCGGCTTCATCGTCTTCACCGTCTTTACCGTCTTCACCGTCTTCATCGTCTTCACCGTCTTCACCGTCTTCATCGTCTTCACCGTCTTCATCGTCTTCACCGTCTTTATCGTCTTCATCGTCTTCATCGTCTTCATCGTCTTCACCGTCTTCATCGTCTTCATCGTCTTCATCGTCTTCATCGTCTTCACCGTCTTCATCGTCTTCACCGTCTTCACCGTCTTCATCGTCTTCATCGTCTTCATCGTCTTCGCCGTCTTCACCGTCTTCACCGTCTTCATCATCTTCATCGTCTTCACCGTCTTCATCGTCTTCACCGTCTTCACCGTCTTCATCGTCTTCATCGTCTTCATCGTCTTCACCGTCTTCACCGTCTATCGTCTTCATCGTCTTCATCGTCTTCATCGTCTTCATCGTCTTCATCGTCTTCACCATCTTTATCGTCTTCATCGTTCGTCTTCACCGTCTTCACCGTCTTCATCGTCTTCACCGTCTTTATCGTCTTCATCGTCTTCACCGTCTTTACCGTCTTCACCGTCTTCATCGTCTTCACCGTCTTCACCGTCTTCATCGTCTTCACCGTCTTCATCGTCTTCATCGTCTTCACCGTCTTCATCGTCTTCACCGTCTTTACCGTCTTCACCGTCTTCATCGTCTTCACCGTCTTCACCGTCTTCATCGTCTTCACCGTCTTCATCGTCTTCACCGTCTTTATCGTCTTCATCGTCTTCATCGTCTTCATCGTCTTCACCGTCTTCATCGTCTTCATCGTCTTCACCGTCTTCATCGTCTTCATCGTCTTCATCGTCTTCATCGTCTTCATCTTCTTCATCGTCTTCACCGTCTTCATCGTCTTTATCGTCTTCACGGTCTTCATCGTCTTCATCGTCTTCACCGTCTTCACCGTCTTCATCGTCTTCATCGTCTTCATCGTCTTCATCGTCTTCATCGTCTTTATCGTCTTCATCGTCTTCATCGTCTTCACCATCTTCACCGTCTTCACCGTCTTCATCGTCTTCATCATCTTCATCGTCTTCATCGTCTTCATCGTCTTCACCATCTTCACCGTCTTCATCGTCTTCATCGTCTTCATCGTCTTCATCGTCTTCACCGTCTTCATCGTCTTTATCGTCTTCATCGTCTTCACCGTCTTCATCGTCTTCACCGTCTTCACCGTCTTCACCGTCTTCATCGTCTTCATCGTCTTCTTCGTCTTCATCGTCTTCATCGTTTTCACCGTCTTCATCGTCTTCATCGTCTTCATCGTCTTCATCGTCTTCACCATCTTTATCGTCTTCATCGTTCGTCTTCACCGTCTTCATCGTCTTCACCGTCTTCATCGTCTTCATCGTCTTCACCGTCTTCATCGTCTTCACCGTCTTTACCGTCTTCACCGTCTTCATCGTCTTCATCGTCTTCACCGTCTTCATCGTCTTCACCGTCTTTACCGTCTTCACCGTCTTCATCGTCTTCACCGTCTTCACCGTCTTCATCGTCTTCACCGTCTTCATCGTCTTCACCGTCTTTATCGTCTTCATCGTCTTCATCGTCTTCATCGTCTTCACCGTCTTCATCGTCTTCATCGTCTTCATCGTCTTCATCGTCTTCACCGTCTTCATCGTCTTCACCGTCTTCACCGTCTTCATCGTCTTCATCGTCTTCATCGTCTTCACCGTCTTCACCGTCTTCACCGTCTTCATCATCTTCATCGTCTTCACCGTCTTCATCGTCTTCACCGTCTTCACCGTCTTCATCGTCTTCATCGTCTTCATCGTCTTCACCGTCTTCACCGTCTTCATCGTCTTCATCGTTTTCACCGTCTTCATCGTCTTCATCGTCTTCATCGTCTTCATCGTCTTCACCATCTTTATCGTCTTCATCGTTCGTCTTCACCGTCTTCATCGTCTTCACCGTCTTCATCGTCTTCATCGTCTTCACCGTCTTCATCGTCTTCACCGTCTTTACCGTCTTCACCGTCTTCATCGTCTTCATCGTCTTCACCGTCTTCATCGTCTTCACCGTCTTTACCGTCTTCACCGTCTTCATCGTCTTCACCGTCTTCACCGTCTTTATCGTCTTCATCGTCTTCATCGTCTTCATCGTCTTCACCGTCTTCATCGTCTTCATCGTCTTCATCGTCTTCATCGTCTTCATCGTCTTCACCGTCTTCATCGTCTTCACCGTCTTCACCGTCTTCATCGTCTTCATCGTCTTCATCGTCTTCACCGTCTTCACCGTCTTCACCGTCTTCATCATCTTCATCGTCTTCACCGTCTTCATCGTCTTCACCGTCTTCACCGTCTTCATCGTCTTCATCGTCTTCATCGTCTTCACCGTCTTCACCGTCTTCATCGTCTTCATCGTCTTCATCGTCTTCATCGTCTTCATCGTCTTCATCGTCTTCACCATCTTTATCGTCTTCATCGTTCGTCTTCACCGTCTTCATCGTCTTCACCGTCTTCATCGTCTTCATCGTCTTCACCGTCTTCATCGTCTTCACCGTCTTTACCGTCTTCACCGTCTTCATCGTCTTCATCGTCTTCACCGTCTTCATCGTCTTCACCGTCTTTACCGTCTTCACCGTCTTCATCGTCTTCACCGTCTTCACCGTCTTCATCGTCTTCACCGTCTTCATCGTCTTCATCGTCTTCACCGTCTTCATCGTCTTCACCGTCTTTACCGTCTTCACCGTCTTCATCGTCTTCACCGTCTTCACCGTCTTCATCGTCTTCACCGTCTTCATCGTCTTCACCGTCTTTATCGTCTTCATCGTCTTCATCGTCTTCATCGTCTTCACCGTCTTCATCGTCTTCATCGTCTTCACCGTCTTCATCGTCTTCATCGTCTTCATCGTCTTCATCGTCTTCATCTTCTTCATCGTCTTCACCGTCTTCATCGTCTTTATCGTCTTCACGGTCTTCATCGTCTTCATCGTCTTCACCGTCTTCATCGTCTTCATCGTCTTCATCGTCTTCATCGTCTTCATCTTCTTCATCGTCTTCACCGTCTTCATCGTCTTTATCGTCTTCACCGTCTTTATCGTCTTCATCGTCTTCATCGTCTTCATCGTCTTCACCGTCTTCATCGTCTTCATCGTCTTCACCGTCTTCATCGTCTTCATCGTCTTCATCGTCTTCATCGTCTTCATCTTCTTCATCGTCTTCATCGTCTTCATCGTCTTCATCGTCTTTATCGTCTTCATCGTCTTCATCGTCTTCACCATCTTCACCGTCTTCACCGTCTTCATCGTCTTCATCATCTTCATCGTCTTCATCGTCTTCATCGTCTTCACCATCTTCACCGTCTTCATCGTCTTCATCGTCTTCATCGTCTTCATCGTCTTCACCGTCTTCATCGTCTTTATCGTCTTCATCGTCTTCACCGTCTTCATCGTCTTCACCGTCTTCACCGTCTTCACCGTCTTCACCATCTTTATCGTCTTCATCGTTCGTCTTCACCGTCTTCATCGTCTTCACCGTCTTCATCGTCTTCATCGTCTTCACCGTCTTTACCGTCTTCACCGTCTTCACCGTCTTCATCGTCTTCATCGTCTTCATCGTCTTCATCATCTTCATCGTCTTCATCGATCGTCTTCATCGTCTTCATCGTCTTCATCGTCTTCACCGTCTTCATCGTCTTCACCGTCTTCATCGTCTTCATCGTCTTCACCGTCTTTACCGTCTTCACCGTCTTCATCGTCTTCATCGTCTTCACCGTCTTCATCGTCTTCACCGTCTTCACCGTCTTCATCGTTCGTCTTCATCGTCTTCATCGTCTTCATCGTCTTCATCGTCTTCATCGTCTTCATCGTCTTCATCGTCTTCACCGTCTTCATCGTCTTCACCGTCTTCATCGTCTTCATCGTCTTCACCGTCTTTACCGTCTTCACCGTCTTCATCGTCTTCATCGTCTTCACCGTCTTCATCGTTTTCACCGTCTTCACCGTCTTCATCGTTCGTCTTCATCGTCTTCATCGTCTTCACCGTCTTCACCGTCTTCATCGTCTTCACCGTCTTCATCGTCTTCACCGTCTTCACCGTATCCACCGTCTTCATCGTCTTCACCGTCTTCACCGTCTTCATCGTCTTCACCGTCTTCATCGTCTTCACCGTCTTCATCGTCTTCATTGTCTTCACCGTCTTCATCGTCTTCATCGTCTTCATCGTCTTCATCGTCTTCACCGTCTTCATCGTCTTTATCGTCTTCATCGTCTTCACCGTCTTCATCGTCTTCACCGTCTTCACCGTCTTCACCATCTTTATCGTCTTCATCGTTCGTCTTCACCGTCTTCATCGTCTTCACCGTCTTCATCGTCTTCATCGTCTTCACCGTCTTTACCGTCTTCACCGTCTTCACCGTCTTCATCGTCTTCATCGTCTTCATCGTTCGTCTTCATCGTCTTCATCGTCTTCACCGTCTTCACCGTCTTCATCGTCTTCACCGTCTTCATCGTCTTCACCGTCTTCATCGTCTTCATCGTCTTCATCGTCTTCACCGTCTTCACCGTCTTCATCGTCTTCATCGTCTTCATCGTCTTCATCGTCTTCATCGTCTTCATCGTCTTCACCGTCTTTACCGTCTTCACCGTCTTCATCGTCTTCATCGTCTTCACCGTCTTCATCGTCTTCACCGTCTTCATCGTCTTCATCGTCTTCACCGTCTTCATCGTCTTCACCGTCTTCATCGTCTTCATCGTCTTCACCGTCTTTACCGTCTTCACCGTCTTCACCGTCTTCATCGTCTTCATCGTCTTCATCGTCTTCATCGTCTTCATCGTCTTCATCGTCTTCACCGTCTTCATCGTCTTCACCGTCTTCATCGTCTTCATCGTCTTCACCGTCTTTACCGTCTTCACCGTCTTCATCGTCTTCATCGTCTTCACCGTCTTCATCGTCTTCACCGTCTTCACCGTCTTCATCGTTCGTCTTCATCGTCTTCATCGTCTTCATCGTCTTCATCGTCTTCATCGTCTTCATCGTCTTCATCGTCTTCACCGTCTTCATCGTCTTCACCGTCTTCATCGTCTTCATCGTCTTCACCGTCTTTACCGTCTTCACCGTCTTCATCGTCTTCATCGTCTTCACCGTCTTCATCGTTTTCACCGTCTTCACCGTCTTCATCGTTCGTCTTCATCGTCTTCATCGTCTTCACCGTCTTCACCGTCTTCATCGTCTTCACCGTCTTCATCGTCTTCACCGTCTTCACCGTATCCACCGTCTTCATCGTCTTCACCGTCTTCACCGTCTTCATCGTCTTCACCGTCTTCATCGTCTTCATCGTCTTCATCGTCTTCACCGTCTTCACCGTCTTCATCGTCTTCATCGTCTTCATCGTCTTCATCGTCTTCATCGTCTTCACCGTCTTTACCGTCTTCACCGTCTTCATCGTCTTCATCGTCTTCACCGTCTTCATCGTCTTCACCGTCTTCATCGTCTTCATTGTCTTCACCGTCTTCATCGTCTTCACCGTCTTCATCGTCTTCATCGTCTTCACCGTCTTTACCGTCTTCACCGTCTTCACCGTCTTCATCGTCTTCATCGTCTTCATCGTCTTCATCGTCTTCATCGTCTTCATCGTCTTCACCGTCTTCATCGTCTTCACCGTCTTCATCGTCTTCATCGTCTTCACCGTCTTTACCGTCTTCACCGTCTTCATCGTCTTCATCGTCTTCACCGTCTTCATCGTCTTCACCGTCTTCACCGTCTTCATCGTTCGTCTTCATCGTCTTCATCGTCTTCATCGTCTTCATCGTCTTCATCGTCTTCATCGTCTTCATCGTCTTCACCGTCTTCATCGTCTTCACCGTCTTCATCGTCTTCATCGTCTTCACCGTCTTTACCGTCTTCACCGTCTTCATCGTCTTCATCGTCTTCACCGTCTTCATCGTCTTCACCGTCTTCACCGTCTTCATCGTTCGTTTTCATCGTCTTCATCGTCTTCACCGTCTTCACCGTCTTCATCGTCTTCACCGTCTTCATCGTCTTCACCGTCTTCATCGTCTTCATCGTCTTCATCGTCTTCACCGTCTTCATCGTCTTCACCGTCTTCATCGTCTTCACCGTCTTCATCGTCTTCATCGTCTTCATCGTCTTCACCGTCTTCATCGTCTTCATCGTCTTCATCGTCTTCATCGTCTTCACCGTCTTCATCGTCTTCACCGTCTTCACCGTCTTCATCGTCTTCATCGTTTTCATCGTCTTCACCGTCTTCACCGTCTTCACCGTCTTCACCGTCTTCATCGTCTTCACCGTCTTCACCGTCTTCACCGTCTTCACCGTCTTCATCGTCTTCATCGTCTTCATCGTCTTCATCGTCTTCATCGTCTTTACCGTCTTCACCGTCTTCATCGTCTTCATCGTCTTCACCGTCTTCATCGTCTTCACCGTCTTCACCGTCTTCATCGTTCGTCTTCATCGTCTTCATCGTCTTCATCGTCTTCATCGTCTTCATCGTCTTCATCGTCTTCATCGTCTTCACCGTCTTCATCGTCTTCACCGTCTTCATCGTCTTCATCGTCTTCACCGTCTTTACCGTCTTCACCGTCTTCATCGTCTTCATCGTCTTCACCGTCTTCATCGTCTTCACCGTCTTCACCGTCTTCATCGTTCGTTTTCATCGTCTTCATCGTCTTCACCGTCTTCACCGTCTTCATCGTCTTCACCGTCTTCATCGTCTTCACCGTCTTCATCGTCTTCATCGTCTTCATCGTCTTCACCGTCTTCATCGTCTTCACCGTCTTCATCGTCTTCACCGTCTTCATCGTCTTCATCGTCTTCATCGTCTTCACCGTCTTCATCGTCTTCATCGTCTTCATCGTCTTCATCGTCTTCACCGTCTTCATCGTCTTCACCGTCTTCACCGTCTTCATCGTCTTCATCGTTTTCATCGTCTTCACCGTCTTCACCGTCTTCACCGTCTTCACCGTCTTCATCGTCTTCACCGTCTTCACCGTCTTCACCGTCTTCACCGTCTTCATCGTCTTCATCGTCTTCATCGTCTTCATCGTCTTCATCGTCTTCACCGTCTTCATCGATGAAGACGAACGATGAAGACGATGAAGACGGTGAAGACGATGAAGATGATGAAGACGGTGAAGACGGTGAAGACGATGAAGACGATGAAGACGATGAAGACGATGAAGACGATGAAGACGGTGAAGACGGTGAAGACGGTGAAGACGGTGAAGACGGTGAAGACGGTGAAGACGGTGAAGACGATGAAGACGATGAAGACGATGAAGACGATAAAGACGGTGAAGACGGTGAAGACGGTGAAGACGGTGAAGACGGTGAAGACGGTGAAGACGATGAAGACGGTGAAGACGGTGAAGACGATGAAGACGATGAAGACGATGAAGACGATGAAGACGAACGATGAAGACGAACGATGAAGACGAACGATGAAGACGAACGATGAAGACGATGAAGACGGTGAAGACGATGAAGACGGCTAAGACGGTGAAGACGATGAAGACGGTGAAGACGGTGAAGACGGTGAAGACGATGAAGACGATGAAGACGAACGATGAAGACGATGAAGACGGTGAAGACGATGAAGACGCCTAAGACGGTGAAGACTATGAAGACGGTGAAGACGATGAAGACGGTGAAGACGGTGAAGACGATGAAGACGATGAAGAAGGTGGAGACGGTGAAGACGGTGAAGACGATGAAGACGATGAAGACGATGAAGACGATGAAGACAGTAAAGACGGTGAAGACGGTGAAGACGGTGAAGACGGTGAAGACGGTGAAGACGATGAAGACGATGAAGACGATGAAGACGATGAAGACGGTGAAGACGGTGAAGACGGTGAAGACGGTGAAGACGGTGAAGACGGTGAAGACGATGAAGACGGTGAAGACGGTGAAGACGGTGAAGACGGTGAAGACGATGAAGACGATGAAGAAGGTGAAGACGGTGAAGACGGTGAAAACGGTGAAGACGATGAAGACGGTGAAGACGATGAAGACGATGAAGACGATGAAGACGGTGAAGACGGTGAAGACAGTGAAGACGGTGAAGACGGTGAAGACGGTGAAGACGGTGAAGACGATGAAGACGATGAAGACGATGAAGACGATGAAGACGGTGAAGACGGTGAAGACGGTGAAGACGGTGAAGACGATGAAGACGATGAAGACGATGAAGACGGTGAAGACGGTGAAGACGATGAAGACGATGAAGACGATGAAGACGATGAAGACGATGAAGACGATGAAGACGATGAAGACGATGAAGACGATGAAGACGATGAAGACGATGAAGACGATGAAGACGGTGAAGACGAACGATGAAGACGATGAAGACGGTGAAGACGATGAAGACGGTGGAAACGGTGAAGACGATGAAGACGGTGAAGACGGTGAAGACGATGAAGACGATGAAGACGAACGATGAAGACGAACGATGAAGACGATGAAGACGGTGAACACGATGAAGACTGTGAAGACGGTGAAGACTATGAAGACGACGAAGACAGTGAAGACGGTGAAGACAGTGAAGACGGTGAAGACGGTGAAGACGATGAAGACGATGAA
Source organism: Piscicola geometra (assembly GCA_943735955.1). NCBI lineage: Eukaryota > Metazoa > Annelida > Clitellata > Hirudinida > Piscicolidae > Piscicola > Piscicola geometra. The sequence continues at coordinate 132,553 of OX030962.1, forward strand.
GACGATGAAGACAGTGAAGACGGTGAAGACGGTGAAGACGGTGAAGACGGTGAAGACGGTGAAGACGGTGAAGACGGTGAAGACGGTGAAGACAGTGAAGACGGTGAAGACGGTGAAGACGATGAAGACGATGAAGACGAACGATGAAGACGAACGATGAAGACGATGAAGACGAACGATGAAGACGATGAAGACGATGAAGACGGTGAAGACGGTGAAGACGGTGAAGACGAACGATGAAGACGATGAAGACGATGAAGACGGTGAAGACAGTGAAGACGATGAAGACGAACGATGAAGACGATGAAGACGGTGAAGACGATGAAGACGGTGAAGACGGTGAAGACGATGAAGACGATGAAGACGATGAAGACGATGAAGAAGGTGAAGACGGTGAAAACGGTGAAGACGATGAAGACGGTGAAGACGATGAAGACGATGAAGACGAACGATGAAGACGATGAAGACGATGAAGACGGTGAAGACGGTGAAGACGGTGAAGACGAACGATGAAGACGATGAAGACGATGAAGACGGTGAAGACAGTGAAGACGATGAAGACGAACGATGAAGACGATGAAGACGGTGAAGACGATGAAGACGGTGAAGACGGTGAAGACGATGAAGACGATGAAGACGATGAAGACGATGAAGACGATGAAGAAGGTGAAGACGGTGAAAACGGTGAAGACGATGAAGACGGTGAAGACGATGAAGACGATGAAGACGATGAAGACGGTGAAGACGGTGAAGACAGTGAAGACGGTGAAGACGGTGAAGACGGTGAAGACGGTGAAGACGATGAAGACGATGAAGACGATGAAGACGATGAAGACGGTGAAGACGGTGAAGACGGTGAAGACGGTGAAGACGATGAAGACGATGAAGACGATGAAGACGGTGAAGACGATGAAGACGATGAAGACGATGAAGACGATGAAGACGATGAAGACGATGAAGACGATGAAGACGATGAAGACGGTGAAGACGAACGATGAAGACGATGAAGACGGTGAAGACGATGAAGACGGTGGAGACGGTGAAGACGATGAAGACGGTGAAGACGGTGAAGACGATGAAGACGATGAAGACGAACGATGAAGACGATGAAGACGGTGAAGACGATGAAGACGGTGAAGACGGTGAAGACTATGAAGACGTCGAAGACAGTGAAGACGGTGAAGACGGTGAAGACGGTGAAGGCGGTGAAGACGGTGAAGACGATGAAGACGATGAAGACGATGAAGACAGTGAAGACGATGAAGACGGTGAAGACGGTGAAGACGGTGAAGACGGTGAAGACGGTGAAGACGGTGAAGACGGTGAAGACGGTGAAGACAGTGAAGACGGTGAAGACGGTGAAGACGATGAAGACGATGAAGACGAACGATGAAGACGAACGATGAAGACGATGAAGACGAACGATGAAAACGATGAAGACGATGAAGACGGTGAAGACAGTGAAGACGATGAAGACGGTGAAGACGGTGAAGACGGTGAAGACGGTGAAGACGGTGAAGACGGTGAAGACGATGAAGACGGTGGAGACGGTGAAGACGATGAAGACGGTGAAGACGGTGAAGACGATGAAGACGATGAAGACGAACGATGAAGACGATGAAGACGGTGAAGACGATGAAGACGGTGAAAACGGTGAAGACGATGAAGACGATGAAGACGATGAAGACGATGAAGACGATGAAGACGATGAAGAAGGTGAAGACGGTGAAGACGGTGAAGACGGTGAAGACGATGAAGACGGTGAAGACGATGAAGACGATGAAGACGATGAAGACGATGAAGACGGTGAAGACGGTGAAGACAGTAAAGACGGTGAAGACGGTGAAGACGGTGAAGACGGTGAAGACGATGAAGACGATGAAGACGATGAAGACGATGAAGACGGTGAAGACGGTGAAGACGGTGAAGACGGTGAAGACGGTGAAGACGGTGAAGACGGTGAAGACGGTGAAGACGGTGAAGACGGTGAAGACGATGAAGACGATGAAGACGGTGAAGACGGTGAAGACGGTGAAGACGATGAAGACGATGAACACGATGAACACGATGAAGACGAACGATGAAGACGAACGATGAAGACGATGAAGACGAACGATGAAGACGATGAAGACGAACGATGAAGACGATGAAGACGATGAAGACGGTGAAGACAGTGAAGACGATGAAGACGGTGAAGACGGTGAAGACGGTGAAGACGGTGAAGACGGTGAAGACGGTGAAGACGGTGAAGACGGTGAAGACGGTGAAGACGATGAAGACGATGAAGACGATGAAGACGGTGAATAGGGTGAAGACGATGAAGACGGTGAAGACGATGAAGACGGTGAAGACGATTCGGGAACCGGGAATAGGCTTTCGGAACGGGAACGAGAAGAAACATTCAAATCGGGAACGGGAAGAAACGGTAAGAGGAATCAACGTTTAAATCGGGAACGGGATAAACGTGAATAAAAGTTATTGAGATTGGATTCTTTTAAAATTATTCTTAGACAAACTCCTAAGCATAGATATCCTACAAATAACAAGTATATAATATATCTGTGCTCCTAAGTATGGAAATATCAATTTCATCGATACTCCATACCAGTGGCGGTGATCTGCGGAAAATCTTGGGGGGGTCTTCCCCAGGGTTGGAATCAAAGAACCGGTATCGACCAATACAGTAAAAGCAATACTATTTAGTATTGTTTGCTGTAGTGCAAACTATTTTTGTATCAACTATTAATATTTTGATCACTAAACATTAAAAAAAAGTTTGATACCCAATAAAAATACTTTTCTATTGCCACTATGAGCGATTTGAAGAAAAAATAGCGATTTTAGTACCTTTTATTATTTGTCATCTATAAAAATTCAATTACAACTAGCCATCAACCCATCAAACAAATTGTATAACATCTTGTTTTCCATGACTATGACATGCTAAAGAACGCTGTCAAAAGTTTCCACGAGATGAGCAAAGATGAACTATTTGAATCCTTTCTCCAGTAAACACCCTTCATTGGCAAACCATCCCATTTCCTCTTCCAAATGACAAAGGTGGCGAAAAAGGTCGGTTCCAACAAGCTCTCCTGCCCAGTCTCGTTCTCGTCATCGCATCACAAATTGGGACTGGACGACCTCGGAAGACTCGCCGACGAACTACTGCCTCTACTAAAGAGCCAGTCAACTTCTTTCGTCAGCGAATCAAATTTCAACAATCGAGCGTCAACAACAACAAAAACAAGCTTTATAACAAAAACATTAACTCCATATGCTGAAAACCAGCGGCCCAAGGTTTGCAGAAACCATATATTCTATGGCATTAAAGCGCACACGTGTTGCCATTGGTGTCAATGGCCAGACAAATCTGGTTGTAAAACACTCCAGTCGCATGATTCAACTCCAGTGAGGTCGCGATAGAATTCAGAGCAGTCTTTAAACAACTAAGCGCGCCAGCATCTGCGGCATCTGGTAGCGCTCTTCAATTGTTGGCCGCTTTCAGGGTTGCGAAATTTTCTTTAGATTTGTTAATTGATACAGGTTCATCAATATCTATAATCCCATTGTCAATTTCAAAATCACTTTTATGTTTATTATCACCATCTTATATTCATTTAAAAGCTGCTGATGGTCGTTCAATAGCAGTACATGAACAAACTCATTTAAAAAGAAATAATAAATCATTACGCAGATCATTTTTTTGGGTTTTTGTCGTGGCTGACGTTTCAAAGCCAATTATTGGTGTTGATTTTTTATCGAAATTTTACATTAACATAAACTGTTTTGAACGTACAATTGTCGACAACAACACAGGTTTTAAAGCGCCATGTACTTTGAAACTTGTACCGAATTACACTGCATGAAGCGTTAAGCTCAGAAAACTTACCGGATTTTATTTTCCTGTTATTTGAAAGATACCCTAAAGTTTTTATGCCTCAACAAATAGACTATTCTATTTCTGCTGGTCCAGTTTCTACACAGCATACAGGTTTTTGAACGCGCGCTCCTGAAGATGCCAAGAAATCATTACACCATTTAGTTTATTCGAATTCACGCGTATGCCATTCGGCTTTGCAATGCACCGCAAACTTTCCAGCGTTTCATGGAGTCTATCTTTCGCAATTTGCCATATGTTTTTGTGTACATTGACGATATTCTAATAGCTCCTACGAACTTAGAAGAGCATATAATGCATTTGGGAACTGTAATGAATCGTTTGTGTGAGAACAACTTTCATGTAGCCTTAGAAAAGTGCGTTTTTGCTATATATAAGGTCGATTTTTTTGGGTATTCACCGACGGTATTGTGTTCCTAGCAAATAACATGGAATCAATTAATAATTACCAATTGCCAATCGATTATGCTGCCTTGCACCGTTTCCTAGGTATGATTGGGTTCTATCAGCGTTTCATACCTTCGTTTGCTGACAAAGCCGAACCACTCTACCAAGTGCAATGGTAAAAATGTGAAGTTATCATGGACGGACGATGATTGCAGAACGTTCGAGAAATTAAAAGAAAATCTCAGTCAAGTGGTCCATCTGCACTTCACTGATCCGAAATCAGACACATTCCATTTCGTCACTGATGCATCAAATTATGCCGTTGGAGCAGCCTTGCACCAGTCTGTTGGAAACGAGCTTCGACCAGTGGCATTTTTCTCTAAACGTCTCTCTACACCTCAACGTTCCTTCTTGACCGCGAACTTTTAGCTATCTGTCTTGCAGAAGTCCACTTCAAGCCAGTTATTGAGGTTCCTACTGTTAACTTTTTCACAGATCACAAACCTCTACAGCCAAACTCCACCGAAGTCTGGTCGCCAGCAACGCTATCTGTCCTTCATTTCGGAATACGTCTGCTCATTTGAGTACAAACGTGGGTCCAAAAATATCGTGGCAGATGCGCTTTCTCGTGCTGAGACAGAGGAAACTACATGCTCACTAGTTTTGTCCACACTCAGTTTTGCACAGAAGGATCAATCAATCAATCAATCAATCACTAATGATTTGTATAGCGCCCTTTATAAGTGGAAAAAAGCGCTTTTCAAATAAATTTGTTAAATAAAACGGTTTTTAGACCACTACCAATATATGTATATATATCAATTTAAATATAAAAAAACAAACAATCAACCTCAATAATCCAACCTCACCCACACCACCATGATAATCACCGCCAAAAAATCACTATCACCACCCAAAAAAAATTCAATCATCACTACAGTACCAACACTCATACCACAACACAATCATCACCACATCATCCTCAAAACCATAAAACACAATCATCATTCTTGTCAATTTTCTGTCTTGCCACTGATGCCGAGGCTGCGATAGAGGGTGAAGGAGAAGTCCTTGCCAGCACTGGAACTGCTGCTGCTATGGAATGTTTTCTTCTTTATGTCGCAGCTCACTTGATTCCCTGCGGCCATCTTGGTCTGCTGCGGCCATTCCTCGACAGATTCAAACAACCAACATTCGCACAAAAAACATTATAATTAATTAAATGTAATTTTTATTTAAACTTAAGATTCTAAAATTTTAATATATTATACCCAAAACCGTTTATTTTACAAATTTATTTGAGCGGCTGCCAAAATGGCAGCCGCTACCCAAAGATGACGCAAAGATTGAAAATCACAAAGAAAGATTGATGCCTTTTCCTATCGAAGACAAGAAATTATTGTGGTGTGATACCACTCCTCCATATCCTCGACCCTTTGTGCCTCTGGATTATCGTATGGCAATTTTCAAACAGTTGCTGAAAAATCATTGTTAAAGAATCCAATCCCAATAACTGTATTCCCGTTTTTCCCGTTCCCGATTTTAAAGTTGATTCCCGTTCCCGTCTTTTCCCGTTCCCGTCTTTTCCCGTTCCCGATTTGAATGTTGATTCCCGTTCCCGTTCCCGTCTCGAAAACCTATTCCCGGTTCCCGACTTTTCCCGTCCCGAAATTAATTTTCATTCCCGTTCCCGCGGGAGTCCGCGGTCAGATCGTGTACCCGGTCCGACCTCTAGTCAGAACTCATGAGTCATCTCTCCTCATTGGTCTGTTTTCATCTTTTACGAACAACAGCTTATCAACCTCAATCAAACAGTATGATCGAACGATTTCATCGCACACTAAAGAATGCTCTAAAGACTCGACAAGATGATTGGTTGATCGCATTGCCCTCTGTTTTACTAGCACTTCGTTGTTTGCCAAATGAACATGGTATTTGTCCTTTTACAGCTGTCACTGGCGCCTCGCCTCTTATGCCTCACACATTGTTTACTCCTTCCACAGCGCGCTCTGCGTTGAAGATGCCTGAGTTGGTTTTACAGATATCTAAGTGTATGTCGAACATAGATTTTTCAAAATTATCTATAATAAAGGTGATTTGTGTTTGTTCAAATTGACCGTGTGCGTCGCCCACTCGAATCGCCTTATCAAGGTCCTTATGAGGTTTTAGATTTTAATGTAAAAATTAAGATGTCCAATGACGAAGTTGTTACAGAAACGCGTGATAGTATTAAGTTGGCTCACATTAAAAATATACAGTTCGTCCTAAGCTATTAAAAAATTGTATTATTATTACGCAGCCAAGCGATGCATATTGTGAGCACCCACAGTCGAATAAAACATTACAGCGTCGAGTTAGATTTGCAGAATGAAATATTATTATTTATTTTTATTCTCTGCTGTTAGACTTATTTCCATTCTTAGTCATTTCGTTTATAATTTGATAATAATTTCTTTTATACTCATTGGCTCCGCCATCTGCGAGATGACTATTGTAGCGTGCCGCATATGTGAACGCTATGTACACACGGACACTCATTAGCACCCCTTAGTCCTGTACCTTATATAAGGAACCTTCTGGAAAAGCTTGATTGTAGGAAGGTTAATGTATGGTGTTGCAGCAGTTGGTTGGTGAGCAAAAGAGAGAAAGAAGATAAAGGTTTTGCAAACTTAGTTTGGGAGATGAAGCGAAAGTTTGGATGATTTGTAGGGGTGAAAGTTTGACAGTAAAGAATAATGCAATTGTGCGCTCGAGGTATGAGAAGAAGGATCTGTTTGTGGGGAGGAAGAGAATGAGAGACACGTTTTCAAATTAAGTGAACAAAAGCGCTAAGCCATCACGTCCCGAACAAGTACGTCTTCAGACCTGGAGGAAGAGATAATAGAATCTTTTAAAAACGAAGAGTGTTTATTGAAAAGGAGAGTGCGATAAGAATAGAAACAATTTTGCCATCTATTCAAACAGAATACAGAGAGAGTAGATCGATAAGTTCGTTCATACTTGCAAACTAGTCGCTTAAATGTCGTGCACTCACAATCATGCCGTGGGCATTTTTTAGAGGAGATATGATACCGGAAAGTTTTAAATGTTGCCAAAGTGTTTAAAAGAGAAGATAGAGTAAGATTGAAATTATCCATAAAACTATCCACTTCAGTAAAAGATTTAGAACAAAAGTCAGAAGAAAGTAAGCATTTAGTAAAATTTATTTTATCCAAATTAGACCAAGAGCGCTTAACAATAGAATAGAGAAAGTTAGAAAAAGGCTGGGCAAAAGATAGTTTAAAAGATATGAAGTAGTGGTCAGTAAAGTGGAGTGGAATATATTTTAAATCACTAATTTTGCTATAATTAGAAGAGATTACAAAGTCAAGAGTATTACCAAGTGCATGAGTAGAAAATTTACAGTTTTGAGATAAATTAAAAAGAGAAAGAATTTCATGAAACTTAGCAACATAGAAGTCAGAAGGTTTATTAGTAGAGATATTAATGTCTCCGAGAGTAAAAAATATACAAGATAAAGAATAAAGAAGTTCAGACTAAGTTAAATTTCTAAGAAGAAAGTTTTACAGTAGTATAAAGAGATTAAAAGGATGAAAAATGAACAGAAGCGTCAACAGAGATAGAGTAAAATACAGATACCACCATATGAAGAATGTCGAGGAGAAAAAGGGTTAGTTGGATGTCGCAGTTCAACCGCAAGAAGAAGAAAACAACATGGCAAGCGCTGCAGTATCAGTGAAAGCACCACCATTTATAACAACAAATCCTGCCACGTGATTTGTGATAATCGAATTCAACATAGCGGGTATCTAGAATTCTACCACTAATTTCTACCACGCATTTGCAAACTTGCCAATTGAGACTTTGACCAACCTGAACGAAACAATACTCCATGCTGGCGACTATGACATGCTGTCAAAAGTTTCCACGAGATGAGCAAAGGTGAACTATTTGAAAGAATAATCAGGAAAACATACTTTAAAATGTATGTTGGTCCTAACAGCACGTCAGGCGACTTTTTTCTAATGAAAGTCTTGGTATTCATTTTTTTTATCCCAAACTTTTTTCCTATTATTCTTTCATACTGGAGATGCAACAGACATGCTGTCATATGAATAAGATCAATGGCATCTTTTCTTTTGTCGAAATGATCAACTTATAAAGATGTTTTATTTTATTGGAATAAAATGAACAATTTTAAAATACTACAAGAAGTAGCAAAAATTCAGTTTAGTTTATGGCATTAAACTGCAAGTTATATTCGCTGTGAACGGAATTTTTCAATATGTGGTCGTTTAACTTTAGACCCAAAATCATCTTATTCGAAAGCTGAAACTTTTAACGGTTTAACCCGTGTGAAAAGCAATAAAGACTTGATTGGATTACTCGAAAACGATGACTAACTTCAATAATTTCATTTAAATAAATATTTTAAATTTGAATCGTTTTTTTTTATTTTATTAAAAGAAATATTCTCTGACTTTCAAATAATAAATTTTTAGAAATGTTAGAACTAGCAAGTTTGGGACCAGTGGAAACGGCAGCGAAAATGAATAAAAAACAAAAGGCTTTCGGGAACGGGTCGGAACGGGAAAAAAATTTCGGGAATGGGACGGGATGGGAATCAAAATTCTGATGTCCCATCGGGAACGGGACGGGAAGGGAAAAAAATTTCGGGAATGGGACGGGACGGGAATCAAAATTCTGATGTCCCATCGGGAACGGGACGGGACGGGAAAACAAATTTCGGGAACGGGATGGGACCGGGAATAAAAAATCGTCCATGTCCGACCTCTACTACGTATCTATATATAATATATCTAATACTAAAATTAAAATGTCACTAAAAGATCTAAAGAAATCGTTTATTAAAATATACGCCATAATTTTTACTCATTTGAGTGCAGGACCCGTAGTGAAGTAAGCTCAATCATTAAAACCATTTCAAATACATCTAGCTGTGGCGATGACCAAATTTCTAACAAACTTTTAAAGAAAATTTCACCAAATATATTAATTCCATTTACACATCTAATTAACGTATCTCTTAAAACAGGTTCATTTCCTTCTCTTTTTAAATTATCCAAAATTATTCCAATACATAAAAAAGGGTTTAGAAAATGATTCGAACAATTATAGACCCATATCACTTTTATCTTCTATATCAAAAATTTTAGAAAAAATTGTTTTTAATCGACTTAATAATTTCATGGAAAACGAAAATATTCTATCACCTAGCCATTACGGTTTCACAAAAGGCAGTTCTACGGAACTAGCCATTTTGGATGTTGTGCATCATGTTGCTACTGGTATTGATTCTCGCTTACACACATTAGGTATTTTCATTGATTTTTCAAAGGAATTTGATACCATTAACCATTCTATCTTGCTTGATAAATTGTTTCATTATGGAATACGTGGAAAATGTCACAAATAGTTTTGTGAATATTTAGGAAATCGTTCCCAATATGTATACATTGATGGTGTAACATCTAACACACTAAAGATTAACACTGGTGTACCGCAAGGATCTTTTTCAGGACCTTTGTTATTTAACATTTATGTTAATAATTTAATGAATTTTTCCGAAATTGCCAAATTTGTTCTTTATGCTGACGACACTACAGTATTTTTCCAAGAAAAAAATGTTAATAATCTTATTTTAAAGACAAATACTTTTCTTAATTTGTTACATCAATGGACAATTGACAACCAACTCAAAATCAACTATGCAAAAACATACAGCATTCTTTTTGGCCCTAAAATAAAAACAAACATTATTAATTATACACTTACAATTCAATCAATCACTCAATCACTAATGATTTGTATAGCGCCCTTTACTAAGTGAACAAAAGCGCTCTTCAAATAAATTTGTTAAATAAAACGGTTTTTAGACCACTACCAATATATGTATATATATATCAATTTAAATATAAAAAAACAATCAATCTCAATAATCCAACCTCACTCACACCACCATGATAATCACTGCCAAAAAATCACTATCACCAACAAAAAAAATTCAATCATCACTACAGTACCAACACTCATACCACAACACAATCATCACCACATCATCCTCAAAACCATAAAACACAATCATCATTCTTGTCAATTTTCTGTCTTGCCACTGGTGCCAAGGCTGCGATAGAGGGTGAAGGAGAAGTCCTTGCCAGCACTGGAACTGCTGCTGCTATGGAAGGTTTTCTTCTTTATGTCGCAGCTCACTTGATTCCCTGCGGCCATCTTGGTCAGGTGCATGAAGTTTCCATCACTTTTTTCCATCAAAAATTAAAAGTAAGTTATAGGTCAATCAAGTTCAAATTTTTATCTTTAAAAAAATTAATTTTATTATTACAGCTTCCGAAGATGTTGAAAATAATAATTCTACTGGAAAAATGAAGAAAGTTGCTACTACTAATATGACTAATAAAAAGTTATTTCGAATAAAGATCACTTAAGTTTTAGTTTTTATTTTGTTTTTTTCATTTAATGCACTTTATAGAATAATGTGTGCTGAATTCAAAAATGTAAATCACTGTCCGGAGACGAAATTTAAAACCCCCCTTAAAAGTGTTTCCATCTACTGAAAAAAAAAAACGTCATTAAAATGCCTATGTTACATACAGTTTTATTAATCACGTGGCAACTAATTTAGTAAACTGGGTTTTTTTTCTCTGCAATGAAGATTAATCATTCTTTTATATGATGTACAAATTTCGATGCTATAGCAACTTTTCCAACAGAACAGCAAACCCGCCAAAGATATGCCTATGTTACATAAAAATATTTGTCTCTTACATTTTTATATTTAAAAAAGTATAATTATAATTTATAAATGTTTTGCTTTTAAAACTCTCAAAACAGCACCCGATTGAAAACTTTTTAATTTTGGCCGAGACTCCACCCACCGGATTTATGCTAATGAGCGTTTAAATCTAAAACTAAATGTTAAATGTATAGATGTTAAATCTGTAAAAAAAAATTAAAAATAAATGTGTGATTATGTAATTTAAAAAAACTATTATAAAGATGAATTTATTTTTATAAAAAGATATTAAATTTAAAATTACAGACCCAGATAATTTTGTTATTATCTGAATTGTTTAAACTTTATATTTTAGATAATTGTTACATATTTTTATATTTAGCATCGTATATCGAACAAAATCTCCCTAACCCTAACCCTAAAACAAATTTCGACCAAAAATTCTGTGAATATTCACAATAATATTAAATATAATCTGCGGTTTTTGTTATAATTTTTCTAAGCATTTATGTAAAAATATTTGATTTATTTATTTACTTTCTTACCTACCAACTCATTATAATATTTCGGGTGTGGATAAAAAGCAAACAGCGAACGGCGAACAGGCGAACGAACTACGTGGATAAAATGCGAACTAGCGAAGCGAAATTTTGAAGGCGAACAGTGGATAAAATGTGAACAGCTAAAGAGCGAACTATGACTATTTTTAGCTCAAAACTAGATATCACTTTTCTATTTGAATAAAGTGATAAAAAAAGTTGCGATCCTTTTTAAAGAAAGTGTTAAAATAAGTTAAGACAAGATGATATGGATAAGAAAAAAGGATTCTACCAAAATAATATGACTATTTAGTATTATTTATGAATTAATTTTTAATATTATTTCTGACCATAATATTAAATTATTATTATTAGTTTTGAACATTTTATTACAAATATTATTTTGAAATAATAAAAAATTCTAATTAGAGTATAAAATAAAGAAATATTGGAGTTGGAATTACAATTACAATTAATATATAAAATAGTACAATAAGAATCATTTAAACAGAATATAAAATAAATGATTTAAACAAAGTATAATAAAAATAATGTAAACAGATTATTTAAATAGTGTATAATTAGGAATATTTAAATAGAATATAAGTAGGAATATTTGGATCTAGTATTTTAATCCAACTCCACAAACAATTGGGTGGAGCAACGTAGTTAAGGGTTGGAGCTTAAATGAATTAATAAATAAAACTTTGCCAGACGCCATTACGACGATTACGGCTATTTTAAAATTATCTTAGTTTTATTTAGTTTGAACAAGTTTTTTCTTTTATTTAACGTTAATTCTTATATAATATAAAATTGTATAATATTAATTTTGAATCTAAATATAAATTTTAAAGTTTTTTAGAATTGAGATTTCTTAAATTCATCGGTGCTTAAATCTTTGCCTCAATTATGGAAAAAAGACCTTGTAGACGTTTTTAAAGACATGTCAGTGTAACTTTTATTTTATATCTTTCTGACTATGAAAATAGGAGGCTGCAGAGGCCAATCACACTGTCATGAGGATGCCATGCCTGAAAAGATGGAGGAGGAAAAAGAATAAGAAACAGATATGGAGAGCTCGGAAAGGTAACTCGGGGATAGAACATAATGTAGTTGTTCCATAGTCCTTCACACCATGGGAGATGAAAGACCCTGCATATATGTACTTCTGTAACTTCCATACTCGCTATTGATTACCACAGAAAGGTTTTGCAGCTCAATTCAGATTCTGCCATGACCTTCAAATGAAAGGAGAAAACCACAGGCAAGTGGGAAGAGAGATACAGATACCTGAACAAGGCACATCAAGAGTGCAATGAAGCCAGAAAGGAGGGCGAGCCGAAGACGAAGAAAATGTTTTTGCTATGTTTTGTATCATTTTTTAATTAAATAAACAATTACTTTTTTTTATTCAAAGGAAATATTTTCTGAGGTAAAAAAAGACAACTTGTGATTTTATAATTTTATTCAAGAACATGAAATTCACTAATGTTATTTAAAATATTAATGAATAAATCTTTTTTGTGCTTCCACAAGAATTCAGCTATGTAGCTGTCCATCTGTGACTTTGCAAGGCCCCTTTCAATCTTTTTCAGTTGTTTGAGTTGCCCCCACATACTCTCAACCGTTTGTGTATGGGCTCCAGTGGTGGGTTCAACAAAATTTGTACTGTGGTTTGGGTATAGCCCATTCCAATCATGAATTCGATCCCCTGGTAGGATGCCCACCTGTCAGATAAGATGATGGAGCCTGGAGCGATGCAGGCCCTGATCACTCCCCGCAGTGTGGTTGCAGTTCTATCCGGCACTGCATACATGAATGCTTCTTTCGTCTCCCTGCAAATACCACTAAAAACCCACTGCTGTGGAAGAAGTCGGCCTTGGTGGTTCTTGCGTTTGGAGAATAAAGTCTCGTCTATTTCGACATGCAGACCTGGGCCACCAACAACCAATGGAGTCTGAAAGGTTCTCCAGAGACACACTTCTCGTATAGCACTTTTCCAGGAGATAAACGTGGAATGTGAAATTAGTAATTCTTTTTGACAGAATTTCACTGCAATTAAGTTATTGCTCCAGCAATAAATGAAGACAATAACTTTTTTCAGCTCTATTCTATATTTCTCTAACCATGTTCCTTTCCTTAGGCCTATTCTCTGCCTGCAACTTCCTTTGGAGCACCTCCATGCCTCTAAAGGAACACATAGTTTCATACTATGTCCATTCCTGCATAAACGATTCGAATGTAAAATACCATAACTCTGAAAAAAGTGAATTGCCATCTCATTGTTAAACGCTAAAATAGTACTAAAATTCATCTTATCGTCTTAACTAGCATTAGAAATAATAACCTCTGTATATTTAACTAAAACGATTTTTTCGAATTAATAAGTTATACTAATTAAATTATCAAACTATTTTATTTTAATTCTAAAATATTTGAATAAACTTCAAGTAAATAAATTTTATAACTATTAAAAATTACTTTTAGTTGTTAAAAAATCTTTAAGCTCCACCCCTTAACTACGTAACTTGGTGGAGTTGGATTAAAATACTAGATCCGAATATTTAAGAAGATTATAATTAGGAATATTTAAATAGATTATAATTTAGAATATTTAAGAGGAATATAATTCTAATTATTTGAAAATAGTATAGTTAGAATATTTAAAAATAATTCTAATTATATTATTTAAAAATAATATTATTAGAATATAATAAAAAAAAATATTTTATTTTATTTAAGAAAAAATAATTTAAAATAATTTTTTACAATTTTTTTTTCAAAAAAAAGAATTATTTAAAATATTTCTTTTAAAAAAATTTATTATTTAAAATATTTTCTTTAAAAAAAGTTTTTTTTTTAAATATTTTCTTTAAAAAAAATTATTTTCAAAATTGTAATGTAAAATTTTTATTTAAAGGTTTAAATAACTTTAAACTTTAAAGGTTTGTAAAAATTTACATTATCTATGTTTATGTTGGTTTACTTTGGAAAGCGTTATCATAATTTATGCAAATGAGATTAACGATTAACATAGACAAATTTCCAATGTTTAAATAGCTGTATGGTAATAAAACGGTGTTGCTAACAGGCAAAAGAAAATACTTTAAATTAATAAGATTTTTTTTTATATTAGTTTAGTTTAGAGAGTTAAGAACCACGCAGATCTTTTGACTTCTATAATATTACTAGTAAAACATTTTGCTGATGACTTTATTGCTCTGACCAAAAATATAAAGCTAAAACTTTTTATTAAACAATTTAGCATAATATTTCTGAATTTTTATAATATTTTTTAGTTAAATAAAGTGGTTTCATCTATTTTTTAGGATTACGATGGACTCGGTAATTGTTTATGTATATAAATAAGAATACCAATTTGAATAATTTTAATGTGAACAGATTTGACATTATGAATAAAATTATTATTAATTACTTTAAAAAGTATTCATAAAAGAAGTAAAGAAGCCTTCTTTATTGTTCATTTTACGATATATCTCGCCTCAGATAGTTTGCCGAAATATATACCAGATTTGACATTACTGAGTAAAATTATTATTAATTACTCAAAAAATTATTCGTAAAAGAAGTAAAGAAGCCTAATTTATTGTTCATTCTACGATATATCTCGCCTCAGATAGTTTGCCGAAATATATATCGTGAACTATCATATAACTTTAACAAAATATGTAAAAAAAAAAGAAGTAAAAGAAGTCTCAGTTATTGTTCATTTTACGATATATCTCGCCTCGGATAGTTTGCCGAAATCTAAAATAATATGGCCGCTTTTTGTTCTTGTTAGAAACCAACAATCAGCTGATTCAAGAAATAAATAAACATTGCCATCAGCTGTTTTTATATTGCTCTGTCTATGTTTCCGAGTACGCTTTCCATAGTATCCCGTTTATGTTTATGTTTGTGTTTTTGTTTATGTTGTCGAACTGAGTCGAACTTGTCTTATGACTCAAGTGGATAAAGTGCGAACAAGTTCGCTTCGCTAGTTCGCATTTTATCCACGTAGTTCGTTCGCCTGTTCGCCGTTCGCTGTTCGCTTTTTATCCACACCCGCTTTTAAAATGCCGTCTCAGTCTTCCAAGCGTGATCGAAACGACAGCAACTCCGCGAATGAAGACAACACAGATGGTTACTTTTTTGTATGGTCTGTATTATTCACAGCCTAGCAGACGCAGGCCATGTTAAAATGGTTCTGAGAACCACGCTTCTTATGCGCCAGAGACGCCACTCCACACGACGTACAAATCTCTCAATGTATACGTCGCAAACACCGCATCATTTACACTAGGTATATGATAGTTCACGGCTGCTCTTCAGGGATTCGAACAAGCAACCTTTGAGTCGAAAGTCCGACGTCCATCATCTAAAGTTTAGATTCTAAACCATCACCGCTCCCCAAATTTGTTTGCGATTGTAGGTTAACTGCATACGAAAAACGTCAATTTAGGGTTAAGGTTGGGGTTAGGGTAAGGGTTAGGTTTATATATTTATTTTCATAAAAATGCAACTTTAAGAAAAAATCAGCATTTTACACATATGCAGTTTTCTTTCTTAGCAGTTAACTTACAACCTTTTTTTGCAATATTTTTTTAATGAAAACTTTCAATAGACAGCTTTTCTGACATGCCAAAATACTAAATTTTAGTGCTAAAAAATAGGGTGACAATTCTAATGATGAGTAAAATCAGCAAGAAAGAATAAGTTTTGTTTTTAGTCTGGAATTCCTGCAATCAAACCTTTAGGACCCATACAAACTCTATGGGCTATAAGTTATTAATAAATTAAAATAGCTATGGTTCAAAATAATACTCAAAAAATAATCTACTTAGGTGCATTAATATAAATAATGAAGGAAGTCAATAAAAGTTTATAAGCTTCAACATTAGAGATCACAGTGAACTTTATGTGTTGCAGACAAGGTGCTGTCGAAGCTTCACGGCTTGGTGAAGGAGAAGAGGGTGCTGAGGAAGCAAATAAAGCTCGACACTCATCTGTTGGTGCAGAAGTGGTGGTCTATGATGATGATGATGATGATGATGAGGATGGGAGTGGTAATGATTATCAAAATCTAATGGTAATAATAATGTTATTGATGATGATGGTCTAAAGGCTGTCCAGTTGTGACTTGTCATTCGAAGAATCTCAAGTACTCCTTCTGCAACCTCACCACACAGCCTGAAGTCTCCTCGCGGCCTGCCTGCCCTCCTCGCCATGGCGACTCAGTTGCGCTTCAGAGGCAAGGGACACGAGGTGTGTTTCATTTTTTGAATTTCAAGGGCGGCCGATTAGCTTAGTGGTAAAACGCTTGGCATTCGACTCACTAGCGTGGGTTCGATGCCAACCGTCGCTGAAGCGCGTCTATGCTCCAGAGGAGCCCTGCACTTTATGGGAAGAAGAAGGAGAAATTAATGTCTACGTCCGGGGGGACTCGGGTAGCCGTTGAAGATGGAAAGGCTTATTGAGACTGACAATTGTTGCTGAGGCTTCTGTGGTGTGCATCACATTTACATAGACGCTGATGAGCCAATCAGTATGCATCCAGATGATTATTTAGATTTATATAAAAATTAATATTTTCTTTTTTACCATTAAAACATTTTTGCTCATTATACACGATACACCCCCCCCCCCCCTCGCCTCGCAGGCAAGCGACCTGCAGATGCTGATGGGGGGCATGGAACACTGGGCACACCGGCTCGCCCCCTCACTGCCCTTCCACCAACTCATCCAGAAGCTCGAGACTCTCGGTGGAAAGAAGGAAGTGCAGGTGTGCTGTGCTGTGGTGGAGGTGTCGATAACGAGGATGAATATTATGATGCGGTTGCTGCTAGTGGGTCTGTATAAAACAACACCACACTACACTACCAACAATCACACCAAACTACCAGCAATCACACTACACCACCAACAACTACACCACCAACAACTACACCACCAACAACCACACCACCAACAACCACACCACCAACAACCACACCACCAACAAGTACACGACCAACAACCACACCACTTCACTACCACACTACTTTCATTACCAACAACCACACCAAACTTCCAACAACCACACCAAACTTCCAACAACCACACCAAACTTCTAACAACTACACCAAACTTCCAAAAACCACACCAAACTTCCAACAACCACACCAAACTTCCAACAACCACACCAAACTTCCAACAACCACACCAAACTGTCAACAACCACACCAAACTTCCAACAACTACACCTAACTTCCAACAACCACACCAAACTTCCAACAACCACACCAAACTTCCAAAAACCACACCAAACTGTCAACAACTACACCAAACTTCCAACAACCACACCAAACTTCCAACAACTACACCAAACTTCCAACAACCACACTAAACTTCCAACAACCACACCAAACTGTCAACAACCACACTACCACACCACACCACACTGTCAACAACCACACTACCCCACAACAAACACACTACCACACCACACCACCCCACTACGAACACACTACCCTA
Source organism: Piscicola geometra (assembly GCA_943735955.1). Classification (NCBI taxonomy): domain Eukaryota; kingdom Metazoa; phylum Annelida; class Clitellata; order Hirudinida; family Piscicolidae; genus Piscicola; species Piscicola geometra. The sequence continues at coordinate 150,665 of OX030962.1, forward strand.
CCACACCACCCCACAAAAAACACACTATCACACCACACCACAGCTACCACACTACCACACCACACCACACTGTCAACAACCACACCAAACTTCCAACAACCACACCAAACTTCCAACAACTACACCAAACTTCCAACAACCACACCAAACTGTCAACAACCACACTACCACACCACACCACACTGTCAACAACCACACTACCCCACAACAAACACACTACCACACCACACCACCCCACAACAAACACACTACCACACCACACCACCCCACAACAACCACACTACCACACCACCCCACAACACACTACCACACCACCCCACAACAAACACACTACCCCACCACACCACCCCACAACAAACACACTATCACACCACACCACAGCTACCACACTACCACACCACCCCACAACAAACACACTACCACACCACCCCACAACAAACACACTACCACACCACACCACCCCACAACAACCACACTACCACACCAGACCACAACAAACACACTACCACACCACACCACAACAAACACACTACCACACCACACCACAACAAACACACTACCACACCACCCCACAACAAACACACTACCACACCACCCCACAACAAACACACTACCACACCACAACAAACACACTACCACACCACAACAAACACACTACCACACCACCCCACAACAAACACACTACCACACCACAACAAACACACTGCCACACCATCCCACAACAAACACACTACCACACTACCCCACTATGAACACACTACCCCACCACACCACCCCACAACAAACACACTACCACACCAACAAAAACATACACACTACCACACCACACCACAACAACCACACTACCACACCACCCCACAACAAACACACTACCACACCACCCCACAACAAACACACTACCACACCACCCCACAACAACCACACTACCACACCATCCCACAACAAACACACTACCACACCATCCCACAACAAACACACTACCACACCACACCACAGCTACCACACCACACCACAACAAACACACTACCACACCACACCACAACAAACACACTACCACACCACACCACAGCTACCACACCACACCACAACAAACACACTACCACACCATCCCACAACAAACACACTACCACACTACCCCACTATGAACACACTACCCCACCACACCACCCCACAACAAACACACTACCACACCACACCACAGCTACCACACCACACCACACCACAGCTACCACACCACACCACAACAAACACACTACCACACCACACCACAGCTACCACACCACACCAACACAAACACACTACCACACCATCCCACAACAAACACACTACCACACTACCCCACTATGAACACACTACCCCACCACACCACCCCACAACAAACACACTACCACACCAACAAAAACATACACACTACCACACCACACCACAACAACCACACTACCACACCACCCCACAACAAACACACTACCACACCACCCCACAACAACCACACTACCACACCAGCCCACAACAAACACACTACCACACCACACCACAACAAACACACTACCACACCACACCACACCACACCACAACAAACACACTATCACACCATCCCACAACAAACACACTACCACATCACACCACACCACAGCTACCACACTACCACACCACCCCACAACAACCACACTACCACACCACCCCACAACAACCACACTACCACACCACACCACAACAAACACACTACCACACCACACCACTCCACAACAAACACACTCCCACACCACCCCACAACAAACACACTACCACACCACACCACCCCACAACAAACACACTCCCACACCACCCCACAACAAACACACTACCACACCATCCCACAACAAACACACTACCACACCACCCCACAACAAACACACTACCACACCACACCACTCCACAACAAACACACTACCACACCACAGCTACCACACCACAGCTACCACACTACCACACCACCCCACAACAACCACACTACCACACCACCCCACAACAACCACACTACCACACCACACCACAACAAACACACTACCACACCACACCACTCCACAACAAACACACTCCCACACCACCCCACAACAAACACACTACCACACCACACCACCCCACAACAAACACACTCCCACACCACCCCACAACAAACACACTACCACACCATCCCACAACAAACACACTACCACACCACCCCACAACAAACACACTACCACACCACACCACACTGTCAACAACCACACTACCCCACAACAAACACACTACCACACCACACCACCCCACAACAAACACACTACCACACCACACCACCCCACAACAACCACACTACCACACCACCCCACAACAAACACACTACCACACCACCCCACAACAAACACACTACCCCACCACACCACCCCACAACAAACACACTATCACACCACACCACAGCTACCACACTACCACACCACCCCACAACAAACACACTACCACACCACCCCACAACAAACACACTACCACACCACACCACCCCACAACAACCACACTACCACACCAGACCACTACAAACACACTACCACACCACACCACAACAAACACACTACCACACCACACCACAACAAACACACTACCACACCACTCCACAACAAACACACTACCACACCACCCCACAACAAACACACTACCACACCACAACAAACACACTACCACACCACAACAAACACACTACCACACCACCCCACAACAAACACACTACCACACCACAACAAACACACTGCCACACCATCCCACAACAAACACACTACCACACTACCCCACTATGAACACACTACCCCACCACACCACCCCACAACAAACACACTACCACACCAACAAAAACATACACACTACCACACCACACCACAACAACCACACTACCACACCACCCCACAACAAACACACTACCACACCACCCCACAACAAACACACTACCACACCACCCCACAACAACCACACTACCACACCATCCCACAACAAACACACTACCACACCATCCCACAACAAACACACTACCACACCACACCACAGCTACCACACCACACCACAACAAACACACTACCACACCACACCACAACAAACACACTACCACACCACACCACAGCTACCACACCACACCACAACAAACACACTACCACACCATCCCACAACAAACACACTACCACACTACCCCACTATGAACACACTACCCCACCACACCACCCCACAACAAACACACTACCACACCACACCACAGCTACCACACCACACCACACCACAGCTACCACACCACACCACAACAAACACACTACCACACCACACCACAGCTACCACACCACACCAACACAAACACACTACCACACCATCCCACAACAAACACACTACCACACTACCCCACTATGAACACACTACCCCACCACACCACCCCACAACAAACACACTACCACACCAACAAAAACATACACACTACCACACCACACCACAACAACCACACTACCACACCACCCCACAACAAACACACTACCACACCACCCCACAACAACCACACTACCACACCAGCCCACAACAAACACACTACCACACCACACCACACCACACCACAACAAACACACTATCACACCATCCCACAACAAACACACTACCACATCACACCACACCACAGCTACCACACTACCACACCACCCCACAACAACCACACTACCACACCACCCCACAACAACCACACTACCACACCACACCACAACAAACACACTACCACACCACACCACTCCACAACAAACACACTCCCACACCACCCCACAACAAACACACTACCACACCAACAAAAACATACACACTACCACACCACACCACAACAACCACACTACCACACCACCCCACAACAAACACACTACCACACCACCCCACAACAACCACACTACCACACCAGCCCACAACAAACACACTACCACACCACACCACACCACACCACAACAAACACACTATCACACCATCCCACAACAAACACACTACCACATCACACCACACCACAGCTACCACACTACCACACCACCCCACAACAACCACACTACCACACCACCCCACAACAACCACACTACCACACCACACCACAACAAACACACTACCACACCACACCACTCCACAACAAACACACTCCCACACCACCCCACAACAAACACACTACCACACCACACCACCCCACAACAAACACACTCCCACACCACCCCACAACAAACACACTACCACACCATCCCACAACAAACACACTACCACACCACCCCACAACAAACACACTACCACACCACACCACTCCACAACAAACACACTACCACACCACAGCTACCACACTACCACACCACCCCACAACAACCACACTACCACACCACCCCACAACAACCACACTACCACACCACACCACAACAAACACACTACCACACCACACCACTCCACAACAAACACACTCCCACACCACCCCACAACAAACACACTACCACACCACACCACCCCACAACAAACACACTCCCACACCACCCCACAACAAACACACTACCACACCATCCCACAACAAACACACTACCACACCACCCCACAACAAACACACTACCACACCACACCACTCCACAACAAACACACTACCACACCACAGCTACCACACAACCACACCACATCAACTAGGTGCTCTTGAAGAGAATCCACATGGACATGTCCATCATTGATCATGAAGCCGTCGATCAAGAAGAAGAAGAAGAAGAAGACAAGGTGCTTGGTGGTGATGATAGTGATGAGGAAAAAGAGGATGATGATGATAGCGGTGTTGACGGTGGAGATGAGGATGCTGATGATGATGCTGATGATGATAGGGGTGGTGATGATGTTGATGAAGATGATGATGATGATAGGGGTGGTGATGATGATGACGAAGATGATGATGAGAATGATAGTGATTTCACCTAGTTACCTTCATCACCACCAAGGACAAGAGTGACACTCCACCATTCTTCCCTGAACCTCTGCAAATAAGTAACAATCATAGTAACAATTGCAACAACACTTACAACCCTGCTAACAGTGATGGAGATTTAAATAATAACAACGGCAAAGATCTTATGCCCACACCAAGCCACCCTGCCAACAACGACCAAACTTCGCCAGTGAGTACAGCATGCTTCTTCGCGCTCCATCTTCTTTCACACCTTTTACTTTAATTTTAAATACATTTTTAACTAAACTTTTTTTCTATAATAATTCATTCAAATGGGTAATCTATTTAATAAACAAAATATCAAACGTAGTAAAGGTATAAGATTTTTAAAAGTATTTTTCTACAACCTCAACCCTTCCGCTGACCCAGGAGCAGCAGGAAAGAATGCAACGAAACAGACAACTCGCGATGGAAAAACTTGCTAGGAAAAGAATGAAATAATAATTTCCGTGTTTTTTATGTTTTTTAATAATTTAATAATTTTTTATAAACGCTACAATTTTTAATTATTAAAATTAGTGTGTAAATATTTTGAAAATGCAGCGCTACTAAATAGGTTGTAAAAAATGAGTTTTGAAAGTTTAATTATTTAAAGTTACGAGGGTTTTGTTGGCAGAAAACTAAATGAATTTATGATGAGACACGAGATAAATAAGTTACTTTCATAATTTTTTTAACTCGATGTTTAAAAATACTTAAACTAACTATTTCATGGAAGCTATCGAAGTTCAGGTAAATCAGTTGATTCATTGATATTTCTCACGTTTCATTTGCTGATATTTTGGAAACCATTTTTTACTGACATCTGATTATCATTGTTTTTAAAGTTTTCTCATTCGTACTTCAATGTGTGGAATAAAATCAAACAACCAATTTGATAAGATACAACAACGAATATTATAAACTGGGTGTGAACCCGATCGTGCTTTAAGACCACTCGGTTTATAAATAATTATAATTTTTAAACTGTTCATAAGTACCATAAATAATAATAATATTTAAAACTAACTTTTTAAAATACTATGATGATTGGGTGTCACTATTTTAGTAACTAAAATTTGACTGAAGTTTCATTATTATTCTTAATATTCGTTTGGTGCATTGTATTCTACTTGCTGTATTGTATCAGCTTGCAATGTTGGAATGAACTTCTGATATCACTTGAACAGTACGAGGGCGAGGTGGATGGAGTGGCTCTGGAGTTGGACATGGCGAGCAGGTGCCAGGTGATGAGGAGCATCGACCAGGCCAGAGTTGGTCTTTGTTGATGATGTTGTTGTGCTTGTTGTTGTTTCATTTCTATTGTGTTTGTTGAACTTGTTTTTGTTCTTGCACTCAATCCATTTGCATACGGGTGTAGATGAAATGAGAAATGCAAAACGGCAAGCATTAAAAAGCGAAATATCTATAATTTCCATTTTTAAATTTTCATTAAAATATTCAGAGTTAGTTTTGGTGTTAGGGTTAGTGCTAGAATAAGATAATGTTCCCACATTTAGCCATGATAATTTTCGCTTTTCGCATTTTATCTACACCTTGCATACACCACAGAGGGAAGGACAACTCAAGGACACCAGAGTCTTCAGCAAGAACGCTCTCTTCAAGGTTCTTGAAAATAATATTAAATAACAGAAATTTTAATTGAAAATTCCAATTAGCGTTTTCATAAATGTATTATGCATTTGAAGTTTATCTAAAGGGAGCTTTTAAAAAGAAATGTGCGTTATAAATAAGTTGTAAAAATGTTCGATCAAGGGGCTTAGCCTCGTTGCTAGCATCCATTTACCCATTCATCTCTTACCCACATGCATTCCCATCAACAATCCAAAGATGGGCAATTCATTCAAAATCGTCAGCAATGACAACCAGCAGGTTCATTTGTTCGCCAGCTCATTCATTATTTACATTTTTTTGGTTTCATCATTCTAGAATGAATATCACTTTTTTTATTTTTTTGTTTTATCATTTCAGAATTAATTATATGACTATTATTATAAATATTTAGATCTTATTTTTGTTCTTATTCTATGTACCACCACAGCACGTCCTCCTGAGACTCTCAGTGCACCAGGTCTCCAACATCTCATACGTCAATGAAGACGAACAGCACATCATCGCTCTCAAATACGGTCTCTCATTTAGGATACATACATACATACATACATACATACATACATACATACATACATACATACATACATACATACATACATACATACATACATACATACATACATACATACACACTAGAGGTCGGACCGGGTACCCGATCTGACCGGGTACCCGCGGAACTCCCGCGGGAACGGGAATGAAAATTAATTTCGGGACGGGAAAAGTCGGGAACCGGGAATAGGTTTTTGGGACGGGCACGGGAATCAACATTCAAATCGGGAAAATTCGGGAACGGGAATCAACTTTTAAATCGGGAACGGGAAAAACGGGAATAACAGTTATTGGGATTGGATTCTTTAACGATGATTTTTCAGCAAACTTCTAAGTATGGAAATCTTTATCTCATCGATACTTCCTACTTAAAATAAGTGATAAATGCAATAGAAATGTATAACGAAGCCACCATTGCCAATGTCAATGTCAAAATCTCCAACACTACATTTGAAGTTGTTATGGTGAGTCCAAATATTATGGAGATTAGAACAACTGGGTGATGATGAAAACTTTTCAGATGAAATCAAAATGGTAAGTTATATTATTTTAATTTTATAAATTAATACTTTGAATTTGAATGATTAATTTCCAAATGATTGCTCAGTTGATCATTTCGACAAAAGAAAAGATGCCCGTTGATCTTATTCATATGGCTGCATGTCTGTTGCATCCCCAGTATGAAAGAATAATAGGAAAAAAGTTTGGGATAGAAAAAAGTTTGGGATAGAAAAGAAATAAATAACAAGACTTTCATTAGAGAAAATTTAATTCTATTTTGTACAGCCAGACCAAGATGCAGTGCCGTTGAGAAAAAAAACAAATGATGGTTATTTAGACCTATTATGTTTGTTTTTATAACGTAAAAATTATAATAAAATTATTATACTATCAAATTATACGAATGATTTTATATTTGCAGTTATGGAGAATAAGAATGTTGTCAAAAAACATATTTCTAACATTATTGAAGAATTAGTAATAATGAACGAAGAAAAAAGTTCAGAAGAGGATGAATTGTACAAATAATTAGCTCCCAACAAAATTGAAGATTATAAAGATGATTTATTTTATTTGAGTAAAATGAGAAATTTTCAAATACTACAAGAAGTAGCCAAAGTTTTGTTTAGTATATCTGCAAGTTATATTCCCTGTGAACGGAATTTTTCAATATGTGGTCGTTTAACTTCAGACCCAAGATCATCTCATTTGAAAGCTGAAACTCTTAACGGTTTAACCCGTGTGAAAAGCAACAAAGACTTGATTAAATTACTCAAAAACAATGACTTACTTCAATACTTTCATTTCAATAAATATTTGAAATTTAAATCGTGTTTTTTTTATTTTATTAAAAGAAATATTCTCTGACTTTCAAATAATAAATTTTAATAAATGTTAGAACTAGCAAATTTGGGACCAGTGAAAATGGCAGCGAAAATAACTAAAATAACAAAAAAGTTTCGGGAACGGGTCGGGACCGGTAATCGAGTTGCGGGAACGGGTCGGGACGGGAATCAAAATTCTGATGTTCCATCGGGAACGGGACGGGACGGGAAAACAAATTTCGGGAACGGGACGGGACCGAGAATGAAAAATCGTCCATGTCCGACCTCTAATACATACATACATACATACATACATACATACATACATACATACATACATACATACATACATACATACATACATACATACATACATACATACATACATACATACATACATACATACATACACCAAAATACCTTATGGATAGGTGCACTTTGAAAACAAACACTTTGCAACCCTATCGATTGCGTTCTGATGAGGTGAACTAATTGGCTGTTCCACCCACACGTTTAAAAATAGGGGCAAGACAATTTTCTGTGTCTGGCCCTCTTGTATGGAACAGCCTGCCAAATCAATTGCGGCAGCCGGGTTTAACGGTTAAGATGTTTAATGATATGCTGAAAACATATTTGTTTTCACTGTCATGAAATTAACGTTTAGAGCGCTATTGAGATCTATTAAATGGCGCTATATAAATACTCTGATAGATAGATACATACATACATACATAGTTGCACACACACACACACACACACAAACACACACACACACACACACACACACAAACAGTTGAGGTACTCAGCAAAAGACTCATGATGAATGAAGTGGATGAAGAACTTGCTTATCGATTGGTGGTCCTCCAATGTGAAAATTAGGTGATATGAGCACATCAATTCATTCATGCATCCATCCATTTATCCATCCATTCATCATTTATCCATTGATCCATCCATCCATTCATCCATCATTTATCTGTCTTTCCCGATCATCATTCCTTCGTTCTCTTATCTATTTTAATTAATTTCCCCATCTAAAGTCATCAAATACAAATTTTTCTCTCATTTAATCATCCATCCACCCGTTTATTCATGCACACCGTTATCCATCCAGCCATCAATTCATGCACAGTCAGATGCACAGCGATTGTGCACGCAGGGGGAGTTGTTGTTTGAGGAGTTGCTGCAGCGACAAGAGGCCACTGAGAAGATGCCAAGTCAGTAGTAGTAGTAGTAGTAGTAGTAGTGGTAGTAGTAGTAGTAGTAGTAGTAGTAGTAGAAGAAATAATAGCACTTGTTACTCCAACAGAATCTACGGAAGACTTGCACTCTTCTGGTCCCTACAGCTTGTGCGTTCAACGTGCTTCAATACAAACAAACATACTTATATCTCCAACACACGTCACACACACACACACACACATCACACACACACACACACATCACACACACACACACACACACACACACACACATCACACACACACACACATCACACACACACACACACACACACACACACATCACACACACACACACATCACACACACACACACACACACACACACACACACACACATCACACACACACACACATCACACACACACACACACACACACACACATCACACACACACACACATCACACACACACACACACACACACACACACACACACACACATCACACACACACACACACACATCACACACACACACACACACACACACACACCACACACACACACACACACACACACACACACATCACACACACACACACACACACACACACACACACACCACACACACACACACACACACACACACACACACACACACACACACACACAGTTTTTCCGACTCATGTAGAAGCTTGGCGACTGTCACTGATGACCACAAAGAACTCAACAACAACAACGACAAGAATGAAGCAGCAACAACAACAAACAACACAACACCAATCAGTGCCAATCTCAGCAGTAATGAGAAAGAACTCATAATGAAGTACATGAGTGAGGTTTGGACTTTCAAATGTGCCTGTCAAATACCACCACAAGACCACATCTACCCATTCATCACTTCCACAACAAAAACTTTCACATCCACAACAACCCTCACTTCCACAACAACAATAACATTCACTTCCAAAACAACAATAATAACGTTCACTTCCACAACAACAACAACCCTCACTTCCACAACAACAACAACCTTTACCACTACAACAACAACCCTCACTTCCACAACAACTTTCACTCCCACCACAACAACAACAACCACAGCTGTACAAGGTACTGGACAGGAGTCAGTTGGAGTTGTTTGCGAGTTTGGTTCGCAGGTGGCACGTCGACCTGCCCTTCGAGCACTTCCTCCTCCAACTCATCGAACTCTACGGCCCTCGCCACCACCACCTCCTCTCAGGTCTTTATAGGATTATCATCATTATCGTCATCATCATTATCGTCATCATCATTATCGTCATCATCATTATCGTCATTATCATTATCGTCATCATCATTATCGTCATCATCATTATCGTCATCAGAAATGAAGCCTTTCATTCCAGCCAAAGACCTTCCCACCTACGAGGCCTTCATGCAATAACTAAACAACAAAAATAACAAAAACAACAACTAAACAACAATAACAACAACTAAACAACAATAACAACAACTAAACAACAACAATAACAACAACTAAACAACAACTAAACAACAATAACAACAACTAAACAACAACTAAACAACAACAAAACAACAACAATAACAACAACAATACCAACAACTAAACAACAATTAAACAACAATAACAACAACTAAACAACAATAACAACAACTAAACAACAACTAAACAACAATAACAACAACTAAACAACAACTAAACAACAATAACAAAAACAATAACAACAACTAAACAACAACAATAACAATAACAACAACAATAACAACAACTAAACAACAACAATAACAACAACAATAACAACAACTAAACAACAACTAAACAACAATAACAACAACTAAACAACAATTAAACAACAATAACAACAACTAAACAATTACAACTAAACAACAATAACAACAACTAAACAACAATAACAACAACTAAACAACAACTAAACAACAATAACAACAACTAAACAACAATAACAACAACAATAACAACAACTAAACAACAACAATAACAACAACAATAACAAAAACAATAACAACAACTAAACAACAATTAAACAACAATAACAACAACTAAACAATTACAACTAAACAACAATAACAACAACTAAACAACAATAACAACAACTAAACAACAACTAAACAACAACTAAACAACAACAATAACAACAACAATAACAACAACTAAACAACAATTAAACAACAATAACAACAACTAAACAACAATTAAACAACAATAACAACAACTAAACAACAATAACAAAAACAATAACAACAACTAAACAACAACAATAACAATAACAACAACAATTAAACAACAATAACAACAACTAAACAACAATTAAACAACAATAACAACAACTAAACAACAATAACAAAAACAATAACAACAACTAAACAACAACAATAACAATAACAACAACAATAACAACAACTAAACAACAATAACAACAACTAAACAACAACAATAACAACAACTAAACAACAATTAAACAACAATAACAACAACTAAACAATTACAACTAAACAACAATAACAACAACTAAACAACAATAACAACAACTAAACAACAACTAAACAACAACTAAACAACAACAATAACAACAACAATAACAACAATTAAACAACAATAACAACAACTAAACAACAATAACAAAAACAATAACAACAACTAAACAACAACAATAACAATAACAACAACAATAACAATAACAACAACTAAACAACAACAATAACAATAACAACAACAATAACAACAACAATAACAACAACAATAACAACAACTAAACAACAATTAAACAACAATAACAACAACTAAACAATTACAACTAAACAACAACAATAACAACAACAATAACAACAACAATAACAACAACAATAACAACAACTAAACAACAATTAAACAACAATAACAACAACTAAACAATTACAACTAAACAACAATAACAACAACTTAACAACAATAACAACAACTAAACAACAACTAAACAACAATAACAACAACTAAACAACAACAATAACAACAACAATAACAACAACAATAACAACAACAATAACAACAACTAAACAACAACAATAACAACAACAATAACAACAACAATAACAATAACAATAACAACAACTAAACAACAATTAAACAACAATAACAACAACTAAACAATTACAACTAAACAACTAAACAATTACAACTAAACAACAATAACAACAACTAAACAACAATAACAACAACAATAACAACAACTAAACAACAATAACAACAACTAAACAACAACAATAACAACAACAATAACAACTAAACAACAACTAAACAACAATTAAATAAGAGGATAAACAAGATATATATAGATATGTAGATATGTTTGAAACAAGAATTATATATAACAGAATATTTAAAATACTAACCTTTTTGAGTATTTTATTGGTAATTATAAATTGTTTAAGTATTAGGTTCAGGAATTAGCGTTTTTTTCCTATTATGTTATGTTGAAAATAATCAGGTGTAATATCAACAAATTAATTAGTTATATATTCTCTGTTTCTGTTCACGACCTCCTCCACCAATTTGTTCATTCCAATTTGCTGGTGCGAGGAAGTTTTGAGCCAGATTTTGAAGTCTTCTTGATTTTCGAAGGCAACGCCCCTCATGTGGTGAGAACCGGAAAAGATGCTAATCCGTCGGTGCAAGGTCCGGAGAATACGAAGGATGCTGAAGGATGCTGAAGGGCCTCCCATTCGAGCTCTTGGATGGCGACCTTGACGACTTGCGCAACATGAGGCCTGGCGTTGTCGTGGAGGAGTGTGGCATGGCCTTGTCGATGGCGCCTTTTCTCTCGCAAAGCTTCTTCCAATCGGTGTGACTGGGCTGGGTAGAGCTTTTTGTTCACTGTGGTTTTTGAAGCATTTCTCAGTACACCACGCCTTTCCACCAAACGCAGATCATTGTCTTTTTTGGATGAAATTCTGGCTTCACTCGGCTTTGGCGTATCTCCTGAGGCGACCCACTCTTTTCTGTGCTTCATCTTTATGTATAGGCACCACTTTTCATCTCCAGTCACAAATCTGTGCAAACATCTTCACAGTTTAAACTTTACACACTCCACATTGTAAAAAGAAAAAACATAATTCCATCTGATAGAAGGCAGAAACCCCATTCCGGATCGCTCCAAATATCGAAAGATGAATGAAGATGCTTTAGAATTGTTTTTTTCACACTTCAGTTTTTCAGTCAATTGACTACTTGTTTGGCGACCGTTCTCCTTCGAAAGGACTTTCTTCGTCAAATTCCGAAGTTCTTCCGCTGCGGGGCGTGTATTAAAGTCTGATTTGTTATTTTTGATTTTGGAAAACCATTTTCGTGCAGTAGAATGGCCTATGACACTTTTGCCGTATACTTTTGCGAGCCTCACGGGCTGCTTCAGCTGCTTTTTGTCCTCGAGGAAAAGCAAAAAATAGCAGGTGTCGAAAAGCCTCATTTTCACTTCGTGGGTGCTTCATTTCAAAGCTTAAAAAGTATTCTCAAAGTTTAACTATGAAAAAAACAAAGATTTGTAGAGGGGGAAGGGTCTTTCGAATGATACTTGTGGTCAAATAGAAAAAACATTGAAATTATAAAAATTGCCACGAGCTTATTCCTCAACCTAATAGTACCACTATTCATTACCAAGTGGTATTGAATCTGGTCCGGGCATACGCCACGTCATTAATACTCGTCGTTGTACTGAGTTTTGTATAAAATGTGATGAAAATATGTATAAAAGTAATTACATAATACAATATTTTAAAGTACTAGAAATGACAGAAACGCAATAAAAGACAATACAACGACGAATATTGTTAACGTGGCGTAAACCCGATCGAGCTTCAAGACCACTTGGCAATGAATAAGGATACAACCTAAACTCTTTATAAGTACTCATAAAGATACTCGAAATTTTATTTTAAATATTAATAATATAAAATAATAATAAAATATAAACTAATATATATTAATTCTATGATTAAATAAAATAATTGAAATATATAATAAATTTACTAGGAACTATTATGTTTTATTTTATGTATTTATTTAATATATTTATTTTATCTAATGGTATAGATAAAACTCGCGAGTTGCGGGTATGAAACGGCTAAAAGGCGGGAAGACTTTGGCAGGATTATTCTGCGGGAAGGTGGGTAGAAAGCGGAAACATGGTTGATTTGCCGGAATAAGAAAAAGTTAATTCATTATATATTTATGTGTAATAAAAAGTGAACGAATGATGAGTGAATGTATGACATGAATAAATGCTTCAATGAACGAAAAAAAGTGCAATTAAGTGCTCAAAAATCCTGCCCTAAAAAATCGACAACGGTTCACCTGCCTTCCCAGAATTGCTTCTCTCATGCCTATGCTGAGACGTGCTGCTTGTATGTGCTAGCAGTTTTTTTCCGCGGGGCAGGAATAATGAATTGTGGGGAACAGTCTCACTAAACGGGGTTCATTTGTTCCCTTATCTTATATGATAATTGCTTCTCTTGTTAATGCTTTGCTTTAGCATATAGTGGTTTATTAGAAGATGAAGGATCTTTGAAATAAGTTTTCTCAGCTTTCCTTCTGTGTCTTTTGGCTTTTATTGCCTCCAGTGAAATTTTGTGGCGATTTTGGTGTGATCGCCGTATGACTTTTGTTTGTAGTGGCGCATGCTTATCTAATAGTTTGAGAATGACATTGCTTATATGTTCGACGTATTGGTCTGTAGTGCAACTCTTGCTATCTAATATAGAAGAGGATTTGAGGTCAATATTGAAATTGATCCAGTCTATTTTTTTGATCCTACGGTATTCAATTGTAATATAATCAGCATTGAATATCTTCGATCAGAGCAACCAATTCATTTGGCTCCACATCGTCTGCAGGAATGAAGTCGAAAACTTGCAAACTTGGACGCTTCCTTCCAGACGTTTCATCTGCTCTCTTTCGCTTGCTTCCTACGCTGTCTTAGGATCTATGGCGGTGTTGTGTTGTTCCTTGAGATGGGTGAGTCTCGTGGAGAGTTGTCTTGACTCCTCCTCCTCCTCCTTCATCATCTCCATCATAAGATCCATCATCGCCTGTTTGGTGCATAGGTGTGTGTTTGTTGTAGAGACGTGCTGCTTGTATGTGCTAGCAGTTTTTTTCCACGGGCAGGAACAATGAATTGCGGGAAAAAACAGCACTAAACGGGGTTCATTTGTTCCCTGTACTGTAAACACACCTATTTGGGGATTCAGTGCAATTTTACTGTGTTTAATGAGATGCGCCGCTCTTTCATTCGTCGACGCATCAATAAGTTCAGCTGATTCGAACTCTTCTTCCTGACACCCTGTTCTTCTGCTGCTCTCGTTGTACACCCAGAAGAGCGAATATTCTCGATTATTTCTCAGTAGACAAAAATATATAATGAATTGAATTTTTCATATTCCGGCGAATCAACAATGTTCCAGCTTTCTACCCACCTTCCCGCGGATAATCCTTCCAAAGTTCATCCGCGTTTTACCCGTTCCATTTAGCAACCCCCGAGTTTTATCTTCCACCAAGACATACGCATACAAATAATTCATTTGGGTTTGAATGAAAATTATTGTTTAGTTTAAATTCAGAATCATTACCCAAACATGGCTTCGTTTTAAAACAATTATGCGCTTGACAAACAAATATGCAAGCCATTTTTTGCATATATTGGCATCCACTGTATTAAACTTCGATTGTTTCATCCACGTTTTCATACCCATTTGCCGTATTCTTGTTTTCCTATGTCATAAACAGCGCCCATTGGAAAAAATTTTGTCTTTTGATTTCGATTACTTTCAATGATGATTATGATGTCTATTTATAATGGTCTTGATTAACTAAAGTTTAGATATTTATACATCAATTCATAATTCATACATATTTCGTGTGATAAATTGGCCAATACACACTTCTGTCTGACCACAATGCCGCATTCGTTCACCTCTACCTTAATAAACGCCTATTAGGATAATGACACCAATAAATCTTTTTTTCGATTTTTGAAGATTTAAAATAAAAAATATATTTCTATATTTATGACTAGATTCAAGTTTCACCTAAAATACTAGGCATTAGCGCCCTTTGCGAAGGGAAGAAAAGCGCTCAGCCATCACGTATCGAACAAATACGTCTTAAAACCACGACGGAAAGCTATAAGTTGAGCAAAAGAGAGTTTAACTGAAAAACGAAAAGAACACTTAAAGGTCGATGATCTAGACCAGATTTAGGGAGTTGTTTAATTAGATATTAAAGATAAATTGGAGGAATACATTTAGGAATTTTGAACATATTTAGTCACTAGATCTCAGAGGAAAACAATTTAACAAACGAAGATAATGAGAAATATGAGAAAATTTAGGAGCACGAGCATAAAGCGTTCCACGTTTCTGTTGTTTTTCCCTACAAGTTGACGAAATTTTCCTCACGCACGCTTGCATCGGGTTATGGCAGCATCCTCACAGCCTCCACCTGCAGACAGCATGTCACCTAAGTAGCAGAATTCAGGAACGACTTCAAGTTTGTCTTCCTCGACAAGAACTTCCACAATTGGTCTTCCGTCTATCAGTCGAGCTGTGCCTTGACAGCGGGCACACTTGTAATTTGGGTCTGAGCGGAAGGAGCCTTTAATGCCTGAGCATCTCTTGTGCACCCAGCATGAGCACCCGCTGCATAGAATGGAGTTTTTGCCCGTTCCTTTAAGGCAGACTGCACATGGGTACTTTCCCGATTTCTTGGTCAGCTCTAGATTCGCACCAGATACTAAAACTTTGGTTTTTCCCATATTAACTTTTGAGCCCTTTTCTCCATTCCATTCTTCCATATCTTGACCTTAACAAGCAGATTCAGCTATGGCTACAAAATTATCTGCGTACAACAGCTCCCATGGACATCCATTGTGAAACTCTAACACGATGATGAATAATAGAGGGCTTAGTACCGAACTTTGATGCATCCTGACAACGATTTCGAACTCGTCACTGAAAGCTTCACCAACCATTACCTTGCTTTCTATCTCCGAATACATAGACTGCACCACTCTCACCAGCCACTCCTCGATACCGAGTTTACGTAATGCCCACCATATCTGAATATATAAAAACTCATTTCTTTTTAAAATATAAAGACCAGTACCGAGAGCTACATCGTCCCCATCAAATGTTTTTATTTTTGATTTATTGATATTGCTTCAAGGGTTTCTTATAGGGGGAGGTTGCGCAAGACGGAAAATTTTTATGTACCCTCATAGCTCAATTGAGTAGGAAATCATTTAAATTTGTGTGAACTCAAACATAAGAATAAATAAATAAAAACAATTTTTTTTATTCAAACTTAACACTAAAAAATTCCATCTTGAGAAACTGAGTTCCCAAGATGGAATGCTTAGTTCCCTAAGATGAAATTATATTTTATTTGATAAAAAATGCCATTTAAGCTTTGTATTTATCGTCAAACTTGCTCAGTTATTTAAAGAAATACACCAGTTTGTATTTTAATGGGAATTGTCATTTAATAAAATTTACATAACTAAGTTAAATTTAGCTTTTAGGTTACTTTTGCAAATTCAACTTTTTTTCTTCTAGGCTTTCTAGTTTTCATTTCGACTATGAGGTGTTATAAAGCCGATGTAAAAGCTAATGAATACTAGTTTAGTTTAGTTTAGGGAGCTAAAAATCACGCAGATCTTTTGACCTCTATAATGGGTATTTATATTTTTCTAAACAAAAAAACATTTATATACCCATATGCATATACATTACATATATATAATAAATGAATAAACATTAGAAAAATATGTAATAAGTATAAAATAATTATAACTTCGAATAAAATATATTTATGTGTATGTATATACATTATTTTTTTTTTATTATGTCATAATCGCATTGTTAGTTGTACATCATGGGATGGTTTTCCCAGTACTTATCTAATTTTATTTTAAATTTATCTGTATTTTCAGCTTTTACTTTCTCATCAGGCAAGCTATTCCAAACTGTTACCACTTGTGTATAAATTATTTTCTTGTATTTGACACTGTTTTTTTGGATAGTTTTCAAAAACTAAGATATTTTTTAACCCGCTCACATGTTTTGTTTCCAAGACGATAGTTTTCATCCTTTGTATATTAACTCTTTTTTGTTCTTTGTTGCATAGAACCCACACCATCCAGAACTCGCGCTATATAGAACTCGTCTCATGAAATAAACCTCGCGTCATATATTGTATCAATACCATAAAAGACTTGCGTTTAAATTGGAGAAACTTAAAAGTCATTCTCAAACTCTCAAGCCTAAGCCTTGAATTCTAATTCAGATGACAAGATGGTAAGAGTTATTGGCACGTGGATAGAAGGAGCACTTGAGACTAGTCACACGGAAGATGGTGTCAGTAGTCGTGAGGGAAGTTTAGGAGGATTGCTGTGGGGATGGTGGAATATTAAACAAATAATAACTATTTTAAGAAATCTTTTCCTGTGTCCTCAATATTGAAGCACGTGTGCAAGACAAGACAGCACGTACTGTCGATGACAACGGCCTGCGTGAACTCGATCAGATGGGCGGGCACTGGAGGGTAGACGCCTCCTTGCGCAGACGACAATGATGACGCTGGTGATGCTGGTGTTGTGGTGAAGATGATGATGACGATGAAAATGTGGTGGTAGGAGTGATGTAGGGAGGATGATGGTACTGATGGGATAGTAGTTAATTATATTTATTTTTATTTCCAAACCCTTTTATAAATACCCACCACTTCCATCACTACTTTCCACACCGAGCCACACCTTCTCGATCGCCACACCAAGCCAATAAGAACCTTTGGGGCCCATCATGAAGCTCAGGAGGTTCTTCTTTCTCTCGAAGACCTTGTAGATGTTCCTCAACGTGAGCATTTCCTCGGGCGTCATCGACTCCTTAAATTTCAACGCTGAGAACTGCGTCGAGTCCAAGCCCACCAGCTCCGTCGAGTCCTGTGGCCAAGGTGGAAAGTAGTTTCGTGCTGGTGAGCTTTCATGCTTTCCAATTATCCACCTCCCCAAATACACAGAAAATAGAAAATGCAGCAAGACGCCACAATGCACCTTGACAAACTGAGTGGCGCAATAGATGGCGCTCCTGACGACCAAGGGCCACACGATGTGGTACACCTGCAATGGCGTCAGCGTCTCGGGCAGCTGGTTCAACGGGTACTTGTGGTTGCGACAGTTGAAGTTGCGGTCGCAGAAGCCAGCCCAGTGCTTCAGGTAGTAGTGCACGTCGTCCAACTTCTCGCTGCTGGCAGGAATGTCTTTAAAGTGGGCGGAGAGCAGTTTGAAGAGATTGTTTGCGATGCTCAAGAGGCCTGACATGCGGCCGAACAAGTCGAGCAGCTCCGAAACGCACGAGTGACTCTCCTCTGTGCTCCTGCACGCTACCAGGGCTGCATTCATGCTCTTGAATGTCTCTATGCTTTTTTCTGTGTCTGCTATCTGTGGGTCTGTGTGTGTGTGTGTGTGTTTGCATGTGTGTGTGTGTATGTGTGTGTGTGTGTGGTATGTGTGTATATTTGTGTGTGTGGGTGTGTGTGAGTTTGTGTGTGTGTGTGGGTGGGTGTTTGTATGTGTGTGTTTGTGTGTGTGTGTGTTTGCATGTGTGTGTGTGTATGTGTGTGTGTGTGTGTGTGTGTGTGAATGTGAGTGTGTGTGTGTGTGTGTGTGTGTGTGTGTGTGTGTGTGTGTGTGTGTGTGTGTGTGTGTGTGTGTGTGTGTGTGTGTGTGTGTGTGTGTGTGGGTGTGAGTGTGTGTTTCTGTATATGTGTGTGTGTGTGTGTGTGTGTGTGTGTGTGTGTGTGTGTGTGTGTGTGTGTGTGTGTGTGTGTGTGTGTGTGTGTGTGTGTGTGTGTGTGTGTGTGTGTGTGTGTGTGTGTGTGTGTGTGTGTGTGTGTGTGTGTGTGTGTGTGTGTGTGTGTGTGTGTGTGTGTGTGTGTGTGTGTGTGTGTGTGTGTGTGTGTGTGTGTGTGTGTGTGTGTGTGTGTGTGTGTGTGTGTGTGTGTGTGTGTGTGTGTGTGTGTGTGTGTGTGTGTGTGTGTGTGTGTGTGTGTGTGTGTGTGTGTGTGTGTGTGTGTCCACCTAGGAAGGGAAGCACCGCGCCTGATGCGACACTCTGCTTGCTCGCTATGGTCGCCTTCACAGAGACTTCTTTCTTTTTGTCTTTCTTGTCTTTTTCATCCTTCTTTCCCTTCTTCTTCTTCTTCTTCTTCTTTTTCAGTCCTTCCTGCTTGGCGAATGCAGCATGCCAAGTGTTGAGGGCACTGACTGAAAAAGTGAACTCTGGCAGCTTTTCAGCGAAGAAGACGTTGAATCTGGCGTGAACGTGAGGAGCATTGACAGGCGTGGATGGGCATGGTGTAAGCACTGTGTTGCCTTCTCTGATGAGACTCAAAGTGCGCTCACAAACAGCCTCACAAGCAGTGCGAAGATGACAAATGTGAATCTAACGGGCCTTTTAATGTGTAGCACTACATCTTCAAACATCGACAAACAGGGGCCGAAGACATAGCAAGCGCCTCGAGTGCAAAGTTTTGAGTGAAGACTAATTGAATAAATAAGCAACGAAACTAATGTTTGAAAATTGTCGAATGTGTCTGGTCTCTAGCTGTGAATACGAAAGAACCGTCTCTACTTTGACAAAGAGGATGTGCAAAAGAGACTCAAAGGTCTGTGCCTCGTGACAGTGCATAGGAATATTGAAATAAATATGACTTGGTCAAACAATTTGCGATAAAGAATCCTAGACAAATGAAATTTCTTTTTATTTTGAATTCTGATTTTAATTAAACATATTTTATGCACAGCGTTTTATTTTACGTTACAAGAGACTCAATTAAATTTAAGTTTCAAATTTGATTGCATCACAGGCAGTCTCACTTGTATGTGACCACAGCAACGTGTCTGATGATGAAGTTCAAAAAAGTGAGTGCATCGTTCTGAAGCTTCAGCAACTTCGGGTCTTTCTCTTCTGGCTGCTGCTGCTGTTGTTGCAGCTGCAGTTGCAGCATGGTGTCGGGCAGCTGTAATTGGGCGTCACTTAGAAAAGCATACCATGTATAAGAGTATAACTTGTTCGAAATGTAAAATGAAATTTACACGCATATTTTTGTTACAGGTAAGGTGTTTAATCAGGAAATCCATCGATTGCCTTATTCAATCAGTCATTTCATGGATTGCTTGAAAATTTAAATAATTCCGAAAGATAAATCGTTACTTACAATTTAGTTTTTTGCAATTTTATACTTTTATTTTATTGAATAATCAGAAAAATATTTACGTAAAATTTGCAATACGCCTCAATCTGCAGCAAAGCAACTCAATCACAAAGAGACAATTCTTAATCAACAGCGTAACTTTGAATCGAACGCTTTAAAATGCCAACCAATCGACGTCAGAACGTCACAAAGAAAGTGAATACTACCGATCTAGAAGTTTAGTTCAGTTTAGGGAGTTCAACCAACGCTGGTCTACAACTCTTTGTGAGGAATAATTTATCCTTATAATAAGTTGGCAATGACTATTTGGTAGTTTCAATAAATGAACTTTTTTTGTCTTTGTATTAAGTATAAATATATCACCCATTATTTCACTTTAATAGTTATTATTAAGTATTATATAAGTTACAATCATATCTCTTCCATTAAAAGAAAACATTTGTGTCGGCAGATGGCACAACTTATGAATAATAAGTTTTTTTTAATATAATATCAATGAATTTTAATAAATGATAATATTTATATTTAATTTTTTTCTAAAATAAGAAATACAAACACCACATAAATGGAATACATATAACACGTCTATATATACATCTAAGAAGATTCATATGTCGTAACCCTTCGGGGTTACATATACTAAAATTGGAACGATACAGAGAAGATTAGCATGGCCCCTGCGCAAGGATGACACGCAAATTCGTGAAGCGTTCCATATTTTTTTAAGGTTTTTGGATTACTATTTAAGAAAATAAATTACTTGACAAATTTTCTAAACTAGTTTGCACACTAAAATTTTAACGTGTTAATTTAAAAATCATTTAACCCGATATTGCTCGAGTTTTTTATTTAATATAATTTAAAGATAATCAACAAAACATTAAAACTATATTGTAGTTAATTCATTGTAAAACAAATTTCAATTTCAATTTTTTTAATTTACAGGTTATTTTATTTCTGTTAATTTTTTTTCTCAACGTTCCAATAATGGAACACTGAGCTAAGGTCTTTCAATAATCTTTAAAACTCAATCAATATTCAATAACCTCGCTGGTGGCTTTATCGACCTGACCACAATGGCAACTCAATGAAGGAGGGGGACTCAGAGGGGTGGCTGAGTGTTTGAGTAGTGGAGAGGTTAGCTAGGAAGTGCTTTGAGTTGTGGTGTTCCATGGAGTCAGCATGGAGAATAGTTTTATGACAACACTTTGCTTTTAGCCCAACAGGAACACTGGTTAATTTGAACTTATTTTTAAACGGATGATATATTATTGAACATTAAAACTAATCTTTACTTGTGTTCATATGAATACACATGGTCAAAAAATTACGAATAGTTACACCCGATCAATTAAAATGACCAACACTTCACATATTTACTTATTTCATTCTAAATATTTTATAAAATTCAAACCTTTGCTTTTGAATATCCAGTTTACTGTAAAAGTTCTGCATGTAGAAGTTTCAAACTCACTTAATTGTATTTCGTAATCAGTCAAATAGAGATTAACACCCATTGCGCAACTTCTAGTCACTGCATTTATAAGCAATTAAGAAATTAAACGGCTTAGATTGCATGCGTGAACCAACTTTCTGTTTATTGCTTGAATGAACGTCACAACGGTGAGCAGAAAGCATGCACACCAAGGCAGTTACATAAATTCATCAGTTACATAAAAGGATCAAGAAGTCCTGGCAAGAGTAAATCATAACATCTGAGGATTTCATCACCATCATTATCATCCTCGTCACCTTCATGATCATGATCATAATCATCATCATCATCACCATTATCATCATCATTTGGGGAAATAGCAATACGCTATTAAGAAAGCCAGATTGCTAAAACTTCAAGTCTAGAAACTCTTGGGTGTCCAGATGAGGTGTAGCCAGCAGCCAAACCATTTGCCCCCTAAATTGAAGACTTTACAACAAAACCCTTTAACAATTTATTATTATTATTATTATTATGTTATTATTATTTTTTTATTATTGTGTTATGACTTATTTGAAGTGCAGACTTCTGAATACTTGAAGAAGACGAACTTCAGGTCGCTGTTGTGTTTAACCTTCCATGCCTCCGTTTCAAGAGAATTATTATCTATAATACAATTACTATTGTCGTTGTTGTTGTCGTTGTTGTTACAAAAGATACTGTTGTTGAACATTTCATTGTTGTAGTTGTTGAACATTTCATTGTTGTAGTTGTTGAATTCTTCCTGGTTGTTGTTGTTGTTGTTGGATGCGGTGTTGTGGAAGTGGTGTGTGTTGTTGAAGAGAGGGTGGAAGTTGTCATGGTGATTAGGGTGGTTGTGGATGAGAGAGGGAGTGGATGGAGGGTGAATAGAGAAGGGATGATGCATATGGAGAGGGGATTGCATTAAGGATTTATGCAGAGGTTGGTTGTTGCTGAATTGATGAAGAGATAGGTTGTCAATGGATTGATGGTGGAGGAGGGGGTGATGAGTGGCATGCATGGAATGTGATGGATTTGAGAAGGCATGGTTCGTTACTGTTGATTCAAGGTAGGTTGCATGTGGTTGTTGAATTTGCTGTTGTTGAACTTGTTGCAATTGTTTTAGTTGAGTGTGTTGTGGTTGTTGTAAAGGGTGTTGTAGTTGTTGAAAAAGATGTGGAGGTTGTAGTAGGTGTTTTGGTGGTTGTGGAAAGTGTTGTGGTTGTTGTAGTTGTAAATGGTGTTGTGGTTGTTGTAGTTGTAAAAGGTGTTGTGGTTGTTGGCATTGTTGTTGAGGGTGTGGTGGTTGTTGTAGTTGTAAAAGGTGGTGTGGTTGTTGTAGAGAGTGTTGTGGTTGTTGGCATTGTTGTTGAGGGTGTGGTAAAAAAAGTTGTGATTTTTCTAGAGAGTGTTTTGGTATTTGTAAAGAGTGTTGTGGTTGTTGTGGAGGGTGTTGTGAATGTTGTAGAAGGTGTTGTGGTTGTTGGGATTGTTGTAGAAGGTGTTGTGGTTGTTGGGATTTTTGTAGAAGGTGTTGTGGTGAGTTTGATAGTTGAAGATTTTTGAAATTATCAGCATAATTACCCCTATTATTATTATTATTATTATCATTGTTAACATCATTATTGTTAACATTATTATTGTTAACATTATCATTATGATTGTTGATGTTGATGAAGTGCTTGTCAGCGAAGAGACTCCTCTTAGCGCTGACAGCACCCGAGGCGCACAGACGTCTCTTGGCGTACACAAGCCTCCTCCTCTCGCTGCCCGTGCAACTCTGCGTGCACGCCCGTTTTGTCGTGCCGCTGCTGCTAGTGTTGTTGTTGTAATTGTTGTTGCTGCTATTGTCGTCGTTGTTGTTGTTACCTTTGTTGTTGTTGCTATTATTATTATTTACACTGATTCGGGCTTTATTAATACTTGTATACTCCTGACTGAGAGCATTGGATAGAGCACCATAGAGAAGGGATGGTGGATGGTTGAGGGAGGGTGAAGGAGGGTGCATGGAGGGGGACTCGAAGTGATGGTGGAGGGTGGGGGGTGCGGTGGCGGGTGAGGTGTGGTGGAAGAGGGTGAACTTGTTGATGGGGGTGAGGATGGGTGGAGAGATGGGGGGGTTCGAAGGCGGAGTGGTCGGGTGGGTGACCTTTTGTGCTAATAAACTATTCGCGTCTTTTTTTAAATTACTGTTTGTACTGGTAAGGTTTTTGTTATTTTTATGATTATCATTGTGATTTTTGTGATTGTTATGATTGTTGTGATTGTTGTTATTGTTGTTGTCGCTAGCAAGACTCTCAAAGGTGACTGAGCAGTTGATGTAGTTGTCAAAGTTGCTCAGTCTGCCAATGACGTTGTTGCTAGTGTTGTTGTTGTTGCTGATGTTGTTGCTGATGTTGTTAATGATGTTGTTGTTGTGGCAATTATTGTTTTTAATCATTTTGTTGTTGTCGTTGAAATAGTTCCTATTTTCAATATGACAAGACCCATTAAAACTCGAATTGTCACTTGTACGATTAAAAGCCATTGTAGTGTTGTGCTTGTTGACAA
The DNA here is from genome assembly GCA_943735955.1 of Piscicola geometra. Lineage (NCBI taxonomy): Eukaryota > Metazoa > Annelida > Clitellata > Hirudinida > Piscicolidae > Piscicola > Piscicola geometra. Next base: position 176,579 of record OX030962.1, read on the forward strand.
AAGTTTGAATGTTAGTAGTGTTGTTGTTAGAGTTGTTGTGGAGGGGTCGATTTAAAAGAGTTTTGTTGATGTGGTTGTTGCAGAAAGTTGTCTGGTAGTTGTTGGTGCGGTGTGCAGCATCGTTGACTGTGCCTACAGACGACATCGACACTACTTCTTTGTTATTAGGAAAGTAATTGTCGCTGTCAGTCGCCTGCCTGCTATGGTGGCTGCTATGGTGGCTGCTGTGGTGGCTGCTATGGTGGCTGCTATGGTGGGGGCTCCTCATACCATCAGATGTGTCCTTGAGCTCTGTGTTGAAGTGGTTTTATAATAACTATAATAACTTTTATTATTGGTAGTAGTAGTAGTAGTAGGAGGAGTAGTAGTAGTAATGGTAGTAGTAGTAGTAGTAGTAGTAGTAGTAGTAGTAGTAGTAGTAGTAGTAGTAGTAGTAGTAGTAGTAGTAGTAGTAGTAGAAGTAGTAGTAGTAGTAGTAGTAGTAATAGTAGTAGTAGTAGTAGTATTAAAACGTTATAAATGGAACTGAATAACTTACCATTGTATGCAGGAAAGAGGGTTGTAGTGCTGTGTAGTTGCTGCATTAGTTGCTGCATGTAGTGTTGTTCTAGTTGTTGTAAATATTGTTGTTGTTGTTGAGGTTTGTGGCAATTGTCGATTGAAGTCAGGGCTGCTTGTTGTAGGAGTTGTTGTTGTTTTTGTAGTAACAGTTGCTGGATGTCAGCTCCTGGTTGCAGTTGTTGTTGGATTGGTTGTTGCTGTCGTTGTGAAAGTAGTTGTTGCTCTTGTTGTTGAGTATGGAGATTTTGCAGCTGCAGTTGTTGTTGTTGTTGCAGACAAAGACGCTGGAAGGATGCAAGGTGGTTTGGGAGTGTTTCATCAGCTTTTTGAATTTGTTCATGTTGTTGTTGTTGTGGAGTGGGAGTCAGTTTGGGTGGTGGTGATGATAATGATGAATGAACTTTTTGTGACATGGGTGATGTAGGTTGAAGTAGAGGTGGTTGCAGTTGTTGATCAGATTTGGCAAACAGCCAAGAAACCCCGTTAGAATCATCATCACCATCATCATCATCATCATCATCATCATCGGACTCAATGACGACAACATCAACTTCGTCTTCATCACCACCACTTCTACCACCATCTTCACGGACAGCACCTTTATAACTCACATCAACAATGGTGACAGCATCATCATCATCATCATGACCATCATCATTAATATTGCGTTCATTGCCATCATCGTTATCATCACCGTCATTGCCATCATCGTTATCATCACCATCATTGCCATCATCATTATCATCACCGTCAACACTGACAAAGGTATTTTTGAACTTACTCATGAAGCTAGCAAGACTTTTGTTGCAGTTGTTGTCGACGTCATTAATGGCATCATCATCAGCAACAGCAACAGCAACAGCAACAGTGCTTTCGTCACCATTGTTGTTTGCATTGAGTTTGTGGTCATGCATCAACTCACCACCACCCCCTCCCAACCCTCCCACCCCCACTTCTCCACACTCCAATTCTTCATAAGTTACAGTTACGTTACTATCATCATCACCACCATCCTTATGATCATCATCATCACCAATACCTACCTCAACAACAGCCTCCCTCCCATCACAAACACCTGCAACACCATCACAGCAATCCACTTCTTTCACTCTGCAATCGCTTAACAAATCAACTACTAACACTTCAACACCCTCATCATCATCATCATCATCATCATTCCCACTTTTAATCATTTTATCATCTCCATTTGATTTTCTACTATTATCATCACCATTTGATTTCCTACTATTATCATCACCATTTGATTTCCTACTATTATCATCACCATTTGATTTGCTAATACGATAATTAACATCTTTCAAAGTGTTAAGAATGCTCTTTACACCAAAACTACTATCAAAATCACCACTCTTCGTATGATCATTAATTCCTTTATAACCACCTCCTTCATCATCACCAGCACCTCCCCCATCATCACCAGCACCTCCCCCATCATCATCAGCACCATCATTGAGACTACTCCTCGTAACCATGGCGACGAGATCCCGATTGATGGCCACTTCGTCGTACACGTCACTCTGATGTCGCCTCAGTTTGTTGTTGTTGTTGTTGTCTCTAGTTGCTGTGTAGAAGTTGAAGTGGTTGCTGTTGCATCGCTGAAACGTTTTGCGATCATTACCAGCACCACCACCACTGCGTTTCAGTCTGTTGAAGAACTTTGAGAAACCACCCTTCATCCTCCCCCTCTCTACATCACCATCTCTCCTCCCCCTCTCTCCATCACCACCTCTCCTCCCCCTCTCTCCATCACCACCTCTCCTCCCCCTCTCTCCATCACCATCACTAGAGGCATTCAGATCTGTTGCAGCAACAACACACCCGACTGAGAAGTTGAAGTGCTTCAGTGCTGCAAAGACGTCTGCAGTCTGCGTGTTGTTGTTGCTGTTGTTGGCAGGAAGGATGTTGTTGTTGTTGTTGTTGTTGGCAAGAAGTTTGTTGTTGTTGTTGACAGGAAGGTTGTTGTTGTTGTTGTTGTTGTTGGCAGGAAGGTTGTTGTTGTTGTTGTTGGCAGGAAGGTTGTTGTTGTTGTTGTTGACAGGAAGGTTGTTGTTGTTGTTGTTGTTGGCAGGAAGGTTGTTGTTGTTGTTGGCAGGAAGGATGTTGATGTTGTTGGCAGGAAGATTGTTGTTGTTGTTGTTGGCAAGAAGGTTGTTGTTGTTGTTGTTGGCAGGAAGGATGTTGATGTTGTTGTTGTTGGCAGGAAGGGTGGTGTTGTTGTTGTTGTTGTTGGCAGGAAGGGTGGTGTTGTTGTTGTTGGCAGGAAGGGTGGTGTTGTTGTTGTTGGCAGGAAGGGTGGTGTTGTTGTTGTTGGCAGGAAGGGTGGTGTTGTTGTTGTTGGCAGGAAGGGTGGTGTTGTTGTTGTTGTTGTTGGCAGGAAGGGTGGTGTTGTTGTTGTTGGCAGGAAGGATGGTGTTGTTGTTGTTGGCAGGAAGGATGTTGATGTTGTTGGCAGGAAGGATGTTGTTGTTGGCAGGAAGGGTGTTGTTGTTGTTGGCAGGAAGGGTGTTGTTGTTGTTGGCAAGAAGGTTGTTGTTGTTGGCAGGAAGGGTGGTGTTGTTGTTGTTGTTGCTGGTAGGAAAGGTGGTGTTGTTGTTGTTGGCAGGAAGGGTGCTGTTGTTGTTGGCAGGAAGGGTGGTGTTGTTGTTGTTGGCAGGAAGGGTGGTGTTGTTGTTGGCAGGAAGGGTGGTGGTGTTGTTGTTGGCAAAAAGGGTGGTGTTGTTGTTGTTGGCAGGAAAGATGTTGTTGTTGTTGTTGGCAGGAATGTTGTTGTTGTTGGCAGGAAGGGTGGTGTTGTTGTTGTTGTTGGCAGGAAGGGTGTTGTTGTTGTTGTTGCTGGCAGGAAGGGTGGTGTTGTTGTTGACAGGAAGGGTGCTGTTGTTGTTGGCAGGAAGGGTGGTGTTGTTGTTGCTGTTAGCAGGAAGGGTGTTGTTGTTGTTGCCTGACTGGTTGTCTTTTCTTAACACCTCACTCTTGATACCCAATCCAATGTTTCTTTTCTCGTTTTCACATTTAGCACCATCATCATCATCATCATCATCATCATCATCATCATCACTCTCAGACAGCACAGCAATGCCATCAACTCCTCCTGCCTCACTGACGTCCGCCTCACAACCTCCCACGAGGGCACTCCCCCCCTCGCCATGATGAGAAGTGGTAGGAAGAGCATCGAAAGTGGAATCAGTACTGGTCGTTTTTAAACTGTGAGAAGAAAATGTGGTAGTAGTAGTGATCCTATTGGATGCATGATGATGATCATCGTCTGGAGGAAGGTGACCATGGCACTTGGAGGGGATGATGGGGCTGGTGATGAGGTGGTGGAGGGAGGTGTGCGAGATGACGTCAGCATGATGGTGATGATGATGATGCCCTCCACCTCCTGCCGAGTGCCACTGCGTCTCATCCTCATCAGCTGCTACCATCTCCTCCAACAGACTGCTCACTCCGAGGCTGTTGAAGCGATTGTTGTGGTTGTTGTTGGTGGTGGTGGATTGGTTGTTGTTGGTGGATTGGTTGTGGTTGTTGTTGTGGAATTGGTGGTTGTTTGATTTCTTAGAGTAGTTGTTGTTGGATTTGTTGTTGATGTTGTCATCGGAAGAACAATTTGTGGTCTCAGTTAAAGTTGTTGTTGTGGACGGCCTTTTAATTGTGTTGTAGTCGTCTTCAGTTGCACAACGGATGCGGAAGTTGGAACAGAAGTTGTTGGTCGGAGTGAGACTGCTGAAGGCACTCGCTCCATCACCCTGACACTCCCTTGCCGCCCTGTCTTGCAGTCCATCGAGTTGTCGAGGCACTGCATTGACACATGCACCATTTGTGCCTGTGATTTTTTTAGGAAAACTTTTTTTAGTTTTGGAAGTGTTGTTGATACCGGAACTTGTGTTGTTGTTGCGGTGTGTGTTTGTGTCACCCCTTGCAGCCCCTTTAAACACACCACCACCCCTACCACCAAAACCACCCCCCTTATCATCATCATCACCACCACCACCACCAGCCCCACCCAAACCCTCATCATCATCATCACCATCCTTCTCCATAGAGGATACTGAGTGCTGGTCGTGTGGTTGTTGCTGGAGAGTGTCGAAGAGTTCTTGCGAGAAGCGGGGCAGAGTGGCGATGGTCTGGTCGAGGGCCGCGGTGTTCGCCACCTGCCCGAAGAACGCCACGTGCTCGTCACTGCGCCTGTGCGCCTCGAGGCTCTCAAACGTCACCTCACAACACTCGCAATAGCCCAGCTTGTCTGTGTGTGTTTGCTTCTTTGTGTTTTTGCTCGTATTTGTGTGTGTCACTGTGGTGTCAGAGGCTCCGATGGATGGGCTCTTGGGGGTGTGCAGGAGAGGCGCCACTTCATCGGGGCTCTGAACCTCGGTCGCTGGGAAGGTGCCCTTTTTGCCTTCGACTGTTCCCTTCGTCCTGGCATGGAGTTTCTCGTAGGGGAGGTGGCATGGAGAGGGGGGGCAGTTGAAGACGCGGAAGAGGGGGCAGTACTTGAGCGAGACGTCCTCCACCTTGACGAAGCTGCCCTGCAGCAGTTTGATGCCTCGGGCTGCCAACGCCTTCGGAGAGTGCTTCCAACGTTGCGCCTCTGCCTTCAAGACTCGCCGGAGGTCGTCCACGTGGAGGGTCGGTATGTCGAAGCGAATGGCAAACTGCAGGGGGTCGTTAAGTGGAGTGAAAGAACTGATGGACTTCGATTTGAGCAGCAGTGCTTGGCCCCGCGACATCACGATGCCTGTGCATGAGAGGTTTCAGTGATTGAATTTATACAACACACACACACACACTCACACACAAACACACACACACACACAGACACACACACACACACACACACAAACACACACACACACACACAGAGACAACCCACCCTTGGGCATGAGGAGGCTTGGTGGAGGCGACTTCTGCTCGGAGAGGTTCCTGTTTGAGACCAACCAGTCGATGTCCTTCGACAAGAAGTCCTCCACCACCAGATTAAACCTGCGCAAGTGGCTCTTGATCTTGGTGGTCTCAGGGTAGTTGTTCAGGTCGAGAAAGACCTTCAAGCCATTCACCAGGGCGAATTCCTTCTTGTTACCACTTGCCTTCTTGTCTATGTTGTTTTTTTTTGGCGCATCGTTCTTGCATTTGTACTTGATTGTGGTCACACTGGGTGACTTGAAGAGGGCACTCATCTTGGCGTTTTCAATTGATCTCAGCGCTCTTCTCATCTTACCTTCAACTTCTGCCAAGATTCTTTTGCGCAATTAAGTGCATGACTAGTTTAACTCTTTTTAAGTACTGTACAGATTGCATTTTGATAAATTTAATTTTGAAATGAAAGGTTTTCTGTAAACGTGATTGATGTTTTGATGAGAAGGATAGTCATCTGAGCACCAAATGAATTCAAGCTAGCGCCAAGCTGAGGGTCTTTCTACTCACCTTTAGGCAATATAAAATATAAAAAAGTTAAACAGAATGAATTTTGAATCTACATAGAAATTGAATAAAACTTTTATAAAATATTTAATTTTCAATTTTTTAACTCTAAACTTATACTGCCTATTTATTAAGCGCTTTATAAACATGTTTGATTGATTGATTGACGGAATTTTCATTCTAGAATCTAGAATTTAGGGGCGCATTGTTTAATTCTCCTTAAATCTTACATCATAAATCTCTGGTGCATCCATCGGATTGATAGTTTTAAGAAGAAATAAACAACGCCATTTTAGAAAATGTCGGATGTAAACAAAGTTGTTTTAAACTGTTTATCAAATATAGTTGTAAAGGAAATTTCGGGGTTAAATAAAAATTTTGAGACTATCGTTAATAATTTTAATTCAAATAAAGTTGTTTTTAATCTTGGCTTGAATATATTGTCCGAGGGTTCTACTAATGAGCTTGATTCGAGCTTGATTGAAGCTAAAAAACCTTTTAAAGAAGTTTTCTGGTCACTATGCGACTGGGATTTTAAATCCCATTTTCGCATGAATAAAACTACATTCGAGGTAATTTTAAAAAATGATTTTTGATTAAGCTATACAATTTATAAATATCTTTATATTTATATTTATAAATACATTTATAAAGTTTATAAATGTATTTCTCATAAAGAGACTTTTGGGTATGCTTGGTAGGGAGAAGGATCAAGTCAACAGAGGTAGACTCCCTATTGACATAAAACAAGCTGCAATGGTGATGGTTTGGACTCTGGCAAATCAGGAATCTTTTAGAGGCATAGCTCTTCGATTTCGGTTGGACATTGGAAATGCCCATCGTGTCTGTCTACGGATGTGCAGGCTTGTAAATGAAAACAATGCCAAGTTTATTCGATGGCCTTCTGGTGGGTGTGTTTGTAGGAATTCAACTTTTTAAGATGATTCTTATCTTACTTTACATTTTAAACTTTTTTCAAAAGAATTAGAAATGCAGAAAGTGATGGCTGGATTTGCCAGTTTAAGGAAAAAGCCTTTTCCTGATGTTTGTGGTTGTGTCGATGGAACCCATATTCCTATAAAGAAACCACAAGCAGACAGTATAAGTTATTACAATAGGAAAGGCTTTCACTCCATCTTATTACAGGTTAGTTATGTGAATAACTTGTTATGAAGCAACAATTTTTTGAAAAGACTGATAATTCTTATTTTTTTCAATATTTATTAGATTATAGTTGATCATGAGATGAAGATACTGGATGCATATTCTGGCTGGCCTGGATCCACTCATGATGCCAGAGTTTGGGCTCGCAGTCCTATTTACTCAAATCTAGAGAACAACAACATTATTCCCAAAAAAGGACACATTCTAGGCGACTGTGCATACCCCATCAAAGTTTTCCTTATGTCACCTTATCAGGATAATGGCCGCTTAGATGAGAGAAAAAGACATTTCAATAAGAGGTTGAGCTCAACAAGAGTAGTAGTTGAACAAGCCTATGGCCTTTTGAAAGGTATTTGCTCTTTGTACAAATTTGCACAGTAAATTACTTATTTTATTGCTTTTAGGAAGGTTCAGAAGATTGAAATATCTTGATGTGGCAACCCCCGAGACAGCCTCAATAATGGTTCAGACTGCTTGCTGTCTGCATAATTTGTGTCTTGTGTCCAATGACTTTATTGAGAACAGAAGAAAGCAGCAGTGAAGCTTTTAACGACACAGGACCAAATGAGTTGAGGGCCAGCAGCAAAAGGGACATGATTGCCCTGATGCTTGAGTAATTTTTATTAATTTTATTAGAATAGACAATAAAGTTATGTTCGACTAAATCTTTTGTTAATAAAATGATTAAAAACTCGTTTTACACATTTTTATTAACAAAAAAACTTGATATATACATATATTTATTCACAATAATCAAACAATTAATTAAGTTTATCAATGAGGCGATTCAGGGTTTCATTGGTCCTCTCATAGGCCTGTTGAATGGTCTCAGTCATTCTATTAATAGCCTGAATTAATATATAAAAACATTATGAAGATTCACTTCAACTTACTTGAGTCAACATATATTGGTCTTATTTTAGGATCTCCCATTATCAAAATCGTCTAATTTTATCACGAACTAAAAGTAAAAGCCAATGGGCTACAACTTATTTGGAATAAACTTTTTTTTTAATTTGGTGAGTTTTACTCGATTTTTAAAATAGTCTAAATAAAACTAATATAATTATCATAGTAATTACTTTATATAATTATATTAAGTAATTACGAAAACCCATTCTTACTTACTACTTTTGATAGCTAACCTACATAATAACCTACATAGTTTTGATTGGATGTAGTTCTATTTATACATCAATAAATCGTATCAATCCGTCTTTGTTTATGATTGATGTGATGTACATCGAGTTATGTAGTGAAGAATTAAACAACGCCCTTCACACCCCCGGATGAATTAAACAACGTTCAAAACGCATTGGATGTACCGATTGTTTACATCGAATGAATTAAACAATGCGCCCATTGATGTGATGTACATCGAGTTATGTAGTGAAGAATTAAACAACGCCCTTCACGACACACCCGGATGAATTAAACAACGTTCAAAACGCATTGGATGTACCGATTGTTTACATCGAATGAATTAAACAATGCGCCCTAGTTTGGTTTACTTTGGAAATCGTACTCATAATTTATGCAAATGAGATTAACGATTGACATAGACAAATTTCCAATGTTTAAATCGCTGTATGGTAATAAAACGGTATTGCTAACAGGCAAAATAAAATACTTTTAAATTAATAAGATTTTTTTCTCCTATTAGCTTAGTTTAGAAAGTTAAAAACCACGCAGATCTTTTGACTTATTTTTATGTGAACAATTTTAATTTAAATGTGAACAGATTTGACATTACTGAGTAAAATAATTATTAATTACTCAAAAAAGTATTCATAAAAAAAGTAAAGAAGCCTTATTTATTGTTCATTTAACGATATTACTCGCCTCAGATAGTTTGCCGAAATATATATCGTGAACTATCATATAACTTTAACAAAATATGTTAAAAAAAAGTGAAAGAAGCCTCAGTTATTGTTCATTATATATCTCGCCTCGGATAGTTTGCCGAAATCTAAAATAACATGGCCGCTTTTTGTTAATGTAAGAAACCAACAATCAGCTGATTCAAGAAATAAATAAACATTGCCATCAGCTGATTTTATATTGCTATGTCTATGCTTCCGAGTACGATTTCCAAAGTATCCCATCTAGTTTTACTATCGGAGCTCTAGGTTCTAGGATAAAAAGTCCTCCGGATAAAAAGTCCTCGGATAAAAAGTCCTCGGATAAAAAGTTCTCCGGATAAAAAGTCCTCCGGATAAAAAGTCCTCCGGATAAAAAGTCCTCCGGATAAAAAGTCCTCCGGATAAAAAGTCCTCCGGATAAAAAGTCCTCCGGATAAAAATCTTCCGGATAAAAAGTCTTCAGGATAAAAATCTTCAAAAAATTTCTTTTCAAGGAAAAATACGTGATTAATACGTGATCCTTGAAACTTTAAGAATAAAATTTAATACTTTTATCTAATGTTTGCTATGTTTTTTTCGTTCAATCTCGAAATAGCATTTGAATAAATTTGACTTGGCTGTTGTTGTTCCGTCACTTTAACTATAAAATTGTTTGCTGGTTATTGATCGTGATTATAAAAAGTCTTCAAGGAAACAATCTTTAAGGAAGAATACGTGATCCTTAAAACTAGAAGATTAAAACTTAATACTTTAATCTAATGTTTGATCTATTTTTTTCTTTCAATCTCGAAATAGCATTTGAATAAATTTTACTTGGTTGTTGTTGATTCCTCACTTTAATCATTAAGTTTTCTGCTGGTTCTCGATCGTGGTTTTTTTTACGAGACGTAACCTATGTAGCTTGAAAAATATTCAGAAAACAATTTATTTAGAAAGTGTTCAAACAGTTCAAGAAGGACAAAAAAGATGCAGACAAAGGAAAGAAAGGAGGACAATATAGTGGAGGGGATAGGATTTGAGCTCAAGGACTTTTTGAGACAATCAGAAAATCAAAAGGAATGGAGGAAACTGGTTGTAGGTCTTACTGTGGTGCCCCAATAGTGTTTAAGAATATAGGCTATATTATATAGCCTATAGGCTATAGTCTGACTGACTGACTGATTTAGTCAAAATATTATACAAATAAAATATTATTTTTATTAATTAATAAAATAAATACTATATACTCTTTATTTCATTAAAATAATATTTTACATTCATATAATTTCATATTTATAAATTATGTACTAATTACTAAAGTTTAACTTATAGATAATTTTTATCTTTATTAATCACAGCTTGAGAGACACAAGCCATGGAGGAAAATACATTAGGAAAATGGGTGGTGGACAATAATAATGAAGTTAATATTTAACAAATGTTGAATAAAAAATAACATAAAACACATGGTTATTATTTTATTTAGAAAATATTTAAAAAACAACCGACTTAAAAAAATAATTTAATCACCCTTTATCTCACCCACTTCACCATGATAATCATTGCCACAGAATCATTGTCTTTACCAATACAGCATCTTCATCATCACAACATTATATATGATGGTGTGGTCATTATCTTCAAGGCACTGACCAGGGAGGACAAAAAGAAGCAGATAAAGGAAAAATAGTAGAACAATATAGTGGAGTGGATAAGGTTTGAGCTCAAGGACTGTTTGAGACTATCAGAAAATCAAAAGGAATGGAGGAAACTGGTTGGAGGTCTTACTGTGGTGCCCCAATAGTGTTTAAGAACATAGCCTATAGTTAGCAACCACCACGACGCTATGCTAATTAGCTTTAACCGGGGAATTTTTATGAATGATAGTCATCGTATAAAACTGAATAACTTTAACTTATTAATGTTTTGACTAACGTCAAGTGATAATTTTAAGGTTTAAAAATGAATTTTCTTTTCAATGAATATAATTTTAATAATATAAAAACTAATTAACAATTTTAAAAGCGATGACTAGTTTTACACTATGTTATCCACAGTTTGGGCACCAGCATATTTTAAAGTTTTTCAAGTTGCTCTCTCAAAAAAGAGAGTATAAAAATAAATTAAAGATTTTTAAAAACTTCTTCAAAAGTTCTATAAAATATGTCAAAAGCTATTAAATTTGATGAGCAGGGAATGAATTATAATGTTTTTAGAGAGAGGTGAAAGGTTTTTATTTAAACTCTCTAAAATCAGCAACATATTTTGAAAGATTGAAATATATTTTGAAAATAAATTTCATTTTCTTCAAAATTATACTAAAATCATTGAGTTAAACCTATTTTTGAGCCCTCAAGACCACATCATACATACCCAGTATCGCATGACATTTAGGAGTTTTAGGTTCTTTCAATATAACTAAAAGTGCATGCGTAAAAGCTCGCTACACGCCATTTTGTCTCCTAATTTAATTCAAATTCAAATAAAGCATATAAAAACATGAATTAAAAAATATGATAATTAAAATTGTAAATCAAAATTGGAAAGTTAACTTTGAAATGATTTTCTGACGCTTTTGACTTTCTAAATGCCTCTAGACTCTAGAGTCTAAACTTTAGACTCGAAAATGGTTTCGGATTAGGATTTCATACGATTTTTGTTGTCTTTTTTTCATAAAATGTTTTTAATATCTTAAATAAAATAAAAAACATTCGAATCATTCAAATTGATCATGCTGGCATCATGAATGAGACCCAAAAGCACTATAAAGTAACTTTTTTATTTCAGTTGTCAAAATAAGCTTTTAATTTAAGTTTTTAATTTGAATTTTCATTCATAAAAAAAGTTTCATCAATATACGAGAGATTGAAAAAGTATAGTGATAAAGTTAGACTCTCAAAGCCTGGTCCATGAAACGCATATTTATTCAAGCCAAACAGCGTTGTACGTAATTCTCCTAAAAGTTCTATTTATTCGAGTTTAAAAGCTGAATAACTTTTGAAGCGATTGGAATATTTAAAAAATAAAAACAGATTTACAATCTGCAAATAAAAATCTATTAAATTTCTATTAATTTATTTGAAATTGATAATTTTGAAAAATCCGTGGTGGTTGCTACCTATAGTCTGACTGACTGATTTATTCAAAATTTTATAAATGTAAAATATTATTTTTATAAATTAATAAAATAAATACTATATATTATTTAACTAAAAATATTATTTTTATAAATTAATAAAATAAATACTATATATTATTTAAATACAAATATTATTTTTATGAATTAATAAAATAAATACTATATATTATTTAACTACAAATATTATTTTTATGAATTAATAAAATAAATACTATATATTATTTAACTACAAATATTATATATTATTTAACTACAAATAATATTTTTATAAATTGATAATATAAATACTATATATTATTTAACTACAAATATTATTTTTATAAATTAATAATATAAATACTATATATTATTTAACTAAAAGTATTATTTTTATAAATTAATTAAATAAGTTTTAATTAATGTAAAATATGTACAATGAAACTTGATTTTTAAAATTTAAAATATATAATTTTTTCATCAGCACATCTTAGTTTCACTAAAAAAGTCTTTGTGGTCTTTCTTAGAATCTTAGATCTAGCATTTCAGTTGTCGTTTCGGTTATTCATAATGGAAATTATTGAAAGCAATAAAGGAGGTCAAAAATTATGTTTTGAAGGTTATATGTATTCTAAATCATTTGTTAGACCTACAGTATTTCGTTGGAAATGCTCTCGAAAATGTTACTACAATTGTTTAGGGGCGATTTCAACAAATACAGAGGTTATTAAATCAATTTGATTTATTTTACTTTGAAAGAAATTAACTGAAAACAGTATACTTTTAGAAAACAATTTTGATTGATAAATACAGAGACTATGCACGTTTTATCTTCTATATGTATCTTTTTTTATATAGCAATTTATAGCATAAATAGGTTATAAAAAAATTGTTTTTTAAGCCTTTTATTCATTCATAGTAATTAAACTTCTCATTTTATAATTAATTGAGATTTGAAAAGCGCGGCCAAAAAAAAGCGTTCACAGAAAAATACGCAAACAGAAAAAGTCATTAAACTCCTCCTACTATAATTGATTGACATCTGAATAATTAAATAATAGTTAAAACATTTTTTTAAGGAAAAAGTATTTTTTTAAATAGTTATTTTTCTTAAAGAATTATTATAAGCACATTTTTTAGAAAGATAATTTCAACCACATTTTGAAAAAGAATAATACATTTTTTATAGAAATGCCTTAGTGGGAGGAGTTTAATGACTTTGAATATATTAAGGGGTAAAATATATTTCAACTTAATATTTATGCTATAAATTAAAGCTATAAATTATAATGTAGTAAATACGTACATAGTTCTTATTTTATTAATTTATTAAATTAGTATTTTTATCTTTTTAAAATTGTAGCTCAATCATTTATATGAAAAAATAATTCTAAAAAATGTTTTTATAATAATTCTTTTAAAAAAATAATTATTTAACAAAATGCGATTTATAATTTTGATTTTGATAAGTGATTTAACTATGTTATTCAGATGTCAATCAATCATAGTAGGAGGAGTTTAATGCTATGAAAAATTAAGGGCTTACAAAACAATTTTTACCATAAATACGTATAGGTAGACTTTCTAAATATATTTTTTCCTAATAATTTTCAGATTACAGAGGTTATGTCTCGTAGAGAACATAACCATAATCCAGAACCAGAAGAAATTGTAAAAGTTAAAGTTAATGATGAAATGAAACGACTTGCTGTTGATTCAACAACAGCAAAACCCAGCCAAATTTATGCTACTTCTCTTTCTGCATTGAGTGAAGAAAGTAGGATAAACGTTGGACATAAGGAACACGTCTTAAGGAAACTCAGAAACCAACGTCGTAAAAAACTTCCAAAAGAGCCTTTAAATACAGATTTTGAAATTCCAGAAGATTGGAAAATGATACAAGATAATGAAAATATCATCATCTATGATAATGGTAGGTACGCAGTAAATCGAATAATAGTATTCTCGAGTTTGTCTCAGCTGCAACAGATGGGAAGAAATAACAGGTATTATCTTTTGATATTCTTCCACAATAAATAAATAACAATTTTAATAATATGCGCATAAATAAAACATCATTGTTACATTTGTCAAAAATATTCAATAATTCATCTTTATTTCAGGTGGTTCATGGATGGAAACTTCAGCTTGTCACCAAAGATATTTCAACAACTATATGTTGTAAGAGTTTATTTTTTAAACCAGTACGTTACGTGTGCCTATGCGTTGATGAAAACGAAAAGCCAGGCATCCTATGAAGAAGTATTTAGGGCGATAAAAAACAGAGCAGAAGAAATTAACATAATGATAGCACCAAGCAACATTATGTTGGATTTTGAACTGGCACCCAGACGAGCGCTAAATGATGTTTTTGGAGCGAATGTGGAAATTGTCGGCTGCTTTTTCCATCTGACGCAATCTACCTGGAGAAAGGTACACATTTTTTATTAATTTTTCATTTCCAATATTTTGAAATATACTTTTTCATATTTACTTTTATGATCTATTTTTACCAAATCAGATAGCAGAACTTGGTCTCACGACTTCGTATAAAGAAAGAGAAGATGTGAGGCATTTTGTTGGAATGCTAGATGGCACCGCCTTCCTTCCGGTCACTGATTTAACGACGGCTCTCCACCATCTACAAATGAATATTCCAGATGTACCTGGATTAGATGGACTTTTTTTCTATTTTGATCGAACGTATGGCCGAGGACCGTATAGAAATGTCCAGAACAATGAAGATTTGAACCAAATAAGGCTGCAGAGGACAGCGGCCTTATTTCCACCGTCATCATGGAATGTCCACAATCTAACTCTGGAAGGGCAGGATAGGACCAACAATTGTATGGAGGGGTGGAACAATAGTTTTAGGAACTTAGTGGGACATAAACATCCTTCTTTATGGACAATAATTAACGGTATAAAACAGGATCAAGCTATGGCACTTACAGCCATCAATCATATACAGAGGGGGACAAATAAACGTGAAAAAAAAAGAAAATACTGCGTTTTTCAAGAAAAACTGCAACGACTTTGCAGTGATGTGAGAGATGGACGTAGAGACACATTACAAAACCCTTAAGGCTATAGGACATTGTATTGTATTAAATAGAAAAAATGAACCGATTATTTAAATATTTTTATCTTGCTCCGTTGTTTATATTTTACATTACCGAAACTTAATAAAATTATATTAAAAGTGTTTTTTCATTAAAATGTATTTGAATGAGTTTGGAACATATTAACTTAAATTTTAGATACAATAGAATTAATTAAGAATAAAATATTTAATGGGCAGCCAAAGTAATAAAATGAGAGGTAGTATGATGTGGTGATGCTCCTAGTATTAGTACGGCTTACAAATCTGGGTGCATGATTGAATGCTTTATTTAAAGGCTTCAAAGTATTATTAACCATAATAAAATGAGTTAAAATATTCTATTCTAAATGTAACAAGTGCAGAAACTGAAGCACCAAATGGTGTTCAAGACTCCAGCTTATAGTCCTATAGAGACTGACTGACTGACTGATTTAACCAAAATAATAATAAAAAACTTACTATTTTAGTAAGTTAATAAAATAACAATTTCAATTAATTTCATGTGTAGAAGAGTCGTTCTGAAGACAGTATGTCCTTCAACTGCAGAGCTCAACTGCCTGGTGAATTAGGTTGCCAGTGGGTGCTTGCAAAAATTGCACTAGTGCTCAATCTGAGGTCCTAGCACTTCTTCCTCTAGATTATTATGTCTTCTATTTGATATTTCCTAAATTGGCTATAAAATATTTGAAATAATTAATTAGTCTTTTCTTGGTATTTGATAATTATAATTGTTTATTAAAATTATTTTAAATTCATAAAATTAATAAAATGACATAAAAAGTTAATAATATGACATAAAAGTTAATTAATAATATAAAAAGTTAATAAATAATAAAATAATATTAAAAGTTAATAAAATAGTATAAAAAGTTAATAAAATTATGTAAAAAGTTAATAAAATTATGTAAAAAGTTAATAAAATTATGTAAAATGCACTTCTTCCTCCAGTGGGTGCTTGCAAGCTTTGCACTGGAGCTCAATCTAACACCCTAGCACTTCTTTCTCCAGATTATTTATGTCTTCTATGTGATATTTCCTACACTTGCTGCAAAATATTTAAAATAATTAATTAGTCTTATGTAAAAAGCACTTCTTCCTCCAGTGGGAGCTTGCAAGCTTTGCACTAGTGCTCAATCTGAAGCCCTAGCACTTTTTCCTCCATGTCTTCTATTTGATATTTCTTAATTAATTAGTCTCTTCTTTGTATATGTTAACTAAAAAAATTGTTAAATTTTTTTAAACATTCATTAAAATTAATAAAATTATATAAAAGCACTTCTTCTTTACGATTATTCTTTTCTTCCTTGGAGCTCTAACCACATTTCACATACAACTCCGAAAGTTACATGTCTTCTATTTGATATTAATTAATTAATTAGTCTCTCCTCAGTATTTGTTAATTAAAAATATTTCTAACAATTATTTACATTCATTAAAATTTGTAAAATTATATAAAAAGCACTTATTCCCGATTATTCTTTCCCTCTTGGGAGCTCTAACCACATTTCTCATAAAACTCTGAAAGTTTCATGTCTTCTATTTGATATTTCTAACATAAGCTCAAAAATAAGAAACAAACACAACCAAGTCAAATTTATTCAAATGCTATTTCGAGATTGAACGAAAAAAATATAGCAAACATTAGATAAAAGTATTAAATTTTATTCTTAAAGTTTCAAGGATCACGTATTAATCACGTATTTTTCCTTGAAAAGAAATTTTTTGAAGATTTTTATCCTGAAGACTTTTTATCCGGAAAACTTTTAATCCGGAGGACTTTTTATCCGGAGGACTTTTTATCCGGAGGACTTTTTATCCGGAGGACTTTTTATCCGGAGGACTTTTTATCCGGAGGACTTTTTATCCGGAGGACTTTTTATCCGGAGGACTTTTTATCCGAGGACTTTTTATCCGGAGGACTTTTTATCCGGAGGACCTTTTATCCGTTTACCGGAGCTCTATGGGGCCATCGGATCAGAGGGAACGAAAGTTCTTTCATACAGTTCATGCACCCTCACACATTTCTTAAGAGAAAGAACAAAACGGTCAAAAATAGAAGGTTGGAGCTTTTGGGTTTGACACTAAGAAACTCTTTTCCCTTATTGAATAAGGCTTATTCATATAAAAACTTAAACTTTAAGTCTTAAAGCGTCCCAGAGGGGCGTATGTGCAGACCATGACAGGAAAAATCATCGCGAACAATCTCTTCTCTGGCTTGAGTTTCATAGAGGCGGGTAAGATCTACAACTACCGACATTTAAGACCCGCAGTCAGACTCCTGGAGAAGACTGTCCCGCAACGAGCCGATCTGGATCGAGCCATTGACTCTCTAGATCCGATTGTGGAAGACATTCCGAGCGAGATAAGCTGGTGTCTGCAGTACGAGAGGCTCCATCATCACCATCAAGAGTCTCCTGTGGCATGGATACGTCTTCTACCACATGCCGAATACAAACTGTAAAGAAGGTCATCGGGTATGCAGCTTCTTTCCAGGAAGCTGCATACCCGATTATATTTTTTATGGAGGAAGGGTTGGTTGAATGGAAAAGGGGTTGGTTGTATGGAGGAAGGGTTGGTTGAATGGAAAAGGGGTTGGTTGTATGGAGGAAGGGTTGGTTGAATGGAAAAGGGGTTGGTTGTATGGAGGAGGGGTGGTTGAATGGAGAAGGGGTTGGTTGTATGGAGGAAGGGTTGGTTGAATGGAGGAGGGGTTGGTTGTATGGAGAAGGGGTGGTTGAATGGAGAAGGGGTTGGTTGTATGGAGGAAGGGTTGGTTGAATGGAGGAGGGGTTGGTTGTATGGAAGAGGGGTGGTTGAATGGAGGAGGGGTGGTTGAATGGAGAAGGGGTTGGTTGTATGAAGGAAGGGTTGGTTGAATGGAGGAGGGGTTGGTTGTATGGAGAAGGGGTGGTTGAATGGAGAAGGGGTTGGTTGTATGGAGGAAGGGTTGGTTGAATGGAGGAGAGGTTGGTTGTATGGAAGAGGGGTGGTTGAATGGAGGAGGAGTTGGTTGTATGGAGGAAGGGTTGGTTGAATGGAGAAGGGGTTGGTTGTATGCAGGAGGGGTTGGTTGAATGGAGGAGGAGTGGTTGAATGGAGAATTGAGGGGGTTGTATAGAAGGAGGATTGAATTGAGAAGAGGAAGGGTGTTGAAAGAGGTAGAATGTGTATTGGATAGTCTCTAAAGATCTTAACCAAACCATCCTCCACCACCACCCCGACCAAACGGTTTCAACTTCAAGGAGTCTTCTGGAAAGGATGAAAACGACCCCTGGACAAGTGGCCTTCCTCCCAAAGCTCTCAGTACTGTCTCTTTCCCCTCCTCTTTCTCTTCCATCTTCTCCTCCTCCTTCTCCTCCTCCTTCTTCTTCTCCTCCTTCTCATCCTCCTTCTCTTTCTCCTCCTCCTTCTCTTCCTCCTTCTTCTTCTCCTCCTCTTGCTCCTCCTTCTCCTTCTATTCATGCAATTGATTTCTTAAAATTTTTTTTTCATCACTATAACTACCATCACCACCATCATCATCATCATCATTTTTATTACAACAAGAGATGATAACGTTTTTCTTTGCCTTCCAGACGATCTTGCCTCGTTCGCCTCCAATGGAACGCCCTACAAAGACGCTCCCCAAACTGATGTGGCCCTCGATTGCTCAATATTAATATCTTGCTGTTTATAGCTTTAAAATTGAATTAATTCAAGCATCCACCCATCCACCTGCGTACGCACCCGCCAGAGCCTGGACCCGTTCGGACAGGGCTCTTTCCAGGCTGACTTCACCGACTCTTCCTCCCTTTCGGTCCTGCCTCCCAAGCAGAAGAAGCGCCTCCTCGACCACCTGCGCCCAAGCCACTCGAGGAGGGCAGCAGTGCTCTGTCGCCTGCCAACTTGACGGCTGCGCAGTTGCTGAAGCAGGACGCGAAGGCGGGAAGGTCGAAGCAGATGGAGCAGCTGGCCTGGGCGAAGAGAGATAGTGAGGAGGAGTTCGAGAGGATGAGGCGCATCGAAGAGAAGGAGAAGCAGGACCTCGAAACGGCCCTGGCCCTCAGTCGCCAGGAGATGGGGGGGGGGAGGTGAGGTGGGTTGTGGTTAGATGGAGGGAGGTTGAAGGGGGTTGTGGTGGGATGGGGGGGGGGGAGGTGAGGTGGGTTGTGGTTAGATGGAGGGAGGTTGAAGGGGGTTGTGGTGGGATGGGGGGGGGGGAGGTGAGGTGGGTTGTGGTTAGATGGAGGGAGGTTGAAGGGGGTTGTGGTGGGATGGGGGGGGGGGAGGTGAGGTGGGTTGTGGTTAGATGGAGGGAGGTTGAAGGGGGTTGTGGTGGGATGGGGGGGGGGGGGGAGGTGAGGTGGGTTGTGGTTAGATGGAGGGAAGTTGAAGGGGGTTGTGGTGGGATGAGGGTTCGGTCAAGAAATTGTTTATTATATTGAAGAAATCCTTTTATACATTTTCAGATATTCAAATAAAATTATAACCTTTAAATTACTTTTAATACAATGGGTGAACGGGTAGCTGAGTCAGCAACGACTCTCGGCTTGGCCAATAATGAAAGGTCCTAGGTTCAAATGCCCTAGTAACCCAAAGGCGCAAATGAAAATATGCAGCCTAAGTTGCCTGGAAGCCCGTTCGGGTTATACACCACTATAATAATGCTCGTCATTATTATTTTATTATTATTATTATAATCAGTTTCTTTATTGCGAGACCCTTTAATGGAGATAAACCGCGGTTTTGAGAAGCAACAGACTGGTAGAGAAAGTTGCCTTGGGTGTAAAGATCATCGCAAGTTTCCAGTCTCACAAACTCCTCAAATATATTTTCCAGTTTTTATAAAACTAATTAAATTGGTTTTTTAATTTATTAAATTTGTTGAAAACAGTTCCGAATAGCTGCACATGCCCTGGAACCTACGTGCCAGTTGTTTCGGCTTCGGGTTTCTTAGAATGCATAAGTGAGTAGCCATTCGAATTCCCCATTCTCAAACTCACAATCTTCCTCAAGTCATCAAACAGTTACATTATCGTTGATAAAAAGACTTTTTTGTTTCGAGTGACACTAAACTTTATACGTCACCAAGGCGTTTATACTACGACTACAAGGGCAGCAACCACCGGTGGCTACACATGCGCAAACAGTCCTTGCAGTCCTCTCGTCACGGCCATGAAGTTCCACTACCCACACGTCGACCCGGGCAAGTTCGTGCAGTGCAGTGAGTGGGGTCAGTGCTACGAGATGCCGTGTGCCTCGGGGCTCAAGTGGCACGATGCGATCCAGGTGTGCAGCTGGTGATCAGTGCAGGCAACCTGCCGAAGCTCATGCTTCTTGAGAGACATTTCTCGAAACATTTGACATTCGTTAAACTAATGTAGTATGAGACTTTTAAATCAACTTACAATTGACTTAGAATTGACTCAAGAGCCTGGCAAGGCGGCGCAGCTGGTCGAAACATTACTCACCAAAATGTGAAAAAAAATAATACTAATAATATTTGTAATGAAAAAAAATTGTGTATTCTATTCCTTTTATCATTATCAGGCCATCCTAACAGACTAGTCACGATTAAATCTTTTTATTTGAAAGAATCGATAGTGATAGCTGTTTCATATTTTTTAAGACTTTTAATCATTTTTATACATTGTATCATAACTCTATCAATCAATCAATCAATCAATCAATCACTAATGATTTGTATAGCGCCCTTTACTAAGTGAACAAAGGCGCTCTTCAAATAAATTTGTTAAATAAAACGGTTTTTAGACCATTACCAATATATGTATATATATAAATTAAAATATATATATAAACACACGATCAACCTCAATAATCCAACCTCACCCACCCCACCATGACAATCACCGCCAAAAAATCACTATCACCATAAATAAAAAATTCTTT
This sequence comes from Piscicola geometra, assembly GCA_943735955.1. NCBI lineage: Eukaryota > Metazoa > Annelida > Clitellata > Hirudinida > Piscicolidae > Piscicola > Piscicola geometra. The sequence continues at coordinate 197,688 of OX030962.1, forward strand.
CATCACCACAATACCAACACTCATACCACAGCACAATCATTACCACATCATCCTCAAAACACAATCATCATTCTTCTCAATTTTCTGTCTTGCCACTGGTGCCGAGGCTGCGAAAGAGGGTGAAGGAGAAGTCTTTGCCAACGCTGGTACTGCTGCTGCTATGGAAGGATTTCTCCTTTATCCTTTTTCATTGAGCGCTTTGATTCCCTGCGGCCATCTTGGTCTGCTGCGGCCATTCTCGACAGATTCAAAACAACCACCATTTGCAACAAAAACATTCTAATTAATTAAATTTAATTTTTATTTAGACTTTAGATTCTAAAATTTTAATATATTATACCCAAAACCGTTTATTCCACAAATTTATTTGAGCGGCTGCCAAAATGGCAGCCCCTAACCAAAGATAAAACGCTATTTTTGTATTAGATTATATTAAGTAAATACCGATTAAAATTTTAAAATATTTAACTATTTTGAATCAGAAACTATTCTTTATTGAAACATATTTTATTGAGATAAATATTTTAAGTCTTCTGTGCATTTGTAAGTTTCAACCGGTTGTAGGTTAACTGCACCCGCGCTGCATGTGTTAAATGCACCTTTGTTTTTGCACCTGATCTGCGTTTTATTCTGCGGATTGGTGGGGTAAAAAGCAGAAAAATGTCAAAAAAGTAAAATATTAAAATTTATTTAATTATTTGCAGAAACCTATAAAAATATTTTCTTAATTCTAAAATTATAAAAAAAATGTATACAAATTTTGAAAAATGGAATAAAAAGTTAAAACAATTTATTTAACTGATTTTAAAGCATAACAATTTATTTAACCGATTTAAGATTTCTATTTAAATACTTAAAATTAGCAATATATTTCAGTCAATTTATAAAAATCAAAGAAGGTTGGAATCAGGAAGAGACGCTGACGGTGGATTCTTTCGTCTATTTGGGTGGTGTTTGAGAGGTGGGAGTTATTCAAGTTAGAGTTTATCCCACATACTAAAGAAATTTAAGTCCCGTAAACAGAAGTTAGAAACAAAATTACGCGAGTTCGCTTTGACAAAAGAATTTTGCAAACAACTTACAAAATGTGTATAAACAACCGTCAGACACCCATCACAATCCAACACACAAACATTCAGCCACAGTCTCTGTTGGTACGGAACAACCACAAAAAAATACCTCAAAATAATCAATTTGAATGAGGCAGGAAGTGGCATTGCCGATTGTGGTGCTTGTTGAACAAAGTGTTGTGTAGGTTGTTGTTGTTGTTGAGCTGGTGGGTGTTGTGGCGGAGGTTGATGCTGGTGAGGATGTTGCTGCTGTTGATGGTTGAATGTTCTTCCAAGCATGTCTTGAGGAGCTGAGAAAAGTGTTATTATACATATATATCTGTACTGTAAAAACAACAAGAGAACTAAAAACTAACATTGAATACTCTCGATTAGAGCCTGTAACTCATTGGGGTCTGCATCGCCTGCTGGAATGATGTCATGCATTCTTGGGCGCTTCCTCCCCGAAGTCTTATCTCTTCTTTTTCTATTATTTTTCCTCAGCTGCGTTAAGTTGACCTGCCTCCGCGGAATTTCTTCTTTCATGCCTATGGCAAGACGTGCTGCACGTACATGGTAGCAGCTTTTTTCCGCGGGGCAGGAACAATGGACTGTGGGAAAAAGCCGCACTGAATGGGGCTCATTTGTCCCCTGGACTGTAAACACAGCCATTTGGGGATTTAGCGCAATTTCACTGTGTTTAATGATATGCGCCGCTCTTTCATGAGTCGACGCATTGATCATTTCAGATGACTCAGGCTCTTCTTCTTTAGGCTCACATCTTATGGACTCCAGAATCTGTTCTTCTGCTGCTGTTCTTGGACACACAGAAGAGCGAATATTGTCAATAATCTCTTCTGGATGAACGACGTTAACGGATTCTGGAGTCCATAAAATAGGCGTTAATCCTTCTCGTAATTCGTAATTCCCTAATCCGCTGTATCCTCTCTTAATCTCCTGGATTTGATAATGTGTTAGTCTAAGCAGACTAAGGCACATCGAGTCAATCGGTGCTTCTTTCCAATCTTGCAGACGTTTTAGAACAGTGTTAAAAGCCTCCGATTGATTAGTTGTAGCACAACTGAGGCTAAATCGTTGAAGCTCCCATGAGCCTAGATGGTGTATACTGGAGTGAACAGAACTTGTGAAGTAGTCCGAAAAAGGCTTGCTCCATGTTGAAATCATAGCGATGAGTTGGTCCTTGTAGGCGTCTAGAGAGGCGCATTCAAGGAGAGAAGTGATGCAGTCGAGGTAGAATGACATTTCATCACTCTACATTACACCATGATTCCTCAGCCATCTCTTAGCATCCTGCTGAAACTGGTTCCAACATAAAAACGTTTTGAGACTAGGAAAGCTTTTGGATATGGCATCAGTGATAGCTTTTTCTTGATCTGTTATCATAATTACGTTCTGTGCTGTGTTTATCTCTGGACATATCTTCTTTATATGTCTGAAGAATAAATCATGTGTCTCTTTTAACTTTCTTTCATGTATAAAGTACGCCAGTGGGACGACTGGCTTTGAAACAAAGTCTGTGTTTCTGAACAAAAGTACTGATAAGTAAAAATCTCCAAGCTTGAATGTTGTGTCATAGGACATCTGTTGAGTGAGAAGTTTGGAGTTGGAAGATGATGATGATGATGATGATAGCGTGTTCTTGAACATTTGGATGACATCGGGATGATAGATTATGACGGAGAGATCGGTAAACGTAGTGTTGCTTTGGATGAAAGTCGAATCCTGTGCCAGCTCATGCAGATTGTAAAAAGCATCCCTTGACAATCGTCCACGATTTCTTTGTGTCTTCATACAATTTCTAACTTGATCAACGTTTCTAGGAACAGCTGTAGCTTGGTTGACTTCATTAGCACCGGAGCTGACAAGCGTCTGGTAGAGACGAGAAGGTGCAGAAGACGAATTAGACTCGATGTCTCGCAGAACATGCGGTTGCGTACGAAGGTAATTCTTGATTGAGTATTTCGCATTGCCGTGAGGGAATTGAGCAGCAATCAATTCGTTTCCCTTATATTCGATGACGACAGAATTTGGCTTATCTTGATGAGTGTATGCTGTACGAATGAAGTCGCCTGACGTGCTGGTAAGATCAACAAACACTCTAAAGTATAGTTTGTTGATTATTCTTTCTCCATACTTTCGGCTCCCATATTGCCGCCATCTATAACCATCTGCCCTCCAATCACTTTTTCTCGAATCTTCTTGCCAAACATATAGATAAGTTGTTACACCTTTTGGAAGATATAAAGGAACAGAACAAGCTGGAAGATTCTCAAATAAATCATTAATAGCGGCAATGTTGAGCATTCTATAACGAAAATGAGACGAAAATAGTAAAAGTGAAAGACAATAAAAGTACATAAACTGAATTTTCAATATTTAGGTTTTGCTTCAAAACATTAGGAATTTGATATTTTAAAAATATCAATATCAATAAAATAAAATATCAATTTTTAAAAGGTAAAAATAAAATGGATAAAACGCAGATCAGGTGCAAAAACAAAGGTGCATTTAACACATGCAGCGCGGGTGCAGTTAACCTACAACCGTTTCAACCTCAATGGTTATTTTTAGCGAGTCACTTTAAAGGGTCACGTGACGTCACTACAGTCGAATGATTACAGGCCTGATGGATTTTGTTCTAGCTTGTCACCCTGAGTGCATGCTGTTTGCTCTCTGAAGTTGTGCATACTTAAATGAACCTCAACACTACTTTGTCTCTCAATTTACGCAGTTTTAATAGTTCAAATTCACCGGATATTTAAAACTTTTAAACTTTAAAATTTAAAGTTAAAAGTTTGAAAAGTAACCATGTCACAGTTGTGTGATTTCTACAGGGATAAGACTATTTTTATAACAGGCGTTACAGGTTTCATAGGAAAAGTTTTTCTAGAAAAACTGCTCAGAAAATGCCCTGATGTGGCCATGGTGTACTGTCTGGTGAGAAGCAAGGATGGCGAGGATGTTTCTCTGAGACTGGACAACCTCCTGAACCACCAGGTGCCTGAAAAATCTTACTAACGAGTATTCAGCTCCATCACTACAATTTAAAAGCTAAGAAGGGACATAATTAAAGTGATATTAAAATACTTGAATCATGCAGTGTTTTAGCACTTAAAGTTTAAGTCTTAAACCATGCAGTGTTTTGAAAATCTGTGGAGGGAGGTGTCTCCACTGGTGCGCGGGAAGGTTCGAGTGGTGGAGGGTGACATCCTGAAGGAGGAGTTGGGTATCGAAGCTGAGATGAAGAAGGTTCTCCAGAGCAGTGTGCAAGTGGTCGTGCATCTGGCTGGAACTGTCAAGTTTGACTGTTCTCTCAGGTAATATTTTGATTTGTGTGTGTTGTGTTGCTTTTTGTGTGTATTTAATATAAATTCTTTCACAAAAATTCTGTATGAATGCATTATGGACAAAGAAAGTTTTTAAGCTTTTGTACACACACACACACACACACACACACACACACACACACACACACACACACACACACACACACACACACACACACACACACACACACACATACACACACACACACACACACACACACACACACACTCACACACACAGGCAATCTCTGCAGATGAATGTCTTGGCGGTTCGTCACTTGGTACATGTGTGTTCTGGCATGCACCTTCTGCAGTCCCTGGTGCACATGTCGACTGCCTACGCCAACTGCGAGCAGTCTTTCATCAGCGAACAAGTCTACCCCAGTGCCGTCGACCCCGCCAAGATCCTTGAGTTGCTCGAGTGAGTACTCTTGATGATGATGTTGGCAATGCTACAATGTAGCAATGCTAAATAAGGGGTTTTTATGCAATATATAGGAATTAGAGTATGACATTTTGCCTTTGCACCTATTTTTGTTCGACTCTGGAAATACCACTTGGGAGAAAAAAATGAAGAATATTGACAAATGTCAAAAGGTCGCTCATGCTATTCGTAAATTGAATCAGGTCCTTGTTTATCAAACATCTTTGTTGGTCAATTCGTGTACTTGTAAATGAAACTTCATAGGAAACATTGGGTCTTATTAAATAGTCTAACACCACCAACAAATGGGTGGAATTACGTAGGTTAAGGTTATTATTAAAAATTACTTTTAGTTGTTAACAAACCTTTAAACTCCGTCCCTTAACTACGTTACTTGGTGGTGTTAGATTATTTAATAAGGTCCGAAACATTAACATACAAATAATAGCAAATGTGTCAAAAACAACCTAAATAAGGTAAACTCGATGGTTATTCATAATGTCTCAAATTGGCCTTCGGGAAGTGCAGTCACAACCTTCTCATTAGTGTCGTCAAGAAAGAGTCTGTGGTGGGCAGACACAACTTGCAGCGAGAGTTGCTTTTCATCCTCGGGTAGGGATTTTCAAAATTTCTAGATATGAACAATCTGAAAGGTGTCCATTAGGGAGTGTTTAAAAATATTAATTTAAAATTAAATGTTGCGCAGGTTTTAATATTTTCCTTTGATAGAAACCCCAATTTATTGCGAAATGTTATGCGTTTTGACAATATTTAGAGGTCGCTCAATGAAGATTAATATGTGGGTAAATCCGGCTTCGACCAAAGACTTTGTCTTTCCGTATTTAGGTTTTCAATTTCAATAAAACATGTCTTGAGTATACTAATGTGTGTATTATAGAGTATAAAAATAATTTCAAGCACAAGACTTGCATTAATCTTTTTTAAATGAGCAAATAGTTTTTCAGATTATCAGAGAACACTGACAGCCATTAAACCTCATCTAAATACTAGATAACATTTCTGAATCAAATTTGCGTGTATTTGTCTTAAACATTCGCAGAAAAAAGCTTAAAATAACGTTAATACAATTGAATGCCACATAATTGGCAATAAGATCTAAGTTTATTCTGTGGCAGCTGTAGCATCAGGATATTTGCAGCAATCTGCAATACCTTTTTTCTTCTCCTCGACATCTTGTATGAGTTTATGCATTTCTGATAAAGTTTTGTGATGGATTGGTTAAACGTGCTCATAAGAACAGAACGCTTATCAGTTTCATTGATAACTTCTCAACAATTGCTTTATCATAGCGAAATTCAGCGATTTTTTTTCATATCTTTAGAGCTGTTTTCGACAAAAAGGCTGCATCTAGTTCAAGTGACTGCAGCATTTGATGGTGACGTCACAAGCGTTTGTTGGAGCATCACTTGCCGTTGGACAGGCTATCCATTCGCATGAGCAGCAAAGAAATCCAGACAAGATTTATTTTGTTCCTAGTATGTTTGAATTCATTTCTAAAGAGATAAACCTTCATAAAACAGATGACTTAAGCCTTGCACCTAGGCATCAGATCAGCTCGTAGCAGGCGAAAGTGATACCGATTGGGGAAATGTCTGATAGTTTTGAAAGAGTGAAAGTGCAAATTGAGGGACTTTTGAATTTATTTTAATTACTTTTTGCGCAGTATATTCCAATGCCATTTAAAATTAACGAATACGCAATAAGATATTTTTTATTATGTTAAAGTGAAGGTTTCATACTCTGCCTACTGGTCTTTATCCAGCAGAGTGTCGTCAACGCTTGCTAAGAGTCTTTTTGAATTTGAAAAGCAAAAGCAAAGAGAGGCGATTATCCTGAAAGAATGTTTGAATCTTCATGGTTGTATTTATCGATTGATGCATGGGGAAGCATTGATGAGTGGTTGAGCGAAGAAAGTTTTACTAATCCATTTTGCATCATCATCATAAAAAATAAATAATAAATGTCAGTTTTGTATAGCGCCAAGGAACGCAACTGAAGCGCCACTCACACGACATAAGTCGTGAAACACCGCATCATATACACTAGGTATATGATAGCTCACGGTTGGATAAACAGAGATTCGAACTGGCGACCTTTAAGTTGCAGGTCTAACGACTTACCATCTAAGCCAACCCGCTCGCTCATCATCATCATCACCCCCACCCCCACCATCATCATCATCACCTCCACAACCCTCCATAAGGTGGCTGGACGAAGACTCCTTCAACTCGATCAGCACCAAACTGCTCGACGAAAAGCCCAACACCTTCGTCTTCTCCAAGCACCTGGCCGAGGTGCGTGCCTCCCGTGTGGCCACTTTTCATCATCATCATCATCATTATCATGACTGAACTGATGACTGAATGGTCACCACCAGCTTTATTGTTCGAAGTCTCGACATTTATTCAAAAGTGCACTTCATTACGTCAAGTGTTTGTCAAGTAGCACATTTTTAAAAGTTTAGTTTGGCCTGGATTTGAAACGATGCATTTTAAGTCTTTTTAAATTAGTATTCAAACTACCACCGACTATTCGCTTCTGATCTTCTTATTTCCCTTCTTAGAAACAAATGTATTCGGCAAATTCTAAAAAAAAGGTCCACTATGAATATTCATGGCGCGAATTGAATTCCCGACGATGATGATCACCACAAACTCAGGTGTTGCTGATGACAGAGGGATGTCACTTGCCCATCTCCATCATACGCCCATCCATCGTCACTGCAGCCTGGCTCGAACCCATGCCTGTGAGTGCTGCTGCTGCTGGTGGTGCTGGTGGTGGTGGTGGTGATGATGATGATGGGGTGCTGTTGATGTAGGGCGTGGTAAGCATTGAGACGTTCATAGCTCCATCAAATACCAACATAAACACACCGCGAAGCAACACAACACACAACGAACCTCAGGGCTGGGTAGACAGTGAGAATGGACCCAGTAGTCTGTACATAGCTGTGAGTTCATGCTTGTTGTTGTTGTTGTTCTTGCTATTTTCTTGTTGCTTCAGTTGTTTGCATGTTGAGAAGGTTTTCATAGTAAATATCGGCATTGATTTGTTGTCGCCAGCAGCCCTTATGCACACTTGTCTTCAGGCATGTTCATTTAACGGCTGCTTACATATATCCTTAATGTATTTAAATATGTTTTTGCTCATTACCCATCATCATCATTATCATCGTCATCATCACCGCCACCGCCACAACCCCACCACAATCATCAACATCATTTCCATCCACCATAGAATAGCCTCTCACCTACCACCACCACCACCACCACTACCACCACCACCACCACCACCACCACCACCACTTGCTCACCTCAGATGGGAAAGGGCCTCTTACGTTCGATGATAGCTGAGCAGTGCGTGGTTGCGGACATAGTGCCAGTCGACCTTGCAGTCAACATGACGCTCGTGGTGCTGTGGTTCCGAGCCACCCATCTGAGGGATGACCATTTAGTGTCGTCGTCGTCACATAAGGACCGACAAAAAGACATGCACTACCCAGTTCTCAGTGCGGCTGTCGGTGCTGATGGCGAAGATTATGGTGGTGGTGGTGTTGATGGTGGTGTTGATGGGGGTGCAGATGATGGGGAGCGGTGTAGTGGGAGGGGGGATGAAGAGCATGTGATGAATGGGCAAGCAGTGATGCAGAAGCAAGAAGATGCAGGAGTTGCCAACTGCGAACACGACCACCTTCCAGCCACACACTGCAGCCAGCCTCTGTCTCATTCCTACATGACCGCCATGACCAGCAGTTCCCTCCTTGATCACAACAAACACCACAACAACAACAACTCTGTCTACCACCTGACTACTGGAGGTGTCAACCCTTTCACATGGGGAGAGATGGGTGAGTACTACTACTAATACTACTACTACTACTACTACTACTACTACTACTACTACTACTACTACTACTACTACTACTACTACTACTACTACTACTATTACTACTACTATTACTACTACTATTGCTACTACTCCTACTACTACTACTAATACTACTACTACTTCTACTTCAACTACTACTACTACTACTACTACTACTACTACTACTACTACTACTACTACTACTACTACTACTACTACTACTACTACTACTACTACTACTACTACTACTACTACTACTACTACTACTACTACTACTACTACTACTACTACTACTACTCTTACTACTACTATGACTACTACACTACCACTACTTCTACTACTCCTACTACTACTACTACTACTACTACTACTACTACTACTACTACTACTACTACTACTACTACTACTACTACTACTACTACTACTACTACTACTACTACTACTACTACTACTACTACTACTACTACTACTACTACTACTACTACTACTACTACTACTACTACTACTACTACTACTACAGAGGACTCAGTGATGACTTACTTCCAGAAGAACCCACTGGACAAGTGTTTCAGGAGACCCAAGTCACACGTGATCACGAGTAACAGGTGAGTGCTGTTGCCGTTAAACAGAAGTGGCCTGAAGCGCAGAGAGCTTCAGACTACTGAATTGAAAACTTGAAATTATTGATAAATGAACGAAGCGCCTCACAGCTTTCTGCACGACTGCTGGATCCTGCTGAGCCACATGGTGCCCGCCTATGCAGCAGACCTCGGCTACGTCCTCATCGGAAGCAAGCCACGTATGGTGGAGGTGAGTGCTTGCTTGCTTGGTGGGTCGCCGAGGTGTTTGGTGCATTTGATGCAATATCAACCATACAATGCCATCCAATACAATTCCATCCAATACAATGCCATCCAATACAATGCCATCCAATACAATGCCATCCAATACAATGCCATCCAATACAATGCCATCCAATACAATGCCATCCAATACAATGCCATCCAATACAATGCCATCCAATACAATGCCATCCAATACAATAATAAAACTTTAAAATAGAGATTATATATTCATGCATGGAACATCTAAAGCTTCAAAATGAGTCTACTACCATCTTTATAACACAACGGGATGATTTAGAAAAACAAAGCTTTGTAAATCGGACTGAAGTTTTAATATATGCCAATCATTAGGAATAAACCTCTAGTATGGTCACTCAGCGAGCAACCTCCAATGGCACATGCTTCCTCGCCGCACAGACGTACAGTCGCCTGCACAGGACGCTCGAGGAGATGGAGTACTTGACGACGAGGTCTTGGCACTGGACGCACAGCCACATGGACCTGCTCAGAGGCCACATGAGTGCCGAAGACCAAAAGGTGCTCGCTACTTCGTCATTGATTCTTGATCGTTATCATAACCAGCATGCATTGTACCTAGTATTTTCGTTATCATCAAACATACTCAGACATTCAAACACACACACACACACACACACACACACACACACACACACACACACACACACACACACACACACACACACACACACACACACACACACACACAGGCTTTCAACTTCGACCCACGCACACTGCACTGGAGCACGTACATAGAGAACTCCTGCTACGGCACCAGGAAGTTCCTCTTGAAGGAGGTGCCATCTGACCTGCCCCATGCCAGATCCCGTCTCAAGCTGTTTGTCTTCTGTGTGTGTGTGTTTGTGTGTGTGTATTTGTGTGTGTGTGTGTGTGTGTGTGTGTGTGTGTGTGTGTGTGTGTGTATTTGTGTGTTCGTGTGCCTGTGCGTGTGTTAATGAGTATTTGCTGATGGTTATCTTAACTTGTGTACAACCCCCTCCCTATGCATGAGCATTTAGAGCACCATCCTCCACCAACCACACACACGCACACACACACACACCCACACACACACACACACACACACCCACACACACACACACACACACACACACACACACACACACACACACATACACACACACACACACACACACACACACACATACACACACACACACACACACACAGTTTGAGGAACATCAGGTACGCCTTCAACACGGCGGTGTTGGTTCTGCTGTGGAGGGTGTTGGTGGCCAGGTCGCATTTGGCGAGCAACTCGTGGTCGCTGCTGCTGAAACTCGTCTACAAATTCGTCTCCTTCTTCAAACTGACCAGCAGTCTCCAGAAGTGACGAGGTGATGCTTTACTGGAGTGGTGGAGTGGTGGTAGAGGGGTTAGAGGAGGAGAAGTAATGGTAATAATAACGGTAAATAATAATTATAAATAACAATAATAATAATAAATGTAATTAATTGTATGATTATTGAAGATAATATATTGGTGGTAGTGATGGTACAGGTGATATTTTGTGGTGAATCTGCAACTACAGTTGAGAAGGGGGCGTAGAGGAAGGCTCTGATTGATATTTTCAAGGAACAGTTCTTTTACGATTAAGCCATGGCAAACTTATCCCTGTGACGAGCAAGCAATCACCGGTGTATACACATCCAGTTCCTGTCAATGCTGTGTTTTTTATTTTATCGTTTTTTGTCGAAGAAAGGCGCCACCTTGAGGTGATTGCAGACTTCTGAAGAGGCCAAATTTGAACGGAGATGGAGTACTTGACGACGAGGTCCTGGCACTCCATTATGCAATTAGCAAATCTTCCCTCCGAATGCACTTACAATGTTGCTTGCAAGGTGCTCCAGTCAACAAGCCTGCACGTCAGCTCATAATTTCTCCCATCGTCATCTTTATCCGCATCGCATCATTAATCTTCTCATCATCATTATCATCGTCATCATCGTCATCATCTTCATCATCGTCATCATCGTCATCATCTTCATCATCATCACTTCTCTCATCATCCCTTCTCTCATCCCATTGTCCACAATGAATGACACCGGTATTCTCATTCACTCAGCTGGTGTTGCCAATAGTGCCAGCTATGCGAGCGAGCAGGGGCAACAAGGTGCATCAAGGCAGCTCCAGGCCTCTTTAAAGCGCTTATTTCTCTACAGCGTTCAAAGCGTTTCTAAATGTTGCAGGCACAAGTTATAAATGATGATGTTGCGGTCGCTCGTGAGATCGTTTCATGTGTCTTCACTGCCCTTCATCTGATCGCATCACTCCATGACACTCACTCAAATAATACTACACTCACTTCGCTGATGATTCTCCATGCGTGCTCTCCGCATCGAGATTTCATGCAGACAAACGGATGCAGCCGCATCTTGTCCACCATTGCCGCTCTGTGTCATTAGGCATCTTCTCATTCCATCGAAGAGAATTCACGTGTTGAGTGTTGCATAGGTCAGACTGTCGTTGCTGTGTGGTGTCGGTGCTTGCTGGAGCTCTTCATTTCAGAGCATTCCTGACGTGTGTTTGAGAGCAATTAAATCATAAGAAAGTAAAAGTAATTATTGATTGAGTGTTTGCGTCACTGCACCATTTGTGAAGCGGCAATGGTGGAAGTGGTGTTGTCGTGGCCAGGATGTCTTAGAGCGTTGCTGCCAGCATAATGACTTGCATTTCTTCTATCGTTCATTCGCTTTGTTTTTTTGGTTGTTTCTTGTTGAATAAAGTTATGGTGAGGTTCACAGTGCATCGAGGTGTGCAAGAAGATGATCATTTGTACCAATGTAGGAAGTTCTAAAAGTAAATAATTTGAACAAAATTGAACTTTTAAAAGCCTTCGACCACATTTACAATGGTGGTTTGCTTGACATTGATCAAGTGCTCGTAAGAATCATCGAATACTTCTATGAAAACGCCAGCAGTGCAGTTCTGCAAATTAAAAAAGATTTTTAAATATTTTTCTTATTTTAACTATAAAAGCAGTATAAAAATGAATGCTCGGCTTCTTAAGAAGACAATCGTCTTTTAGTCAATACCACATTATCTTTAGTAGACGCTATTACGGTTTTATTAAATATTATCGAACCATTTTTAAATATAATTTCGATTGTTTTAGACTTTTACAATTGTTGAGACATGCCAGTACGGCCCTTCTATTCTCCACTTTCCTGAACTCGCCTTCTACGAAAAATGACTCGAAAGTCTTTGTGTAAGGAGGATGCTGCGGAGAAGAACTAAAAGAAGCCCAAATCTGAAAATAGTGATAAGGAAGAAGAAGAAAAAGAAGATGAAGAAGAAGAATAATAAAAAGAAATATAATAATAATAATAATAATAATAATAAGAATAGTAAAAAAAAGAAGAAAAAAGAGATAGAGAGCTCGGAAAACGATTTAGAGAAAGAACAGTACTGATTATTTGGATCTGTTTCACATTTCCGCCACAAACAAAGATTTACGTTGAACTCGGTAATTGTAAACATAAACAGCTTATGGCACTTTTTATTTGTTTGAATCAGCTTATGTTTGGTCTCTAACAATTACAAAAAGCGGCAATTTATTATTGAAATTTCGGCAAACTATTTTAAATTATGCCTGCAAAATAAAAAAAAATTTCCATCAGATGTTGCTGTTTATGTTTACAATGACCGAATTCAACGTAAACCTTTTTTTGTGGCGGAAATGTGAAGCAGATGCGATTATTTAACTTAGAGTAAAATAATGTTATTATCTTGGAGTCTAAGATGTATTTTTCCAAGAATAATAGTTTTAATATTGCCGCCGATACTCCAGGGTGGGCGACCATCCACTTGCACAATCAGAACTGAGATGTCTTTATTCAAGTGTATGAAAGTCCTATGAATAATTAGTTTTTTTAAATCATTTATTTTTAAACAGTTTCATAACAGTTTGAAATTTTTTATACCTTTAATTAAATATTTTATAATCTAGTTCCACATTGTCCACTTTTAGCCTTTATTTACGAAGTGCGGTTACTTTTTAAATAAGTAGAATCTACTTATTATCTAATAATTAGATAAAAGCAATATTAAAGAAATGGAAGTTATGGAAGAATTATTGAGTGCTCTGGATATGAAAAAGGAATTGTATATAGCTCATTCCAAATGCAATATAAGAGGCCTAAAGGCTACTACTAAATGGTGATAAATAAGTTTACTTGACCTATGTCTTGAATAGTTTCTCTTTTTTTATTAACATAACCTACTCTTTTAAATTTAAGGCTAGCTGAACTGATATTTTCTCTGGAAGAGGTAGATAACACAGGTCTTGATTTAATTAAAGAAACAGCACATCCAAAAGACTTGGTGAGCCAGACTCTAATATTCAAAATATCACACTGATTCGAATTTGAGTTTAAAGAAAAGTTAATTTTGACAAACTTTTATAGTTAGAGTAAGAAAAAACTTTGAGTTTGCCAAAAGCCTTATAGAAATTGATTAAATTAATTGAAATATTTAATGTCCTTAATTGATAGGTGGATAGTGGAGAGTATGACACATACACGATGGCTCGGAGCTTTTTGGACGGACAGGAGTACCAGAGGGTGGCCCACTTCACCGTCTCGTGTGTGCACCCCATCAACATCTTTCTGCACGACTACTCAGTCTACCTGGACGGCGAGATGAAGAAGACAGATGACGAAGTGTCCATGGCAGGTAAGGGGGTGTCAGTGTCAAGGGTGCTGGTGCTGTCCGTTTGTGAGGGGAGTGTCAAGGGTGCTGGTGGTGTCCGTTTGTGAGGGGAGTGTCATTGGTGCTGGTGAAAGATTATACCAGTTTGATTTCTTTTACTCAAAGTTCAACACATTTCTGTCTTTCATTCTGCTCTCAAACGTGGTCATTTGACTGTTTGTTCACTAGCTAAGATTTCTTCCATTTAAATCCTCTGCAGCTTCCCCCAAAGTGCACAACGATCATCTGAAGGCACTGCACAAAAAGTACAAGACACACCTCGACCACAATGACCCTTATCAACTTTACCTGTAGGCTTTTACTGTGTTCAACCAGTTCAAATGTTTAAAAATTGTTATAGTTATGAGTTTTGTTTCACCAATTATTTTTTTCTCAATATTTTCGCTTGTAAGTTTTAAAGGCACGTCAAATGTTTAACTAGGCAAATAAATAACAATTTAAAATTCCACGATTAAAAATTTTGATCGCTCAATTAAAATTTTAATCGATAGTTAAAGTAAAAATTATTTATTTTAGTGGGGGGAGGGGGGTTTGGACCCCAGGACCCACCCAGGATTTTCATGCTGGGTAAGACTCCCCCACCCCCCCAAGATTTGCAGCAGATCGCCGCCTCTGTTAGAAAGTACTGGGTGGTTAAGAATAATTTTTTTTCTTTTCATCATATTTTTTCATATAGCTCTACTCTTGAAATTTTAAAAAGCTGTCTTTCTTCACTTTTTTACGCCTAAATTCACGCCAGAAGATGAAAAGATTGAAGGCTGGAACGTCTATCATATGTTGAAAAAAACATTTTGGCTAACTAACATACGCATGATCTAAATGATAGTAACACTAAATAGTTGTTTTTTTTCTCTGTAACTTCTTTGGGTAATACAGTACTCACTAATCCAATACAGTGTTTTGATTTCACGGAGAGATTCTAGTAATGTAAAAAATGATTCGTAACAACTGTTAGACAAGCGTCCAGATGTTCTATGAGGGTGATTACAGCAGCCATTCCCAAATTTTCGAATTGGCTCACCTCCGTGATGATTACCAAACAATGAATTCATTTTCAAACAATACCCCGTTTTGGCATCACAAAGACACCCAATTTCAAGTTATACTTTCCTGAAACGACTTCAAAATGGTAAAAACATTTCATCTACCTTCACATACCCATGTGGAATTTGATAGTTTTTATTGCCACATGTCATGATCAGCGGCCATTGGAACAAACTTTGTTTTTTGGCTTCAAAAATTTCTGATATTAAGAAAATGAAATCTTAGACATTTAGATATTAATTCACATATATTTCGTGATATAAATGAGCTAATACACAGACAACAGCTTTTGACCACAATGCCTGTAATGGTTCACCTCTACCATTATAAACCCCTATTAGGATAGTGAAATCTTTTTAAAAAAGAAGTAAATTATGAAAATTATTTATACAAATATATGAAAATGTTATAAAAAATCACTGCAACTCTAATTTGTTTAGTGAAAACATCGTTGAAGTATGCGATGTGTCGATTCGACCCATGCGAACGCCAAGATAATTTTTTTCGATTTGTCTTTCAGGATTAAAACACAGCTCTAATTTAAGGATTTAATCTGGGAGATGAAACCACTCAAACAGAAGAATATAAATTTTCTTTCTTGAACAGGTACGGAGTGGTGTTGAGCAAGTTGGATCTGCAAGGAGAAGCCATTGCCACTTTCGCTGAGTCGCTGAAGTTGGAACCGCTGCTGTGGTGCTCGTGGCTGGAGCTGGCCACACTCTGTCCCAACCTGCAGAGTGTTCGTAGGGGGAAGGGAGGGGAGGGGAGGGGGTGTTTGGATTGTGCATTAGGAGTTGTTTCACTACCGATGTCTTGTCTTAATAATAAGATATATGCGAATAGAATAGTAAAAATTAATAATATTATTGTTAATAATATTATTATCAATAATAATATTAATAATATAAAAACTAATTTTTGTTGATTTGCTTGAATAGAATGTTTCTTCTACTACTCTAATCACTACTACCACCATCACCACTACCGCCTGGCACACAGCTGGAGTTGTTGCAACTGCCCGACAAGCACTGGATGCACAAGTTCTTTCTCGGAAAGTTGTGCCTCAACCTGCAGTACAACGACCAGGCCTTGGAGCACTTCAAGACACTCTCAGGTGCACACCTAGACACACACACGCACACACACACACACACATACACACACACACACACACACACACACATACACACACACACACACACACAGAAGGGTCATTCAAGGAGAGCACATACGTGATGGCACAAGTCGCCTTGGCCAACCACAACCTCAGAGGTGCTTGCTCTTTCATCATCATCACCTTTCTTTTCATCATCATCATCATCACCTCCTTTTTCATCATCATCACTTTTCTTTTCATCATCATCATCATCACTTCCCTTTTCATCATCGTCATCATCACCTCCTTTTTCATCATCGTCATCATCACTTCCTTTTTCATCATCATCATCATCATCATCACCTTCCTTTTCATCATCATCATCATCATCACCTCCCTTTTCATCATCATCATCATCATCATCACCTCCCTTTTCATCATCATCATCATCATCATCATCACCTCTCTTTTCATCATCATCATCATCATCACCTCCCTTTTCATCATCGTCGTCATCACTTCTTTTTTCTGATTATCTTCATCATCATCGTCATCACTTATAATAGCACGAGTATCAGTTTTTTAGTATTATCATCATCAGCATTAGTTTATTCGCAGTACGAGCGGCATCTTGAACACCTCCATTGCAGACGTCGACTCGTCCATAGAGGCGTTCGTGAAGCTGCAGCAGTGCGACCCTTGCCGCCTCGAGAACATGGACACCTACTCGAACCTGCTCTACATCAGGGTGCCTGCGTGCGTGCGTGTGTGCTTGGGTGTTTGGGTGCGTGCTTGGGTGCTTGCTTGCGTGCTTGGGTGTTTGGCTGGTGCTGGTGAAGAAGTGGTGGATGAAGAGCGGGGAGGAGAGTGTCTTTTACATCGTTTAAAGCAATTTATTGACTGGCGTGTTTCACAATGACGTTGCTTTGGGGTGCGTGAGTGGTGCGGGAGTTTATAATTAGATTATTCTTCACCTATTCGGGCTACTACCCAGCCACTACACCACACCGACCTTGCCAAACCGACCTTGCCACACCACACCTACCACACCACACCTACCACACCTACCACACCACACCTACCACACCACACTACAACCACACAGGAGATGAAGCCTGAATTGGCTCACCTCGCTCAACGCTGTGGAGACATCGACAAGTACCGAGTCGAGACTTGCTGCATAATCGGTGAGCCACTGCTGCTATCACCACCACCACTCACTGCTGCTATTACCACCACCACTCACTGCTGCTATTACCACCACCACTCACTGCTGCTATTACCACCACCAGCCACTGCTGCTATTACCACCACCAGCCACTGCTGCTATTACCACCACCAGCCACTCTTACTAATGCCACCACCACTCACTGCTGCTATCACCACCACCACTCACTGCTGCTATTACCACCACCATCCACTGCTGCTATTACCACCACCAGCCACTGCTGCTATTACCACCACCAGCCACTCTTACTAATGCCACCACCACTCACTGCTGCTATCACCACCACCACTCACTGCTGCTATCACCACCACCACTCACTACTGCTATTACCACCACCACTCACTACTGCTATTACCACCATCACCACCAGCCACTTTTACTATTACCACCACCACTCACTGCTACTATTACCACCACCACTCACTGCTGTTATCACCACCCCCACAAAAACCTTCACTACTACCAAAACACCACACCATAAAAGCACCATCCCACAACTTTTAACACTGTATCACACCACACAACATCATCACAAAACCACAACCACTCCAACCATAACACAACCAATACACCACGACCACACATTCACCACGCCACGACCACACAATCACCACGCCACGACCACACATTCACCACGCCACGACCACACATTCACCACGCCACGACCACACATTCACCACGCCACGACCACACATTCACCACGCCACGACCACACTAAAACACGCCCAAATCCTAATTGCTGCCACGCAACCAAACCACACCACACCTGCCACACAGGCAACTACTACAGTCTGAAGCAGCAGCACGACAAGGCAGTGCACTACTTCCAACGGGCGATCCGTCTGGAAGCGACCTACCTGACGGCATGGACGCTGATGGGACATGAATACATGGAACTCAAGTCCACCTCGGCTGCCATCCTTTGCTACCGCAGAGCCATCGGTAGGAGGGGCTGGTTGGTGGTCAGTTGAAAGGGCAGGTGGCGTTATACCGGATATCTAACTTCTAAAACATTTCTATTTCGTCTATTTTTTATTTTATTTTTGAAAGTATTTTATTTATTTATTCATATTTATATGTTCACCACTCGTCCACCGAGCAACCACCACCGCTCAGACGTGAACAAGCGGGACTACAGGGCGTGGTATGGCCTGGGACAGACGTACGAGATCCTCAAGATGCCCTTCTACTCTCTCTACTACTACAAACAGGCGCATCTCCTCCGGTCAGCCTCGATCAAACTTTTCTGGTTTTCAAACCATTTAACCTTCTCTAAGAAGTAACATCATCCAGTGATAAGTTTACTGTAATCAAGCTTGCAGAACCGCCTCTTTTTCTTCGGCTCGGCTTTGGCTCTCTATAGAAGGGGTGTCATACGAGAAAAACTTGCGCAAACTTTGACTTAACAATTGTTGCAACAAAAGAAAGCACAATTTATGATAAGCAGTGCCTTCTAATTGGTTAACTGAATTTTTTTCATAGATAACGATGTTATATTAAAACAGTTATAGGAGCGAAATTGTTTTGTTGTTCCGGCTTCACCAAAGTGTAGCGGCTCTTCGGCTTCACGGCTCTGGTTCTGGCTCGGCTCTACACCACCACACTTCTCTATATAGCCCTGAAGCACCACCACCACACCACTTCATATATCCCGCCAAAGCACACACGAGCAAACCAAGCCACCACACCACTGGCGCCCAGACCAAACGACTCTCGCATGGTGGTGGCGCTGGGCGAGGCGTACGACAAGCTGGGCTGGCTGCAGGAGGCGAAGAGGTGCTACTGGAAGGCCAGGTCGCTCGGAGACGCCGAAGGACTCGCTCTCCTCAAACTCGCCAAGTTGGTGGTGATGATGAGGGTGATGATGATGATGATGAGGGTGGTGGTGTTTGTTGGTGGTGATGATGATGATGAGGGTGGTGGTGTTTGTTGGTGGTGATGATGATGATGATGATGATGATGAGGGTGGTCGTGTTTGTTGGTGATGATGATGATGAGGGTGATGATGATGATGATGATGATGATGAGGGTGGTCGTGTTTGTTGGTGGTGCTGATGATGATGATGATGATGATGAGGGTGGTCGTGTTTGTTGGTGGTGATGATGATGATGAGGGTGGTGTTTGTTGGTGATGATGATGATGAGGCGGGTCGTGTTTGTTGGTGGTGATGATGATGAGGGTGGTCGTGTTTGTTGGTGATGATGATGATGAGGGTGGTGTTTTGGTGTTGGTGGCTTGTAAATAAATAAGTAATAAATAAATTTGTGGGTTTTAGGTGGTGTTTATGATGATATGTTGGTGGTGGTGTTGAGGTGCGGTTGTTGGGGTGGTTTTGTTTTGGTGGTGTGGTTGTTGGTGGTAAGGTTGTTGGTGGTTGGGTTGTTGGTGGTGGTGGTGTTGGTGATGGGGCTTTTGGTGGTGGGGATGTTGGTCGTGTGGTTGTTGGTGGTGGGGATGTTGGTCGTGTGGTTGTTGGTGGTGGGGATGTTGGTCGTGTGGTTGTTGGTGGTGGGGATGTTGGTCGTGTAGTTGTTGGTGGTGGGGTTGTTGGTGGTGTGGTTGTTGGTGGTGGGGATGTTGGTGGTGTGGTTGTTGGTGGTGTGGTTGTTGGTGGTGTGGTTGTTGGGGTGGTTTTGTGTTAGTGGTGTGGTTGACGTGTTTTTGGTGTGATTGGTCATTCATGAGGTTGTTGAGGTGTTGGTGGTGAGCGTGTTGGCTTAGATGGTAAGTCATAGGACTTGCAACTTAAAGGTCGCAGGTTCGAACCCCCTGATGAGCAACCGTGAGCTATCATATACCTAGTTTCGTGCCTTGGCGCTTTATAAAGACGCATTATTTGTTATATATTTATTGTTATTAATATTTATTCGAGTGAGGTTTATGGGCAGTTAATGATCGCTTGTGTCAACAATTTATGAAAGTCCCTCCTGGTGATGAGTGGGATGTTGAGTATTCAAGTGTGCTGATCAGGCTGTGGCAGTGCTTTTGATCATAATCAAGATGATGATGCTGATGATGATAATGATACAGTCTCTTTGAGAAGCTGGACGACAACAGACAGGCTGCAGGGGCGTACACTGCATACATCAACGAGACCATCCAGGTCTCCATCACCCTCTCCTTCCAACAAAACACACAACACCACATAAAACAAAAAACCGCACACACATAACACACACACACACAGATCCGCAGGGAAGGACAGGCGCACGCCTTCTGCTTCCTAGCAAACTACCACTTGACGCAGCAGAACTTCGAGGACGCCTACATCGCTGCCCAACGATGCTCCGACTACCCTGAGGTTCTTGCTCTTGTTGTTGAGTTTTTGTTGCTCCTAATGTTGTTAATGTTGTTTGTTGCTCCTAATGTTACTGTTGCTGCTAATGTTGCTTAATGAATAAAAGATCTTTTTACTTTTTAGTTAATTTTTTTAAAATTAAAACAAAAAAATATTTTAATCATCTATAAATCATTGAATAAATAGGTAAATTAAAATAATATTTTAAATATAAATTTTAAATACCGTTTTAAAATGTTTATAGAGCACTTTTTTATCTCTAGAATTTGCTTTCGAGTGCTAGTGCGCCTTATACATGGAGCTTTTCGTTAGAGCTAGCTTGAGACCTCCAGGGCACAGTATTTGTTGACTAGCTTTTTGAATAAGTAATTGAAAGAGTACTTGACTGAGTAATTGACTGAGTACTTGAATAAGTAATTGACTGAGTACTTGAATAAGTAATTGACTGAGTACTTGAATAAGTAATTGACTGAGTAATTGAATAAGTAATTGACTGAGTACTTGAATAAGTAATTGACTGAGTACTTGAATAAGTAATTGACTGAGTACTTGAATAAGTAATTGACTGAGTACTTGAATAAGTAATTGACTGAGTACTTGAATAAGTAATTGACTGAGTAATTGAATAAGTAATTGACTGAGTACTTGAATAAGTAATTGACTGAGTACTTGAATAAGTAATTGACTGAGTACTTGAATAAGTAATTGACTGAGTACTTGAATAAGTAATTGACTGAGTAATTGAATAAGTAATTGACTGAGTACTTGACTAAGTAATTGACTGAGTAATTGAATAAGTAATTGACTGAGTAATTGAATAAGTAATTGACTGAGTACTTGACTAAGTAATTGACTGAGTACTTGAATAAGTAATTGACTGAGTACTTGAATAAGTAATTGACTGAGTACTTGACTAAGTAATTGACTGAGTACTTGAATAAGTAATTGACTGAGTACTTGAATAAGTAATTGACTGAGTACTTGAATAAGTAATTGACTGAGTACTTGAATAAGTAATTGACTGAGTACTTGAATAAGTAATTGACTGAGTACTTGAATAAGTAATTGACTGAGTACTTGACTAAGTAATTGACTGAGTACTTGAATAAGTAATTGACTGAGTACTTGAATAAGTAATTGACTGAGTACTTGAATAAGTAATTGACTGAGTACTTGAATAAGTAATTGACTGAGTACTTGACTAAGTAATTGACTGAGTACTTGACTAAGTAATTGACTGAGTACTTGAATAAGTAATTGACTGAGTACTTGAATAAGTAATTGACTGAGTACTTGAATAAGTAATTGACTGAGTACTTGACTAAGTAATTGACTGAGTACTTGAATAAGTAATTGACTGAGTACTTGAATAAGTAATTGACTGAGTACTTGAATAAGTAATTGACTGAGTAATTGAATAAGTAATTGACTGAGTAATTGAATAAGTAATTGACTGAGTAATTGAATAAGTAATTGACTGAGTACTTGAATAAGTAATTGACTGAGTACTTGAATAAGTACTTGACTGAGTACTTGAATAAGTAATTGACTGAGTACTTGAATAAGTAATTGACTGAGTACTTGACTAAGTAATTGACTGAGTACTTGAATAAGTAATTGACTGAGTACTTGAATAAGTAATTGACTGAGTAATTGAATAAGTAATTGACTGAGTAATTGAATAAGTAATTGACTGAGTACTTGAATAAGTAATTGACTGAGTACTTGAATAAGTAATTGACTGAGTAATTGAATAAGTAATTGACTGAGTAATTGAATAAGTAATTGACTGAGTAATTGAATAAGTAATTGACTGAGTACTTGAATAAGTAATTGACTGAGTACTTGACTAAGTAATTGATTGAGTAATTGAATAAGTAATTGACTGAGTAATTGAATAAGTAATTGACTGAGTACTTGAATAAGTAATTGACTGAGTAATTGAATAAGTAATTGACTGAGTAATTGAATAAGTAATTGACTGAGTACTTGACTAAGTAATTGACTGAGTACTTGAATAAGTAATTGACTGAGTAATTGAATAAGTAATTGACTGAGTAATTGAATAAGTAATTGACTGAGTACTTGAATAAGTAATTGACTGAGTAATTGAATAAGTAATTGACTGAGTACTTGAATAAGTAATTGACTGAGTAATTGAATAAGTAATTGACTGAGTACTTGAATAAGTAATTGACTGAGTAATTGAATAAGTAATTGACTGAGTACTTGAATAAGTAATTGACTGAGTACTTGAATAAGTAATTGACTGAGTACTTGAATAAGTAATTGACTGAGTACTTGAATAAGTAATTGACTGAGTACTTGACTAAGTAATTGACTGAGTACTTGACTAAGTAATTGACTGAGTACTTGAATAAGTAATTGACTGATTACTTGAATAAGTAATTGACTGAGTACTTGAATAAGTAATTGACTGAGTACTTGAATAAGTAATTGACTGAGTACTTGAATAAGTAATTGACTGAGTACTTGAATAAGTAATTGACTGAGTACTTGAATAAGTAATTGACTGAGTACTTGAATAAGTAATTGACTGAGTACTTGAATAAGTAATTGACTGAGTACTTGAATAAGTACTTGACTGAGTACTTGAATAAGTAATTGACTGAGTACTTGAATAAGTACTTGACTGAGTAATTGAATAAGTACTTGACTGAGTACTTGAATAAGTACTTGACTGAGTACTTGACTAAGTAATTGACTGAGTACTTGAATAAGTAATTGACTGAGTACTTGAATAAGTAATTGACTGAGTACTTGAATAAGTAATTGACTGAGTACTTGACTAAGTAATTGATTGAGTAATTGAATAAGTAATTGACTGAGTAATTGAATAAGTAATTGACTGAGTACTTGAATAAGTAATTGACTGAGTACTTGAATAAGTACTTGACTGAGTACTTGAATAAGTAATTGACTGAGTACTTGAATAAGTAATTGACTGAGTACTTGAATAAGTAATTGACTGAGTACTTGAATAAGTAATTGACTGAGTACTTGAATAAGTAATTGACTGAGTAATTGAATAAGTAATTGACTGAGTACTTGAATAAGTAATTGACTGAGTACTTGAATAAGTAATTGACTGAGTACTTGAATAAGTAATTGACTGAGTACTTGACTAAGTAATTGACTGAGTAATTGAATAAGTAATTGACTGAGTAATTGAATAAGTAATTGACTGAGTACTTGAATAAGTAATTGACTGAGTACTTGAATAAGTAATTGACTGAGTACTTGAATAAGTAATTGACTGAGTACTTGAATAAGTAATTGACTGAGTACTTGAATAAGTAATTGACTGAGTACTTGAATAAGTAATTGACTGAGTACTTGAATAAGTAATTGACTGAGTACTTGAATAAGTAATTGACTGAGTACTTGAATAAGTAATTGACTGAGTACTTGAATAAGTAATTGACTGAGTAATTGAATAAGTAATTGACTGAGTAATTGAATAAGTACTTGACTGAGTACTTGAATAAGTACTTGACTGAGTACTTGACTAAGTAATTGACTGAGTACTTGAATAAGTAATTGACTGAGTACTTGAATAAGTAATTGACTGAGTACTTGAATAAGTAATTGACTGAGTACTTGAATAAGTAATTGACTGAGTACTTGACTAAGTAATTGATTGAGTAATTGAATAAGTAATTGACTGAGTAATTGAATAAGTAATTGACTGAGTAATTGAATAAGTAATTGACTGAGTACTTGAATAAGTAATTGACTGAGTACTTGAATAAGTAATTGACTGAGTACTTGAATAAGTAATTGACTGAGTACTTGAATAAGTAATTGACTGAGTACTTGAATAAGTAATTGACTGAGTAATTGAATAAGTAATTGACTGAGTACTTGAATAAGTAATTGACTGAGTAATTGAATAAGTAATTGACTGAGTACTTGAATAAGTAATTGACTGAGTACTTGAATAAGTAATTGACTGAGTACTTGACTAAGTAATTGACTGAGTACTTGAATAAGTAATTGACTGAGTAATTGAATAAGTAATTGACTGAGTACTTGAATAAGTAATTGACTGAGTAATTGAATAAGTAATTGACTGAGTAATTGAATAAGTAATTGACTGAGTAATTGAATAAGTAATTGACTGAGTACTTGAATAAGTAATTGACTGAGTACTTGAATAAGTAATTGACTGAGTACTTGAATAAGTAATTGACTGAGTACTTGAATAAGTAATTGACTGAGTACTTGAATAAGTAATTGACTGAGTAATTGAATAAGTAATTGACTGAGTACTTGAATAAGTAATTGACTGAGTAATTGAATAAGTAATTGACTGAGTACTTGAATAAGTAATTGACTGAGTACTTGAATAAGTAATTGACTGAGTAATTGAATAAGTAATTGACTGAGTACTTGAATAAGTAATTGACTGAGTAATTGAATAAGTAATTGACTGAGTACTTGAATAAGTAATTGACTGAGTAATTGAATAAGTAATTGACTGAGTACTTGAATAAGTAATTGACTGAGTAATTGAATAAGTAATTGACTGAGTACTTGAATAAGTAATTGACTGAGTAATTGAATAAGTAATTGACTGAGTACTTGAATAAGTACTTGACTGAGTAATTGAATAAGTAATTGACTGAGTACTTGAATAAGTAATTGACTGAGTACTTGAATAAGTAATTGACTGAGTACTTGAATAAGTAATTGACTGAGTAATTGAATAAGTAATTGACTGAGTACTTGAATAAGTAATTGACTGAGTACTTGAATAAGTAATTGACTGAGTAATTGAATAAGTAATTGACTGAGTACTTGAATAAGTAATTGACTGAGTACTTGAATAAGTAATTGACTGAGTACTTGAATAAGTAATTGACTGAGTACTTGAATAAGTAATTGACTGAGTACTTGACTAAGTAATTGATTGAGTAATTGAATAAGTAATTGACTGAGTAATTGAATAAGTAATTGACTGAGTAATTGAATAAGTACTTGACTGAGTACTTGAATAAGTACTTGACTGAGTAATTGAATAAGTAATTGACTGAGTACTTGAATAAGTAATTGACTGAGTACTTGAATAAGTAATTGACTGAGTACTTGAATAAGTAATTGACTGAGTACTTGAATAAGTAATTGACTGAGTACTTGAATAAGTAATTGACTGAGTACTTGAATAAGTAATTGACTGAGTACTTGAATAAGTAATTGACTGAGTACTTGAATAAGTAATTGACTGAGTAATTGACTAAGTAATTGACTGAGTAATTGAATAAGTAATTGACTGAGTACTTGAATAAGTAATTGACTGAGTACTTGAATAAGTAATTGACTGAGTACTTGAATAAGTAATTGACTGAGTACTTGAATAAGTACTTGACTGAGTAATTGAATAAGTAATTGACTGAGTACTTGAATAAGTAATTGACTGAGTACTTGAATAAGTAATTGACTGAGTACTTGAATAAGTAATTGACTGAGTAATTGAATAAGTACTTGACTGAGTACTTGAATAAGTAATTGACTGAGTACTTGAATAAGTAATTGACTGAGTAATTGAATAAGTAATTGACTGAGTAATTGAATAAGTAATTGACTGAGTACTTGAATAAGTAATTGACTGAGTACTTGAATAAGTAATTGACTGAGTAATTGAATAAGTACTTGACTGAGTACTTGAATAAGTAATTGACTGAGTACTTGACTAAGTAATTGACTGAGTACTTGAATAAGTAATTGACTGAGTACTTGAATAAGTAATTGACTGAGTAATTGAATAAGTAATTGACTGAGTACTTGAATAAGTAATTGATTGAGTACTTGAATAAGTAATTGACTGAGTAATTGAATAAGTAATTGACTGAGTACTTGAATAAGTAATTGACTGAGTACTTGAATAAGTAATTGACTGAGTAATTGAATAAGTAATTGACTGAGTAATTGAATAAGTAATTGACTGAGTACTTGAATAAGTACTTGACTGAGTACTTGAATAAGTAATTGACTGAGTACTTGAATAAGTAATTGACTGAGTACTTGAATAAGTAATTGACTGAGTACTTGAATAAGTAATTGACTGAGTAATTGAATAAGTAATTGACTGAGTAATTGAATAAGTAATTGACTGAGTAATTGAATAAGTAATTGACTGAGTAATTGAATAAGTAATTGACTGAGTACTTGAATAAGTAATTGACTGAGTACTTGAATAAGTAATTGACTGAGTAATTGAATAAGTAATTGACTGAGTACTTGAATAAGTAATTGACTGAGTACTTGAATAAGTAATTGACTGAGTACTTGAATAAGTAATTGACTGAGTAATTGAATAAGTAATTGACTGAGTAATTGAATAAGTAATTGACTGAGTACTTGAATAAGTACTTGACTGAGTACTTGAATAAGTAATTGACTGAGTACTTGAATAAGTAATTGACTGAGTACTTGAATAAGTAATTGACTGAGTACTTGAATAAGTAATTGACTGAGTAATTGAATAAGTAATTGACTGAGTACTTGAATAAGTACTTGACTGAGTAATTGAATAAGTAATTGACTGAGTACTTGAATAAGTAATTGACTGAGTAATTGAATAAGTAATTGACTGAGTACTTGAATAAGTAATTGACTGAGTACTTGAATAAGTAATTGACTGAGTACTTGAATAAGTAATTGACTGAGTACTTGAATAAGTAATTGACTGAGTACTTGAATAAGTAATTGACTGAGTACTTGAATAAGTAATTGACTGAGTACTTGAATAAGTACTTGACTGAGTACTTGAATAAGTAATTGACTGAGTACTTGAATAAGTAATTGACTGAGTAATTGAATAAGTAATTGACTGAGTACTTGAATAAGTAATTGACTGAGTAATTGACTAAGTAATTGACTGAGTACTTGACTAAGTAATTGACTGAGTAATTGAATAAGTAATTGACTGAGTACTTGAATAAGTAATTGACTGAGTAATTGAATAAGTAATTGACTGAGTACTTGAATAAGTAATTGACTGAGTACTTGAATAAGTAATTGACTGAGTACTTGAATAAGTAATTGACTGAGTACTTGAATAAGTAATTGACTGAGTAATTGAATAAGTAATTGACTGAGTACTTGAATAAGTAATTGACTGAGTACTTGACTAAGTAATTGACTGAGTACTTGAATAAGTAATTGACTGAGTAATTGAATAAGTAATTGACTGAGTACTTGAATAAGTAATTGACTGAGTACTTGAATAAGTAATTGACTGAGTACTTGAATAAGTAATTGACTGAGTACTTGAATAAGTAATTGACTGAGTACTTGAATAAGTAATTGACTGAGTACTTGAATAAGTAATTGACTGAGTACTTGAATAAGTAATTGACTGAGTACTTGAATAAGTAATTGACTGAGTACTTGAATAAGTAATTGACTGAGTACTTGAATAAGTAATTGACTGAGTACTTGAATAAGTAATTGACTGAGTAATTGAATAAGTAATTGACTGAGTACTTGAATAAGTAATTGACTGAGTACTTGAATAAGTAATTGACTGAGTAATTGAATAAGTAATTGACTGAGTACTTGAATAAGTAATTGACTGAGTACTTGAATAAGTAATTGACTGAGTACTTGACTAAGTAATTGACTGAGTACTTGACTAAGTAATTGACTGAGTACTTGAATAAGTAATTGACTGAGTACTTGAATAAGTAATTGACTGAGTACTTGAATAAGTAATTGACTGAGTACTTGAATAAGTAATTGACTGAGTACTTGAATAAGTAATTGACTGAGTACTTGAATAAGTAATTGACTGAGTACTTGAATAAGTAATTGACTGAGTACTTGAATAAGTAATTGACTGAGTACTTGAATAAGTAATTGACTGAGTAATTGAATAAGTAATTGACTGAGTACTTGAATAAGTAATTGACTGAGTACTTGAATAAGTAATTGACTGAGTACTTGAATAAGTAATTGACTGAGTACTTGACTAAGTAATTGACTGAGTACTTGAATAAGTAATTGACTGAGTACTTGAATAAGTAATTGACTGAGTACTTGAATAAGTAATTGACTGAGTACTTGAATAAGTAATTGACTGAGTACTTGAATAAGTAATTGACTGAGTACTTGAATAAGTAATTGACTGAGTACTTGAATAAGTAATTGACTGAGTACTTGAATAAGTAATTGACTGAGTACTTGAATAAGTACTTGACTGAGTACTTGAATAAGTAATTGACTGAGTACTTGAATAAGTAATTGACTGAGTAATTGAATAAGTAATTGACTGAGTACTTGAATAAGTAATTGACTGAGTACTTGAATAAGTAATTGACTGAGTACTTGAATAAGTAATTGACTGAGTACTTGAATAAGTAATTGACTGAGTACTTGAATAAGTAATTGACTGAGTAATTGAATAAGTAATTGACTGAGTACTTGAATAAGTAATTGACTGAGTACTTGAATAAGTAATTGACTGAGTACTTGAATAAGTAATTGACTGAGTACTTGAATAAGTAATTGACTGAGTACTTGAATAAGTAATTGACTGAGTAATTGAATAAGTAATTGACTGAGTACTTGAATAAGTAATTGACTGAGTAATTGAATAAGTAATTGACTGAGTACTTGAATAAGTAATTGACTGAGTACTTGAATAAGTAATTGACTGAGTACTTGAATAAGTAATTGACTGAGTACTTGAATAAGTAATTGACTGAGTAATTGAATAAGTAATTGACTGAGTACTTGAATAAGTAATTGACTGAGTACTTGAATAAGTAATTGACTGAGTACTTGAATAAGTAATTGACTGAGTACTTGAATAAGTAATTGACTGAGTACTTGAATAAGTACTTGACTGAGTACTTGAATAAGTAATTGACTGAGTAATTGAATAAGTACTTGACTGAGTACTTGAATAAGTACTTGACTGAGTAATTGAATAAGTAATTGACTGAGTACTTGACTAAGTAATTGACTGAGTACTTGAATAAGTAATTGACTGAGTACTTGAATAAGTAATTGACTGAGTACTTGAATAAGTAATTGACTGAGTACTTGACTAAGTAATTGATTGAGTACTTGACTAAGTAATTGACTGAGTAATTGAATAAGTAATTGACTGAGTACTTGAATAAGTAATTGACTGAGTACTTGAATAAGTAATTGACTGAGTAATTGAATAAGTAATTGACTGAGTACTTGAATAAGTAATTGACTGAGTAATTGAATAAGTAATTGACTGAGTAATTGAATAAGTAATTGACTGAGTACTTGAATAAGTAATTGACTGAGTAATTGACTAAGTAATTGACTGAGTACTTGAATAAGTACTTGACTGAGTACTTGACTAAGTAATTGATTGAGTACTTGACTAAGTAATTGACTGAGTAATTGAATAAGTAATTGACTGAGTACTTGAATAAGTAATTGACTGAGTACTTGAATAAGTAATTGACTGAGTAATTGAATAAGTAATTGACTGAGTACTTGAATAAGTAATTGACTGAGTAATTGAATAAGTAATTGACTGAGTAATTGAATAAGTAATTGACTGAGTAATTGAATAAGTAATTGACTGAGTACTTGAATAAGTAATTGACTGAGTACTTGAATAAGTAATTGACTGAGTACTTGAATAAGTAATTGACTGAGTACTTGAATAAGTAATTGACTGAGTACTTGAATAAGTAATTGACTGAGTACTTGAATAAGTAATTGACTGAGTAATTGAATAAGTAATTGACTGAGTAATTGAATAAGTAATTGACTGAGTAATTGACTAAGTAATTGACTGAGTACTTGAATAAGTAATTGACTGAGTACTTGAATAAGTAATTGACTGAGTACTTGACTAAGTACTTGACTGAGTACTTGAATAAGTAATTGACTGAGTAATTGAATAAGTAATTGACTGAGTAATTGAATAAGTAATTGACTGAGTACTTGAATAAGTAATTGACTGAGTACTTGAATAAGTAATTGACTGAGTACTTGAATAAGTAATTGACTGAGTACTTGAATAAGTAATTGACTGAGTACTTGAATAAGTAATTGACTGAGTACTTGAATAAGTAATTGACTGAGTACTTGACTAAGTAATTGATTGAGTAATTGAATAAGTAATTGACTGAGTAATTGAATAAGTAATTGACTGAGTAATTGAATAAGTACTTGACTGAGTACTTGAATAAGTAATTGACTGAGTACTTGACTAAGTAATTGACTGAGTACTTGAATAAGTAATTGACTGAGTACTTGAATAAGTAATTGACTGAGTACTTGAATAAGTAATTGACTGAGTACTTGACTAAGTAATTGACTGAGTACTTGACTAAGTAATTGATTGAGTAATTGAATAAGTAATTGACTGAGTAATTGAATAAGTAATTGACTGAGTACTTGAATAAGTAATTGACTGAGTACTTGAATAAGTAATTGACTGAGTAATTGAATAAGTAATTGACTGAGTAATTGAATAAGTAATTGACTGAGTACTTGAATAAGTAATTGACTGAGTACTTGAATAAGTAATTGACTGAGTACTTGAATAAGTAATTGACTGAGTACTTGAATAAGTAATTGACTGAGTACTTGAATAAGTAATTGACTGAGTACTTGACTAAGTAATTGATTGAGTAATTGAATAAGTAATTGACTGAGTAATTGAATAAGTAATTGACTGAGTAATTGAATAAGTACTTGACTGAGTACTTGAATAAGTACTTGACTGAGTAATTGAATAAGTAATTGACTGAGTACTTGAATAAGTAATTGACTGAGTACTTGAATAAGTAATTGACTGAGTACTTGAATAAGTAATTGACTGAGTACTTGAATAAGTAATTGACTGAGTACTTGAATAAGTAATTGACTGAGTAATTGAATAAGTAATTGACTGAGTACTTGAATAAGTAATTGACTGAGTACTTGAATAAGTAATTGACTGAGTACTTGAATAAGTAATTGACTGAGTACTTGAATAAGTACTTGACTGAGTAATTGAATAAGTAATTGACTGAGTACTTGAATAAGTAATTGACTGAGTACTTGAATAAGTAATTGACTGAGTACTTGAATAAGTAATTGACTGAGTAATTGAATAAGTACTTGACTGAGTACTTGAATAAGTAATTGACTGAGTACTTGAATAAGTAATTGACTGAGTAATTGAATAAGTAATTGACTGAGTACTTGAATAAGTAATTGACTGAGTAATTGAATAAGTACTTGACTGAGTACTTGAATAAGTAATTGACTGAGTACTTGACTAAGTAATTGACTGAGTAATTGAATAAGTAATTGACTGAGTACTTGAATAAGTAATTGACTGAGTAATTGAATAAGTAATTGACTGAGTACTTGAATAAGTAATTGATTGAGTACTTGAATAAGTAATTGACTGAGTAATTGAATAAGTAATTGACTGAGTAATTGAATAAGTAATTGACTGAGTACTTGAATAAGTAATTGACTGAGTACTTGAATAAGTAATTGACTGAGTACTTGAATAAGTAATTGACTGAGTACTTGAATAAGTAATTGATTGAGTACTTGAATAAGTAATTGACTGAGTACTTGAATAAGTACTTGACTGAGTACTTGAATAAGTAATTGACTGAGTAATTGAATAAGTAATTGACTGAGTACTTGAATAAGTAATTGACTGAGTACTTGAATAAGTAATTGACTGAGTAATTGAATAAGTAATTGACTGAGTAATTGAATAAGTAATTGACTGAGTACTTGAATAAGTACTTGACTGAGTACTTGAATAAGTAATTGACTGAGTACTTGAATAAGTAATTGACTGAGTACTTGAATAAGTACTTGACTGAGTACTTGAATAAGTAATTGACTGAGTACTTGAATAAGTAATTGACTGAGTACTTGAATAAGTAATTGACTGAGTACTTGAATAAGTAATTGACTGAGTACTTGAATAAGTAATTGACTGAGTACTTGACTAAGTAATTGACTGAGTACTTGAATAAGTAATTGACTGAGTACTTGAATAAGTAATTGACTGAGTACTTGAATAAGTAATTGACTGAGTACTTGAATAAGTAATTGACTGAGTAATTGAATAAGTAATTGACTGAGTACTTGAATAAGTAATTGACTGAGTACTTGAATAAGTAATTGACTGAGTACTTGAATAAGTACTTGACTGAGTAATTGAATAAGTAATTGACTGAGTACTTGAATAAGTAATTGACTGAGTACTTGAATAAGTAATTGACTGAGTAATTGAATAAGTAATTGACTGAGTACTTGAATAAGTAATTGACTGAGTACTTGAATAAGTAATTGACTGAGTAATTGAATAAGTACTTGACTGAGTACTTGAATAAGTAATTGACTGAGTACTTGAATAAGTAATTGACTGAGTACTTGAATAAGTAATTGACTGAGTAATTGAATAAGTAATTGACTGAGTACTTGAATAAGTAATTGACTGAGTACTTGAATAAGTAATTGACTGAGTACTTGAATAAGTAATTGACTGAGTACTTGAATAAGTAATTGACTGAGTAATTGAATAAGTACTTGACTGAGTAATTGAATAAGTAATTGACTGAGTACTTGAATAAGTAATTGACTGAGTACTTGAATAAGTAATTGACTGAGTACTTGAATAAGTAATTGACTGAGTACTTGAATAAGTAATTGACTGAGTAATTGAATAAGTAATTGACTGAGTACTTGAATAAGTAATTGACTGAGTACTTGAATAAGTAATTGACTGAGTACTTGAATAAGTAATTGACTGAGTACTTGAATAAGTAATTGATTGAGTAATTGACTAAGTAATTGACTGAGTACTTGAATAAGTAATTGACTGAGTACTTGAATAAGTAATTGACTGAGTACTTGAATAAGTAATTGACTGAGTACTTGAATAAGTAATTGACTGAGTACTTGAATAAGTAATTGACTGAGTACTTGAATAAGTAATTGACTGAGTACTTGAATAAGTAATTGACTGAGTAATTGAATAAGTAATTGACTGAGTACTTGAATAAGTACTTGACTGAGTACTTGAATAAGTAATTGACTGAGTACTTGACTAAGTAATTGACTGAGTACTTGAATAAGTAATTGACTGAGTACTTGAATAAGTAATTGACTGAGTACTTGAATAAGTAATTGACTGAGTACTTGAATAAGTAATTGACTGAGTACTTGAATAAGTAATTGACTGAGTACTTGACTAAGTAATTGATTGAGTAATTGAATAAGTAATTGACTGAGTAATTGAATAAGTAATTGACTGAGTAATTGAATAAGTACTTGACTGAGTACTTGAATAAGTAATTGACTGAGTACTTGACTAAGTAATTGACTGAGTACTTGAATAAGTAATTGACTGAGTACTTGAATAAGTAATTGACTGAGTACTTGAATAAGTAATTGACTGAGTACTTGACTAAGTAATTGATTGAGTAATTGAATAAGTAATTGACTGAGTAATTGAATAAGTACTTGACTGAGTAATTGAATAAGTAATTGACTGAGTACTTGAATAAGTAATTGACTGAGTACTTGACTAAGTAATTGATTGAGTAATTGAATAAGTAATTGACTGAGTAATTGAATAAGTAATTGACTGAGTACTTGAATAAGTAATTGACTGAGTACTTGAATAAGTAATTGACTGAGTAATTGAATAAGTAATTGACTGAGTAATTGAATAAGTAATTGACTGAGTACTTGAATAAGTACTTGACTGAGTAATTGAATAAGTAATTGACTGAGTAATTGAATAAGTACTTGACTGAGTACTTGAATAAGTAATTGACTGAGTACTTGAATAAGTAATTGACTGAGTACTTGAATAAGTAATTGACTGAGTACTTGAATAAGTAATTGACTGAGTACTTGAATAAGTAATTGACTGAGTACTTGAATAAGTAATTGACTGAGTACTTGAATAAGTAATTGACTGAGTACTTGAATAAGTACTTGACTGAGTACTTGAATAAGTAATTGACTGAGTACTTGAATAAGTAATTGACTGAGTAATTGAATAAGTAATTGACTGAGTACTTGAATAAGTAATTGACTGAGTAATTGAATAAGTACTTGACTGAGTACTTGAATAAGTAATTGACTGAGTACTTGACTAAGTAATTGACTGAGTAATTGAATAAGTAATTGACTGAGTACTTGAATAAGTAATTGACTGAGTAATTGAATAAGTAATTGACTGAGTACTTGAATAAGTAATTGATTGAGTACTTGAATAAGTAATTGACTGAGTAATTGAATAAGTAATTGACTGAGTAATTGAATAAGTAATTGACTGAGTACTTGAATAAGTAATTGACTGAGTACTTGAATAAGTAATTGACTGAGTACTTGAATAAGTAATTGACTGAGTACTTGAATAAGTAATTGATTGAGTACTTGAATAAGTAATTGACTGAGTACTTGAATAAGTACTTGACTGAGTACTTGAATAAGTAATTGACTGAGTAATTGAATAAGTAATTGACTGAGTACTTGAATAAGTAATTGACTGAGTACTTGAATAAGTAATTGACTGAGTAATTGAATAAGTAATTGACTGAGTACTTGAATAAGTAATTGACTGAGTACTTGAATAAGTACTTGACTGAGTACTTGAATAAGTAATTGACTGAGTACTTGAATAAGTAATTGACTGAGTACTTGAATAAGTAATTGACTGAGTACTTGAATAAGTAATTGACTGAGTACTTGAATAAGTAATTGACTGAGTACTTGACTAAGTAATTGACTGAGTACTTGAATAAGTAATTGACTGAGTACTTGAATAAGTAATTGACTGAGTACTTGAATAAGTAATTGACTGAGTACTTGAATAAGTAATTGACTGAGTAATTGAATAAGTAATTGACTGAGTACTTGAATAAGTAATTGACTGAGTACTTGAATAAGTAATTGACTGAGTACTTGAATAAGTACTTGACTGAGTAATTGAATAAGTAATTGACTGAGTACTTGAATAAGTAATTGACTGAGTACTTGAATAAGTAATTGACTGAGTAATTGAATAAGTAATTGACTGAGTACTTGAATAAGTAATTGACTGAGTACTTGAATAAGTAATTGACTGAGTAATTGAATAAGTACTTGACTGAGTACTTGAATAAGTAATTGACTGAGTACTTGAATAAGTAATTGACTGAGTACTTGAATAAGTAATTGACTGAGTAATTGAATAAGTAATTGACTGAGTACTTGAATAAGTAATTGACTGAGTACTTGAATAAGTAATTGACTGAGTACTTGAATAAGTAATTGACTGAGTACTTGAATAAGTAATTGACTGAGTAATTGAATAAGTACTTGACTGAGTAATTGAATAAGTAATTGACTGAGTACTTGAATAAGTAATTGACTGAGTACTTGAATAAGTAATTGACTGAGTACTTGAATAAGTAATTGACTGAGTACTTGAATAAGTAATTGACTGAGTACTTGAATAAGTAATTGACTGAGTAATTGAATAAGTAATTGACTGAGTACTTGAATAAGTAATTGATTGAGTAATTGAATAAGTAATTGACTGAGTACTTGAATAAGTAATTGACTGAGTAATTGAATAAGTACTTGACTGAGTACTTGAATAAGTAATTGACTGAGTAATTGAATAAGTAATTGACTGAGTACTTGAATAAGTAATTGACTGAGTAATTGAATAAGTAATTGATTGAGTACTTGAATAAGTAATTGACTGAGTAATTGAATAAGTAATTGACTGAGTACTTGAATAAGTAATTGACTGAGTACTTGAATAAGTAATTGACTGAGTAATTGAATAAGTAATTGACTGAGTACTTGAATAAGTAATTGACTGAGTACTTGACTAAGTAATTGATTGAGTAATTGAATAAGTAATTGACTGAGTAATTGAATAAGTAATTGACTGAGTACTTGAATAAGTAATTGACTGAGTACTTGAATAAGTAATTGACTGAGTACTTGAATAAGTAATTGACTGAGTACTTGAATAAGTAATTGATTGAGTAATTGACTAAGTAATTGACTGAGTACTTGAATAAGTAATTGACTGAGTACTTGAATAAGTAATTGACTGAGTACTTGAATAAGTAATTGACTGAGTACTTGAATAAGTAATTGACTGAGTACTTGAATAAGTAATTGACTGAGTACTTGAATAAGTAATTGACTGAGTACTTGAATAAGTAATTGACTGAGTAATTGAATAAGTAATTGACTGAGTACTTGAATAAGTACTTGACTGAGTACTTGAATAAGTAATTGACTGAGTACTTGACTAAGTAATTGACTGAGTACTTGAATAAGTAATTGACTGAGTACTTGAATAAGTAATTGACTGAGTACTTGAATAAGTAATTGACTGAGTACTTGAATAAGTAATTGACTGAGTACTTGAATAAGTAATTGACTGAGTACTTGAATAAGTAATTGACTGAGTACTTGAATAAGTAATTGACTGAGTACTTGAATAAGTAATTGACTGAGTACTTGAATAAGTAATTGACTGAGTACTTGACTAAGTAATTGACTGAGTAATTGACTAAGTAATTGACTGAGTACTTGAATAAGTAATTGACTGAGTACTTGACTAAGTAATTGACTGAGTACTTGAATAAGTAATTGACTGAGTACTTGAATAAGTAATTGACTGAGTACTTGAATAAGTAATTGACTGAGTACTTGAATAAGTAATTGACTGAGTACTTGAATAAGTAATTGACTGAGTACTTGAATAAGTACTTGACTGAGTAATTGAATAAGTAATTGACTGAGTACTTGAATAAGTAATTGACTGAGTACTTGAATAAGTAATTGACTGAGTACTTGAATAAGTAATTGACTGAGTAATTGAATAAGTAATTGACTGAGTACTTGAATAAGTAATTGACTGAGTACTTGAATAAGTAATTGACTGAGTACTTGAATAAGTAATTGACTGAGTACTTGAATAAGTAATTGACTGAGTACTTGAATAAGTAATTGACTGAGTACTTGAATAAGTAATTGACTGAGTACTTGAATAAGTAATTGATTGAGTACTTGAATAAGTAATTGACTGAGTACTTGAATAAGTAATTGACTGAGTACTTGAATAAGTAATTGACTGAGTACTTGAATAAGTAATTGACTGAGTACTTGAATAAGTAATTGACTGAGTACTTGAATAAGTAATTGACTGAGTACTTGAATAAGTAATTGATTGAGTACTTGAATAAGTAATTGACTGAGTACTTGAATAAGTAATTGACTGAGTACTTGAATAAGTAATTGACTGAGTACTTGAATAAGTAATTGACTGAGTACTTGAATAAGTAATTGACTGAGTACTTGAATAAGTAATTGACTGAGTACTTGAATAAGTAATTGACTGAGTAATTGAATAAGTAATTGACTGAGTAATTGAATAAGTAATTGACTGAGTACTTGAATAAGTAATTGACTGAGTAATTGAATAAGTAATTGACTGAGTAATTGAATAAGTAATTGACTGAGTACTTGAATAAGTAATTGACTGAGTACTTGAATAAGTAATTGACTGAGTAATTGAATAAGTAATTGACTGAGTAATTGAATAAGTAATTGACTGAGTACTTGAATAAGTAATTGACTGAGTACTTGAATAAGTAATTGACTGAGTAATTGAATAAGTAATTGACTGAGTAATTGAATAAGTAATTGACTGAGTACTTGAATAAGTAATTGACTGAGTACTTGAATAAGTAATTGACTGAGTACTTGAATAAGTAATTGACTGAGTAATTGAATAAGTAATTGACTGAGTACTTGAATAAGTAATTGACTGAGTACTTGAATAAGTAATTGACTGAGTAATTGAATAAGTAATTGACTGAGTACTTGACTAAGTAATTGACTGAGTACTTGAATAAGTAATTGACTGAGTACTTGAATAAGTAATTGACTGAGTAATTGACTAAGTAATTGACTGAGTACTTGAATAAGTAATTGACTGAGTACTTGAATAAGTAATTGACTGAGTACTTGAATAAGTAATTGACTGAGTACTTGAATAAGTAATTGACTGAGTACTTGAATAAGTAATTGACTGAGTACTTGAATAAGTACTTGACTGAGTACTTGAATAAGTAATTGACTGAGTACTTGAATAAGTAATTGACTGAGTAATTGAATAAGTAATTGACTGAGTAATTGAATAAGTAATTGACTGAGTACTTGAATAAGTAATTGACTGAGTAATTGAATAAGTAATTGACTGAGTAATTGAATAAGTAATTGACTGAGTAATTGAATAAGTAATTGACTGAGTAATTGAATAAGTAATTGACTGAGTAATTGAATAAGTAATTGACTGAGTAATTGAATAAGTAATTGACTGAGTACTTGACTAAGTAATTGACTGAGTACTTGAATAAGTAATTGACTGAGTACTTGAATAAGTAATTGACTGAGTACTTGAATAAGTAATTGACTGAGTACTTGAATAAGTAATTGACTGAGTACTTGAATAAGTAATTGACTGAGTAATTGAATAAGTAATTGACTGAGTACTTGAATAAGTAATTGACTGAGTACTTGAATAAGTAATTGACTGAGTACTTGACTAAGTAATTGACTGAGTACTTGAATAAGTAATTGACTGAGTACTTGAATAAGTAATTGACTGAGTGCTTGAATAAGTAATTGACTGAGTGCTTGAATAAGTAATTGACTGAGTAATTGAATAAGTAATTGAAAGAGTACTTGAATAAGTAATTGACTGAGTACTTGAATAAGTAATTGACTGAGTACTTGAATAAGTAATTGACTGAGTACTTGAATAAGTACTTGACTGAGTACTTGACTAAGTAATTGACTGAGTACTTGAATAAGTAATTGACTGAGTACTTGAATAAGTAATTGACTGAGTAATTGAATAAGTACTTGACTGAGTACTTGAATAAGTAATTGACTGAGTACTTGAATAAGTAATTGACTGAGTACTTGAATAAGTAATTGACTGAGTAATTGAATAAGTACTTGACTGAGTACTTGAATAAGTAATTGACTGAGTACTTGAATAAGTAATTGACTGAGTACTTGAATAAGTACTTGACTGAGTACTTGAATAAGTACTTGACTGAGTACTTGAATAAGTAATTGACTGAGTACTTGAATAAGTAATTGACTGAGTACTTGAATAAGTAATTGACTGAGTACTTGAATAAGTAATTGACTGAGTACTTGAATAAGTACTTGACTGAGTACTTGAATAAGTAATTGACTGAGTACTTGAATAAGTAATTGACTGAGTACTTGAATAAGTAATTGACTGAGTACTTGAATAAGTAATTGACTGAGTACTTGAATAAGTAATTGACTGAGTACTTGAATAAGTAATTGACTGAGTACTTGAATAAGTAATTGACTGAGTACTTGAATAAGTAATTGACTGAGTACTTGAATAAGTAATTGACTGAGTACTTGAATAAGTAATTGACTGAGTACTTGAATAAGTAATTGACTGAGTACTTGAATAAGTAATTGACTGAGTACTTGAATAAGTAATTGACTGAGTACTTGACTAAGTAATTGACTGAGTACTTGAATAAGTAATTGACTGAGTACTTGAATAAGTAATTGACTGAGTACTTGAATA
Organism: Piscicola geometra; assembly: GCA_943735955.1. Taxonomy (NCBI): domain Eukaryota; kingdom Metazoa; phylum Annelida; class Clitellata; order Hirudinida; family Piscicolidae; genus Piscicola; species Piscicola geometra. The sequence goes on from OX030962.1 coordinate 238,293, forward strand.
AGTAATTGACTGAGTACTTGAATAAGTAATTGACTGAGTACTTGACTAAGTAATTGACTGAGTACTTGAATAAGTAATTGACTGAGTACTTGAATAAGTAATTGACTGAGTACTTGAATAAGTAATTGACTGAGTACTTGAATAAGTAATTGACTGAGTACTTGAATAAGTAATTGACTGAGTACTTGAATAAGTAATTGACTGAGTACTTGAATAAGTAATTGACTGAGTACTTGAATAAGTAATTGACTGAGTACTTGAATAAGTAATTGACTGAGTACTTGAATAAGTAATTGACTGAGTACTTGAATAAGTACTTGACTGAGTACTTGACTAAGTAATTGACTGAGTACTTGAATAAGTAATTGACTGAGTAATTGAATAAGTAATTGACTGAGTACTTGAATAAGTAATTGACTGAGTACTTGAATAAGTAATTGACTGAGTACTTGAATAAGTAATTGACTGAGTACTTGAATAAGTAATTGACTGAGTACTTGAATAAGTAATTGACTGAGTGCTTGAATAAGTAATTGACTGAGTACTTGAATAAGTAATTGACTGAGTAATTGAATAAGTACTTGACTGAGTACTTGAATAAGTACTTGACTGAGTACTTGAATAAGTACTTGACTGAGTACTTGACTAAGTAATTGACTGAGTACTTGAATAAGTACTTGACTGAGTACTTGAATAAGTAATTGACTGAGTACTTGAATAAGTAATTGACTGAGTACTTGAATAAGTAATTGACTGAGTACTTGAATAAGTAATTGACTGAGTACTTGAATAAGTAATTGACTGAGTACTTGAATAAGTAATTGACTGAGTACTTGAATAAGTAATTGACTGAGTACTTGAATAAGTAATTGACTGAGTAATTGAATAAGTACTTGACTGAGTACTTGAATAAGTACTTGACTGAGTACTTGACTAAGTAATTGACTGAGTACTTGAATAAGTACTTGACTGAGTACTTGAATAAGTAATTGACTGAGTACTTGAATAAGTAATTGACTGAGTACTTGAATAAGTAATTGACTGAGTACTTGAATAAGTAATTGACTGAGTACTTGAATAAGTAATTGACTGAGTACTTGAATAAGTAATTGACTGAGTACTTGAATAAGTACTTGACTGAGTACTTGACTAAGTAATTGACTGAGTACTTGAATAAGTACTTGACTGAGTACTTGAATAAGTAATTGACTGAGTACTTGAATAAGTAATTGACTGAGTACTTGAATAAGTAATTGACTGAGTACTTGAATAAGTAATTGACTGAGTACTTGAATAAGTAATTGACTGAGTACTTGAATAAGTAATTGACTGAGTACTTGAATAAGTAATTGACTGAGTACTTGAATAAGTAATTGACTGAGTACTTGAATAAGTAATTGATTGAGTAATTGAATAAGTAATTGACTGAGTACTTGAATAAGTAATTGACTGAGTACTTGAATAAGTAATTGACTGAGTACTTGAATAAGTAATTGACTGAGTAATTGAATAAGTAATTGACTGAGTACTTGAATAAGTAATTGACTGAGTACTTGAATAAGTAATTGACTGAGTACTTGAATAAGTAATTGACTGAGTACTTGAATAAGTAATTGACTGAGTACTTGAATAAGTAATTGACTGAGTACTTGAATAAGTAATTGACTGAGTAATTGAATAAGTAATTGACTGAGTACTTGAATAAGTACTTGACTGAGTACTTGAATAAGTAATTGACTGAGTACTTGAATAAGTAATTGACTGAGTATTGAATAAGTAATTGACTGAGTACTTGAATAAGTAATTGACTGAGTACTTGAATAAGTAATTGACTGAGTACTTGAATAAGTAATTGACTGAGTAATTGAATAAGTAATTGACTGAGTACTTGAATAAGTACTTGACTGAGTAATTGAATAAGTAATTGACTGAGTAATTGAATAAGTAATTGACTGAGTACTTGAATAAGTAATTGACTGAGTACTTGAATAAGTACTTGACTGAGTACTTGAATAAGTAATTGACTGAGTACTTGAATAAGTAATTGACTGAGTATTGAATAAGTAATTGACTGAGTACTTGAATAAGTAATTGACTGAGTACTTGAATAAGTAATTGACTGAGTACTTGAATAAGTAATTGACTGAGTAATTGAATAAGTAATTGACTGAGTACTTGAATAAGTACTTGACTGAGTAATTGAATAAGTAATTGACTGAGTAATTGAATAAGTAATTGACTGAGTACTTGAATAAGTACTTGACTGAGTAATTGAATAAGTAATTGACTGAGTAATTGAATAAGTAATTGACTGAGTACTTGAATAAGTAATTGACTGAGTACTTGAATAAGTAATTGACTGAGTACTTGAATAAGTACTTGACTGAGTAATTGAATAAGTAATTGACTGAGTAATTGAATAAGTAATTGACTGAGTACTTGAATAAGTAATTGACTGAGTACTTGACTAAGTAATTGACTGAGTACTTGAATAAGTAATTGACTGAGTAATTGAATAAGTACTTGACTGAGTAATTGAATAAGTAATTGACTGAGTACTTGAATAAGTAATTGACTGAGTACTTGAATAAGTAATTGACTGAGTACTTGAATAAGTAATTGACTGAGTACTTGAATAAGTAATTGACTGAGTACTTGAATAAGTAATTGACTGAGTACTTGAATAAGTAATTGACTGAGTACTTGAATAAGTAATTGACTGAGTACTTGAATAAGTACTTGACTGAGTACTTGAATAAGTACTTGACTGAGTACTTGAATAAGTACTTGACTGAGTACTTGACTAAGTAATTGACTGAGTACTTGAATAAGTAATTGACTGAGTACTTGAATAAGTAATTGACTGAGTACTTGAATAAGTACTTGACTGAGTACTTGAATAAGTACTTGACTGAGTACTTGAATAAGTACTTGACTGAGTACTTGAATAAGTACTTGACTGAGTACTTGAATAAGTACTTGACTGAGTACTTGAATAAGTAATTGACTGAGTACTTGAATAAGTAATTGACTGAGTACTTGAATAAGTACTTGACTGAGTACTTGACTAAGTAATTGACTGAGTACTTGAATAAGTAATTGATTGAGTAATTGACTAAGTACTTGACTGAGTACTTGAATAAGTACTTGACTGAGTACTTGAATAAGTACTTGACTGAGTACTTGAATAAGTACTTGACTGAGTACTTGAATAAGTACTTGACTGAGTACTTGAATAAGTACTTGACTGAGTACTTGAATAAGTAATTGACTGAGTACTTGAATAAGTAATTGACTGAGTACTTGAATAAGTAATTGACTGAGTACTTGAATAAGTAATTGACTGAGTACTTGAATAAGTAATTGACTGAGTACTTGAATAAGTAATTGACTGAGTACTTGAATAAGTAATTGACTGAGTACTTGAATAAGTAATTGACTGAGTACTTGAATAAGTAATTGACTGAGTACTTGAATAAGTAATTGACTGAGTACTTGAATAAGTAATTGACTGAGTACTTGAATAAGTAATTGACTGAGTACTTGAATAAGTAATTGACTGAGTAATTGAATAAGTAATTGACTGAGTACTTGAATAAGTAATTGACTGAGTACTTGAATAAGTACTTGACTGAGTACTTGAATAAGTAATTGATTGAGTAATTGAATAAGTACTTGATTGAGTACTTGAATAAGTAATTGACTGAGTAATTGAATAAGTAATTGACTGAGTACTTGAATAAGTAATTGACTGAGTACTTGAATAAGTACTTGACTGAGTACTTGAATAAGTACTTGACTGAGTACTTGAATAAGTAATTGATTGAGTAATTGAATAAGTACTTGACTGAGTACTTGAATAAGTAATTGACTGAGTAATTGAATAAGTAATTGACTGAGTACTTGAATAAGTAATTGACTGAGTACTTGAATAAGTAATTGACTGAGTAATTGAATAAGTACTTGACTGAGTACTTGAATAAGTAATTGACTGAGTACTTGACTAAGTAATTGACTGAGTAATTGAATAAGTAATTGACTGAGTACTTGAATAAGTACTTGACTGAGTACTTGAATAAGTAATTGATTGAGTAATTGAATAAGTACTTGACTGAGTACTTGAATAAGTAATTGACTGAGTAATTGAATAAGTAATTGACTGAGTACTTGAATAAGTAATTGACTGAGTACTTGAATAAGTAATTGACTGAGTAATTGAATAAGTACTTGACTGAGTAATTGAATAAGTAATTGACTGAGTACTTGAATAAGTAATTGACTGAGTAATTGAATAAGTAATTGACTGAGTAATTGAATAAGTAATTGACTGAGTACTTGAATAAGTACTTGACTGAGTACTTGAATAAGTAATTGACTGAGTAATTGAATAAGTAATTGACTGAGTAATTGAATAAGTACTTGACTGAGTACTTGAATAAGTACTTGACTGAGTACTTGAATAAGTACTTGACTGAGTACTTGAATAAGTAATTGATTGAGTAATTGAATAAGTACTTGACTGAGTAATTGAATAAGTAATTGACTGAGTACTTGAATAAGTAATTGACTGAGTACTTGAATAAGTAATTGACTGAGTACTTGAATAAGTAATTGACTGAGTAATTGAATAAGTACTTGACTGAGTACTTGAATAAGTAATTGACTGAGTACTTGACTAAGTAATTGACTGAGTAATTGAATAAGTAATTGACTGAGTACTTGAATAAGTAATTGACTGAGTACTTGAATAAGTAATTGACTGAGTACTTGAATAAGTAATTGACTGAGTACTTGAATAAGTAATTGACTGAGTAATTGAATAAGTACTTGACTGAGTACTTGAATAAGTAATTGACTGAGTACTTGACTAAGTAATTGACTGAGTAATTGAATAAGTAATTGACTGAGTACTTGAATAAGTAATTGACTGAGTACTTGACTAAGTAATTGACTGAGTAATTGAATAAGTAATTGACTGAGTAATTGAATAAGTAATTGACTGAGTACTTGAATAAGTAATTGACTGAGTACTTGAATAAGTAATTGACTGAGTACTTGAATAAGTAATTGACTGAGTAATTGAATAAGTAATTGACTGAGTACTTGAATAAGTAATTGACTGAGTAATTGAATAAGTAATTGACTGAGTACTTGAATAAGTAATTGACTGAGTACTTGAATAAGTACTTGACTGAGTACTTGACTAAGTAATTGACTGAGTACTTGAATAAGTAATTGACTGAGTACTTGAATAAGTAATTGACTGAGTACTTGAATAAGTACTTGACTGAGTAATTGAATAAGTAATTGACTGAGTACTTGAATAAGTAATTGACTGAGTACTTGAATAAGTAATTGACTGAGTACTTGACTAAGTAATTGACTGAGTACTTGAATAAGTAATTGACTGAGTACTTGAATAAGTAATTGACTGAGTACTTGAATAAGTAATTGACTGAGTACTTGAATAAGTAATTGACTGAGTACTTGAATAAGTAATTGACTGAGTACTTGAATAAGTAATTGACTGAGTAATTGAATAAGTAATTGACTGAGTAATTGAATAAGTAATTGACTGAGTAATTGAATAAGTAATTGACTGAGTACTTGAATAAGTAATTGATTGAGTAATTGACTAAGTAATTGACTGAGTAATTGAATAAGTAATTGACTGAGTACTTGAATAAGTACTTGACTGAGTACTTGAATAAGTAATTGACTGAGTACTTGAATAAGTAATTGACTGAGTACTTGACTAAGTAATTGACTGAGTACTTGAATAAGTAATTGACTGAGTACTTGAATAAGTAATTGACTGAGTACTTGAATAAGTAATTGACTGAGTACTTGAATAAGTAATTGACTGAGTAATTGAATAAGTAATTGACTGAGTACTTGAATAAGTAATTGACTGAGTACTTGAATAAGTAATTGACTGAGTACTTGAATAAGTAATTGACTGAGTAATTGACTAAGTAATTGACTGAGTAATTGACTAAGTAATTGACTGAGTACTTGAATAAGTAATTGACTGAGTAATTGAATAAGTAATTGACTGAGTACTTGAATAAGTAATTGACTGAGTAATTGAATAAGTAATTGACTGAGTACTTGAATAAGTAATTGACTGAGTACTTGAATAAGTAATTGACTGAGTACTTGAATAAGTAATTGACTGAGTACTTGAATAAGTAATTGACTGAGTAATTGAATAAGTAATTGACTGAGTAATTGAATAAGTAATTGACTGAGTACTTGAATAAGTAATTGACTGAGTACTTGAATAAGTAATTGACTGAGTACTTGAATAAGTAATTGACTGAGTACTTGAATAAGTAATTGACTGAGTACTTGAATAAGTAATTGACTGAGTACTTGAATAAGTAATTGACTGAGTAATTGAATAAGTAATTGACTGAGTACTTGAATAAGTAATTGACTGAGTACTTGAATAAGTAATTGACTGAGTAATTGAATAAGTAATTGATTGAGTAATTGAATAAGTAATTGACTGAGTACTTGAATAAGTAATTGACTGAGTAATTGAATAAGTAATTGACTGAGTAATTGAATAAGTAATTGACTGAGTACTTGAATAAGTAATTGACTGAGTACTTGAATAAGTAATTGACTGAGTACTTGAATAAGTAATTGACTGAGTACTTGAATAAGTAATTGACTGAGTACTTGACTAAGTAATTGACTGAGTACTTGAATAAGTAATTGACTGAGTACTTGAATAAGTAATTGACTGAGTAATTGAATAAGTAATTGACTGAGTACTTGAATAAGTAATTGACTGAGTACTTGAATAAGTAATTGACTGAGTAATTGAATAAGTAATTGACTGAGTACTTGAATAAGTAATTGACTGAGTAATTGAATAAGTAATTGACTGAGTACTTGAATAAGTAATTGACTGAGTAATTGAATAAGTAATTGACTGAGTACTTGAATAAGTAATTGACTGAGTAATTGAATAAGTAATTGACTGAGTACTTGACTAAGTAATTGACTGAGTACTTGAATAAGTAATTGACTGAGTACTTGAATAAGTAATTGACTGAGTACTTGAATAAGTAATTGACTGAGTACTTGAATAAGTAATTGACTGAGTACTTGAATAAGTAATTGACTGAGTAATTGAATAAGTAATTGACTGAGTACTTGAATAAGTAATTGACTGAGTACTTGAATAAGTAATTGACTGAGTACTTGAATAAGTAATTGACTGAGTACTTGAATAAGTAATTGACTGAGTACTTGAATAAGTAATTGACTGAGTACTTGAATAAGTACTTGACTGAGTACTTGAATAAGTAATTGACTGAGTACTTGAATAAGTAATTGACTGAGTACTTGACTAAGTAATTGATTGAGTACTTGACTAAGTAATTGATTGAGTACTTGAATAAGTAATTGACTGAGTAATTGAATAAGTAATTGACTGAGTACTTGAATAAGTAATTGACTGAGTACTTGAATAAGTAATTGACTGAGTACTTGAATAAGTAATTGACTGAGTACTTGAATAAGTAATTGACTGAGTACTTGAATAAGTAATTGACTGAGTACTTGAATAAGTAATTGACTGAGTAATTGAATAAGTAATTGACTGAGTACTTGACTAAGTAATTGACTGAGTACTTGAATAAGTAATTGACTGAGTAATTGAATAAGTAATTGACTGAGTAATTGAATAAGTAATTGACTGAGTACTTGAATAAGTAATTGACTGAGTAATTGAATAAGTAATTGACTGAGTAATTGAATAAGTAATTGACTGAGTAATTGAATAAGTAATTGACTGAGTACTTGAATAAGTAATTGACTGAGTAATTGACTAAGTAATTGACTGAGTACTTGAATAAGTAATTGACTGAGTACTTGAATAAGTAATTGACTGAGTACTTGAATAAGTAATTGACTGAGTAATTGAATAAGTAATTGACTGAGTACTTGAATAAGTAATTGACTGAGTACTTGAATAAGTAATTGACTGAGTACTTGAATAAGTAATTGACTGAGTACTTGAATAAGTAATTGACTGAGTAATTGAATAAGTAATTGACTGAGTACTTGAATAAGTAATTGACTGAGTACTTGAATAAGTAATTGACTGAGTAATTGAATAAGTAATTGACTGAGTAATTGAATAAGTAATTGACTGAGTACTTGAATAAGTAATTGACTGAGTACTTGAATAAGTAATTGACTGAGTACTTGAATAAGTAATTGACTGAGTACTTGAATAAGTAATTGACTGAGTACTTGACTAAGTAATTGATTGAGTACTTGACTAAGTAATTGATTGAGTACTTGAATAAGTAATTGACTGAGTACTTGACTAAGTAATTGACTGAGTACTTGAATAAGTAATTGATTGAGTAATTGAATAAGTAATTGACTGAGTAATTGAATAAGTAATTGACTGAGTACTTGAATAAGTAATTGACTGAGTAATTGAATAAGTAATTGACTGAGTACTTGAATAAGTAATTGACTGAGTACTTGAATAAGTAATTGACTGAGTACTTGAATAAGTAATTGACTGAGTACTTGAATAAGTAATTGACTGAGTACTTGAATAAGTAATTGATTGAGTACTTGAATAAGTAATTGACTGAGTACTTGAATAAGTAATTGACTGAGTAATTGAATAAGTAATTGACTGAGTAATTGAATAAGTACTTGACTGAGTACTTGACTAAGTAATTGATTGAGTACTTGAATAAGTAATTGACTGAGTACTTGAATAAGTAATTGACTGAGTACTTGAATAAGTAATTGATTGAGTAATTGAATAAGTAATTGACTGAGTAATTGAATAAGTAATTGACTGAGTACTTGAATAAGTAATTGACTGAGTAATTGAATAAGTAATTGACTGAGTACTTGAATAAGTAATTGACTGAGTACTTGAATAAGTAATTGACTGAGTACTTGAATAAGTAATTGACTGAGTACTTGAATAAGTAATTGACTGAGTACTTGAATAAGTAATTGATTGAGTACTTGAATAAGTAATTGACTGAGTACTTGAATAAGTAATTGACTGAGTAATTGAATAAGTAATTGACTGAGTAATTGAATAAGTACTTGACTGAGTACTTGACTAAGTAATTGATTGAGTACTTGAATAAGTAATTGACTGAGTACTTGAATAAGTAATTGACTGAGTACTTGAATAAGTAATTGACTGAGTACTTGAATAAGTAATTGACTGAGTAATTGAATAAGTACTTGACTGAGTACTTGACTAAGTAATTGATTGAGTACTTGAATAAGTAATTGACTGAGTACTTGAATAAGTACTTGACTGAGTAATTGAATAAGTAATTGACTGAGTACTTGAATAAGTAATTGACTGAGTACTTGAATAAGTAATTGACTGAGTAATTGAATAAGTAATTGACTGAGTAATTGAATAAGTACTTGACTGAGTACTTGAATAAGTACTTGACTGAGTAATTGAATAAGTAATTGACTGAGTAATTGAATAAGTAATTGACTGAGTAATTGAATAAGTAATTGACTGAGTAATTGAATAAGTAATTGACTGAGTACTTGAATAAGTAATTGACTGAGTACTTGAATAAGTAATTGATTAATTGTTTGACTGATGGATTGATTGAAGGTGAAGGAGGAAGGAAAGGCACTCTTGAAGCAGCTGGCTGGCTGCAGACTTACACAGGTTTGTGGTGTTGCCGATGTTCGTATTGTCGTGGTGCTGATGATGATGCTGAGTAAGGTCACACCAAGCAGAGCACTTAGATAAGCCCCCGATGATAACGACAGGAGGAAGGCAGACAGTCCACCTGCCCACCTGGCAATAGTGACCTTCCGGACGCTTCCCTGGAGCCTTCCACCCCGTCATCACTCGAAGTTACCGACTCTTAAATGCTGAATTAGAAAAGTTTTATACTTCGTGAATACTTTTTAAAACAATAAAATCTTTTTTCATTAAGACAATTTCCTTTAGTTTTTGCCTGCGAAGATTATTCATCATAAATATTCGTCAGGTTAAACGTTCAAGTGTTTTTCTTATAACTTTGTACTTTTAATAAATGAATTAAATTGGTGGATTTAAAATCAAGAAATCAACCTAAATCTCTTGTGTTTTATCTAAACATTTTCAACTTCTATGAGTGTCTTGCTCAATGGGCCACCCATAAAAGACGTCCACACAAAAGGAGAGCAAAAAGTGGACAAGGGGGAGGGGGTTTATTTGTGAACATATACTCTTTATATTGATGTAAATTATCACAAAATATTCATTGATTTAAATTCGGTAAATTATATATTTTGGACGTCCACAACTAGGGGGGGGAGGGGGGGTTAAGTCAAAAGTGGACAAGGGGGGGAAGGGTACAAAAAAAATGAATTTTTGGACGTCTTTTATGGATGGCCCCAAGCTTACTTCATAATGATTTGCACTCATCAGGTGTGACGAGAAGCCAAGCCGAAAACCAAATAAAATGTCACATTTTTTCGATTGATTCATTTTGCATACAAGCAGGTCATGAAGTCAGACCAAACTTAAGTATGTAGCCAAAGACTATAATTATTTTGTGCTATTATTCATCAGTGTACAAGGCAGACAGTCGATGTAGAGTCGGACACAAGTAGAAGAACTTTAAAAAAAGAGGAAAGCTTCGAACTAAAAGTAAATTAAAACATTGAACTATAAGTAAATTAAAACATTGAACTATAAGTAAATTAAAACATCGAACTAAAAGTAAATTAAAACATTGAACTAAATATAATTTATTATTAAATGCTAAATTGTGCTACTAAAAAGTAAGTTTAAAAGATCTTGTGAACAAGTAAAAATGGATGAAAACATTTATTCGTTCAGCCTTCGTGCATAAGCCTCCATGAAGCAAAGCCCTCTTTTCAAATGAATTCCTATTTGGATGCAAAGAAGAGGTCGAATGCACCAACTCATCCATGACAACACACGCCCTTGCACAACGTCCAATCTGCAGGCGTCCTTTCTAGAACGTCCCATCTCCATCATCATGGGGCAAGATCATAGGTAGTGGTATAAGGAGGGCCTTGTGAGGGGTGAGAGGAGCAGGAGGAAGAGGAGAAGGCCGAGGAGGTAGGTGCTGATGATGATGCCAGTGCGAAAGGGAGGGTGGTTGTGGCGGAGGTCGTGGAGGTCAGGAAAGCCCATGAAGTTGCAGAACATGTGGCAAGTGATGCATGCCATCAGATGGTCTGTCGTGGTGGTCTTTCAGTCTTTATGAGGGCTTCATGTGCAAGTGGAAGAATTGATGCTGGTGATGGTGGTGATGGTGGTTGTTGCTGGTGATGCTGGTGATGGTGGTTGTTGCTGGTGATGGTGGTTGATGCTGGTGATGGTGGTTGTTGCTGGTGATGGTGGTTGTTGCTGGTGATGGTGGTTGATGCTGGTGATGGTGGTTGTTGCTGGTGATGGTGGTTGATGCTGGTGATGGTGGTTGTTGCTGGTGATGGTGGTTGTTGCTGGTGATGGTGGTTGATGCTGGTGATGGTGGTTGTTGCTGGTGATGGTGGTTGTTGCTGGTGATGGTGGTTGTTGCTGGTGATGGTGGTTGATGCTGGTGATGGTGGTTGTTGCTGGTGATGGTGGTTGTTGCTGGTGATGGTGGTTGATGCTGGTGATGGTGGTTGTTGCTGGTGATGGTGGTTGTTGCTGGTGATGGTGGTTGTTGCTGGTGATGATAAAGGTGAAGGAAGTGAAATATTCATACCTAAAAGAGAAAGAACAGAAAATAGATGAGAGAATAATAAATGGATGCGTGAAGAATGGATGGGGATGCGTGAAGAATGGATGGGGATGCGTGAAGAATGGATGGGGATGCGTGAAGAATGGATGGGGATGTGTGAAGAATGGATGGGGATGTGTGAAGAATGGATGGGGATGTGTGAAGAATGGATGGGGATGTGTGAAGAATGGATGGGGATGCGTGAAGAATGGATGGGGATGTGTGAAGAATGGATGGGGATGTGTGAAGAATGGATGGGGATGCGTGAAGAATGGATGGGGATGTGTGAAGAATGGATGGGGATGTGTGAAGAATGGATGGGGATGCGTGAAGAATGGATGGGGATGTGTGAAGAATGGATGGGGATGTGTGAAGAATGGATGGGGATGCGTGAAGAATGGATGGGGATGTGTGAAGAATGGATGGGGATGTGTTAAGAATGGACGAAGCTCACAAACCTGTTCTGACGAAGAGGAAGGCAGAGTAAATTCCAAAGACGCTTGTGAAACTGAACTGAAACACTGAGGTTGAATATGAAATAAATTACTAACGATTAGTTAAAAATTCCACCAACCCATCCACTCCCCCATCTTCTCTTCTACTGCCATCCATCAATCAAAACAACCATCTTCGCTTCAACCACTCAGCCAAACCCCTCCTAACCCCCAAAAAGCAGCACTAAGCCGCCCCATGAAGCCCCTCCACCCCTCACAAGACTTAAGGAATGCCTCGGTAGGGGCGGTTCCACTCCTGATCGAGATGATCATGTGGTGCAGGTGTGCCAGCCCGAAAAACAATGGGTTCAAGAAGATTGACCTGTGGATTGTTTTGTATGTGTTAGTTGATGTGTTAGTTGTATGTGTTGTTATGCGGTGTACAGAAACTCTTGATTATGGTGGAAATTTAGTTATTAATATTAAACATTCCAAATATAAAGCACCTTGTAAAAACTTATATATAATATATTTTATACATAAATAAATATATATATATATATTAAATTGAAATGTTTTCAATAAACGGGTATCGCTCCTCTTCCCTTTTACTCTGGGTTTTGAGACGTCAATGTGGCGTATGTGGGATGTGAGTAGTTTGCATGGAGAACCCTCTTTGCCCACACAAACCTCACCTGGTGTTGCCGAAGCCTGCCACCAGGACTGGCTGCATGCAAGCCCTGTACACTATCTCCTCCGTCCATGGGCCCTGTGTGTGTGTGTGTGTTTATGTGTGGTGTGTGTGTGCGTGTTTTTGTATGAGTATTTTGATTGTGTGTGTACATGAACACACATATACACCTAACCACAATGATAGTTCGGATCCATAGTATACTAGTGATGGATTTAGTCCAGTAGGCTTTTGCTGGAGTGGTGGTGTATGTGGCATCAAAGATTATAACATAACATACATTTTAACAAATGAGCGCGGATTTAAATCCATTTGCCCATATCACAAATTAATAAATACAAGCATCTTTTATATAATTGAATGGAAATAAATGAATGAATGTATATATAAAGTAAATAAATGAAAATGTGTAAATTTGAATACAATTTTTTATATAATACCCTTAAAATAAACAAATATGTATATATATATAAGAAGTAATAAAGTACATATGAGTAAATTTCAGTCAAATCTGATATATAATAAAATGATAGTCGGCGCTAGAAAATCATATATCATTGTTGTTGTTGTTGTTTGTTTTCTTTTTCTTGCAATCGTTGTGGCTTCAATGAGCTTGCAGCGTCAGCATTTTCATCGTCGTCTCCTGGCGCTGCTGGCTCAGGCCTCGTGACTGCCTTCACTATGGGTATCAATCAACATTGGATAGTTTAGGCCCTATACAATGTAGGGGGAGGTTGCACTAGTCGGAACGATCATTAAACGTAGCCTCGTAGCTCAATTGCATGAGAAATTATTTAAATTTAAATTTATCCAGCCATTATATTGATACATTGTCTTGTTATGTGAAGACAAACATAAGAATAAATAAAAATAAAAATTTATTACTTCAAACATGAACACTAAAAAATACCATCTTGAGCAACTGGATTCTAAGATAGAATGCTTAGTTCCCTAAGATGAAATTATATTGTATTTGATAAAAAATGCCATTTAAGTTTTATTTATCGTCAAACTTGATTAGTTATCTAAAGAAATACACCAGTTTGTATTTTAATGTGAATTGCCTTAATTAAGTTAAATTTAGTTAATTACATTTAGGTTACTTTTGCAAATTCAACTTTTTATATATATTTTTTTACAGGTTTTCTAGTTTACATTTCGACTATGATGTGCTATGAAGCCGATGTGAAAGCTAATGAATACTTACGGTTTTTTAATCATTATAAAGTAAATATCTTCTTAAATAACATTCAAGTGCAAATCCAAATATAATAGATTTGCAAGTACATAAACATAATCAACATATACAAACTCATTTTTTAAGGATCAGCGCGTCAACTATATTTAAATTCCACATTCTCGTAAAAAATTATCTAATCCCATTTATATAAAAAAATAATAAGAAATAAAAATATAAATAAGATAAATTTAACAATAAATAAAATAAATTTAACAATAAATAAAATAAATTTAACAATAAATAAAATAAATTTAACAATAAATAAAATAAATTTAACAATAAATAAAATAAATTTAACAATAAATAAAATAAATTTAAAAATAAATAAAATAAGTTTTAAAATAAACAAAATAAATTTTAAAATAAATAAATAAAAAACAGATATATTCACATATATGCATAAATATATACATATATAAATATATCTAAGATTAAATATAAATACAATTACAATTATAGATAACAAACAATACAAAAGAATTATAACAATAAAACTAGCTATTAATTATAGGTAAAGTTTTAAATACAAATATAAATACAAGTATAAATACAAACCCAATTAAACATTTTAAAATAAATATCAATCAATCAATCAATCAATCAATCAATCAATCAATCAATCAATCAATCAATCAATCAATCAATCAATCAATCAATCAATCAATCAATCAATCAATCAATCAATCAATCAATCAATCAATCAATCAATCAATCAATCACTAATGATTTGTATAGCGCCCTTTACTAAGTGAAAAAAGCGCTCAGCCATCACGTCTTGAACAAGTACGTCTTCAGGCCTCGACGGAAAGTTATGAGTGACTTAGTTGAAGTTAAAAAAGAAGGTAAAGAATTCCATAAAAGAAGACCACAGTAAGAAAAAGAACGTTTAGCAAAAGAGTGTTTAACTGGAAAACGAAAAGAACGCTTAAAAGTGGATGATCTTAGACCAGATTTAGGGGGTTGTTTAATTAGATTAAATTGGAGCATTACAGTTATGAATTTTAAACATATTTAGGCATATTTTAAAAGTCACTCTAGATCTCAGAGGTAACCAATGTAACAAACGAAGATAAGGAGAAATGTGAGAAAACTTAGGAGCACGAGCAACAAGACAAGCATCACAATTAAAGGCTTTATTTAGAGGAGCCAAAGTAGTATCAGGGAGACCATAGTAAAGAGAGTTGCAATAATCAATCCTGGAGAGAACTAGAGAAGATACAAGAAGTTGCATCGAGAAAAGGAAGAAGCTGTTTAATACGACGAATGTGGAAGTAGCAAGATTTAGAGACAGATAGAATTTGAGGAGCTAAAGACAAGTTAGAATCGAAAATAAAACCAAGGCTACGAATGGAAGATGAAGGGTTTAGAGAGAGTGAAGAGGCGGGAGGCAAAACTAAAGAAGGAAGAGATGGTAAAGACTTTGATTTTTTATTGAAATATATGAGTTCAAATTTGTCCGGATTAAGTTTTAGAAACATAGAAGAAGCCCAAGAGATTATAGATTGAAGACAGAGAGTTATTTTATTAACAGTAAGGTCATGAGAAAAGTCAGTGAAAGATGTATAAATATAGGAGTCGTCAGCATAAATTTGACTGTTTAGAGAAGATGATGAAATAATATTAGGTAGTTCCGAGGTATAGAGAATAAAAAGTAAAGGACCAAGGATTGAGCCCTGTGGAACACCATAAGATAAAGAAACAGAAGAAGAACGAGAAGATTCTATTGATACATAGGAAGTTCGCTCAGAAAGGTAGGATTTAAGCCAGATAAGAGAGGAACCAGAAATATTAATGGAAGAATCTAAAATATTCAATAAAAGAGTATGGTCGACAGTGTCAAAAGCAGTTGAAAAGTCAACGCATAAAAGAAGAGTTGATGCATTAGAATCATAAATTAAAATAAGGTCATTATAGATTTCAAGTAAAGCAGTTTCAGTGGAGTGGCCAACTAGATTGAGAGGAAGGAAGAAGTTAGTTTTTTTCTAGATAGAAGATTAAATAAAAAACCAGTTAAACATATAAATATAAATACAAATCCAATTAAACTTACAAATATAAAAATAAATACAAATCAATTTAAATAAAAATACACATAAATACATGAAAACATAATACGCACAAACATGAGTACACACTAACATCCCTGTGAACATTCTATATGGGTCCTATATGGGCTTTGAATAATAAAAAAAGTTAGTGTTTTTATGGAAAGCCTATGTGGGTCCTTTATGGGTCCTATATGGACTAAATGGGCTTTGAAAAAAAAAATTCTAAGTTTTTTTAATGAAAACATATAGTTGCCCGTATGGGCTGCCCATATAGCCCATATGGGACCCACTTAATTTGGTGTAGCATTTTGACATGGGTCCCATATAGAATGTTGACAGGGATAGTACAAGAGTACACAATGAATTTAACACTTTCAGCAGGAACATCCAATCTCCAATCGTACTTAAACTCCTCATTTTCACACAATTTATCAAATTTATTTTTAAACTCATTCACACATTTCGCATTCAGCACTTCATTTGGTAAGAGTTCCATATCGGAATAACCCTACAATAAATGAACAAATCATTAAGATTAACAATTCTGTCTAACTAATTTTTTGCTGTGACCACATGTTAAGGAATCGCATATGTAATTGAAAATAGAGTATGATTTATTATTAGTATCATTATTACAATATTATTAAGTCACCTCTTATTCTACGAAATTTTAATGTTGTCATGTTTAACCATTTTGATCTATTAGTATAAGACATTCCTTTACATTCATTTAACATTTTAATCGCTCGTTTTTTGACCTTTTCTATCAATTCGGACTGACCCAACTGCCATGGTGCCCAGACACTTGAAGCATAATCCAGTCTAAAACGGACCATCGCATTATATACGAATAAAAATGAATTTTGACTAAATCCTTCAAAATGAGCACCAATTATGCAGAAATGATCATCATCATCATGTAACCAGGAAGAAACTCACTAAAGATCAGGCCCATGTATCCGTTGTAGTATTCCTGCACCAAGGGACCAAGAAAGAGTGTCTGTGGTGGTGCAACAGGATAAGTACCAGCACTAGGAGGCACACTACAAGCAGGATCACCATTTTGTTGCTATTGATTGTGCTTATAGTGGTTATCAAAATACTTATTCGAGATTATTACTCATGAATATTATTAAACTCAATATGATTACTAAATTCATCGATATTAATATTAAACTAAAAACAAGCCATGGAGAGGAGGAGAGGAATGGCAATGGAGGCGACGACGCCATAAAGCCTCAGTGCCAGCAACTGGCTCAAAGACTGTCCCTGTGTGCCATTGTTGCCATGACAACCACTCCAATCATCTTCAAACTCAAGCAATAGTAACAATTGCAATTGTGAATTCAATAATATAACCATGCCAATAACATCCTCCTTTTCTCACCCCCCCCCCACCTCCTGCATTCCACCGAAAACGTCTTACTATTCAATTCTCTCCATCCCATTACAGTGTAATGATTACACCCACCTTCTCATCCAGCACACAGCAGCACCAGCGAAAGAGAAGCACTGAGCACACGCAGCAGACACACACCTTCACAAACTTCTTCTTTATGGCCTTCGGATCATCTCGTCTGCAAGGATAAATGTTTTTGCAAAATGAAAGACTTGAAATAAAAACAAATAGCTTTATTAAGTAAAGTAAGGCTTACTTTAGAGAGGAATCTGCGCCGACGTAGAGCAGTACGACGTACAAGGAACCAATCAGCGAGCAGAAGCAGATTGCGAATAGAGGAGAACATTCTACTCGGAGCTTTGTTGATAAATCTAAAACGTCCATTAGGGTGAGTGAAAATTTACAAGTTCTTAAATTTTAGACTTAAAACTGGGAGATAATGAAATGAGACTTGTAAACATAAACGGTTGTAGGTTAACTGCACACGAATGAAGCACACTGCAAATGTGTTAAATGCAATTTGCTTTTGCACGTTTATTTTGCGGATTGATGGGGTAAAATTTTTTCTTTTTTTACCGTAAAAAGGAGAAAAATTGGAAAAAACTATATTACAAACATAAACATAAACATAGATAATGTAGCATAGACGATAAATAAAATATTAATAAAATATATGGACTAAACTTAACTTAATCCTTAAGGTCCTTTTACAAAAAAATGGACTAATAAACAAATTTTAAAATAATGTTGAAATGGAAAAATTTAATAATAATAAGTTTAAATTATTTTTTCAGAATAATCGTCTAACTGATTAAAATAATTTAATCTGTTTGCAATATGTGGAAAACGTATTTTAAAATGTAGAATTAAATATTTTGGTAACTTTTTCTATGGTTTGACAAAATAACTATCAGTCTCAAACTTGGACCACAAACCTAATCGTATGTAGTCTCTTCTTACATCTTGAGAATTCTGTCGATGACCTTAATGCATTTCGAGCACAAGTGCTGTCGTTAGTAAAAATTGTTTGCTGTCGTTTGAAGCTTTAACTAGAACCCGTCTCATCTAAACCCACATCAACTAGAATCAGGATAAAAAGTCTTCAAGAAAAGATTCTCACGAAAACATTTTTTAAATCTAATTTTATTTTTGAGAATAGTTAACTAAACTAAAAAATAGTAGTTGAACTTTTCCAAACTATTTTGCAACTATTTTTTCATTCACTTATTGACAGTCAGAATCGGAAGCAGCCAGGGTCGGCGATCGGCTGCATGAACGATTCTGAAGCCCCCTCCCCCCACTTAAAAAAACATTTTTTAACTTTTGTTTTTAAACGAATATTTAAGTAAGCAATAAAAAGTTTTATTTTAGACAGCTATAACTATAACTACACATACTCACA
Source organism: Piscicola geometra (assembly GCA_943735955.1). Taxonomy (NCBI): domain Eukaryota; kingdom Metazoa; phylum Annelida; class Clitellata; order Hirudinida; family Piscicolidae; genus Piscicola; species Piscicola geometra. The sequence continues at coordinate 257,260 of OX030962.1, forward strand.
ATGTATTAATATGTAAAAATTCTGTTTTATGCCATGTTTGACGAATGTGCTCTCATCAAAACAAGAGTTTGAAAATATTTTTATTGAAAAAAAAGAAGAGGGGGTCCAAATTAAGGTGAACCCCTTCACTACCAAAAAGTGGGAGGTCCGGACCCCAAGACAAAGCTTTTTGAAGGATAATACTTTTTTCTCTTCATTAATCCAACAAAGTCCACTTTTTTCACATTTTACCGAGGTTCCGTCTGTAGTTGATGCTACCAAGTGTTCCTTCTGCAATCCATTTTCTCTTACGAGCGCTCTTGAATTTGAAGAAAGAGCGCTATAGAAATCTATTTGATTGATTGATTGATTGATACGGACTCTACCGCATCAGAAAGTAGAAACGTGCTGGTTGCCGGTTCTAGCATAGCAGAATATTTTGCGATTAAACAGAACTGCACCATAAATGTTACAGTAATATATAGAGCTGTGCTTTAATCTACGTTAAATTTCGATTAACGCGTTAATGAATTAACGACTGTTAACATATTTAATGCCGTTAAATATTTTAACGCATTAAACATTTTTAATGCATTTAAACTTATCCAAATTAAACTTTATTTTGCTGTTTTGGTTACATTGCCAGCAAGTGAACACAAACACTATTAGTTTACTGTCGAATGGGAAAAATTACATTTCGTCAAAAAAAAATCATTTTTTGAAGATTTGCAACAGAACTTCTAGAGAGTTTAAAATAATTGAAATTTTCAATCAATCAATCACTAATAATTTGTATAGCGCCCTTTACTAAGTGAACAAAAGCGCTCAGCCATCACGTCCCAAACAAGTACGTCTTCAGGCCTCGACGGAAAGTTATGAGTGACTTAGTTGAAGTTAAAGAAGAAGGTAAAGAATTACATAAAAGAGGACCACAGTAAGAAAAAGAACGTTTAGCAAAAGAGTGTTTAACTGGAAAACGAAAAGAACGATTAAAGGTGGATGATCTTAGACCAGATTTAGGGGGTTGTTTAATTAGATTTTTAAGATAGATTGGAGCATTACAGTTATGAATTTTAAACATATTTAGGCATATTTTAAAAGTCACTCTAGATCTCAAAGGTAGCCAATGTAACAAACGAAGATAAGGAGAAATGTGAGAAAACTTAGGAGCACGAGCAACAAGACGAGCAGCACAATTGAAGGTTTTATTTAGAGGAGCCAAAGTAGTATTAGGGAGACCATAGTAAAGAGAGTTGCAATAATCAATCCTGGACAGAACTATAGAAGATACAAGAAGTTGTAGGGTAGGATCATCGAGAAAAGGAAGAAGCTGTTTAATACGACGAATGTGAAAGTAGCAAGATTTAGAGACAGATAGAATTTGAGGAATAAGTTAGAATAAAAAATAAAACCAAGGCTACGAATGGAAGATGAAGGGTTTAGAGTGAATGAAGAGGGGGGAGGCAAAACTAAAGAAGGAATAGATAGTAAAGACTTTGATTTTTCATTGAAATATATGAGTTCAAATTTGTCCGGATTAAGTTTTAGAAACATAGATGAAGCCCAAGAGATTATAGATTGAAGACAGAGAGTTATTTTATTAACAGTAAGGTCAAGAGAAGAGTCAGTGAAAGATGTATAAATATAGGAATCGTCAGCATAAATTTGACTGTTTAGAGAAGATGATGAAATAATATTAGGTAGTTCCGAGGTATAAAGAATAAAAAGTAAAGGACCAAGGATTGAGCCCTGTGGAACACCATAAGATAAAGAAACAGAAGAAGAACGAGAAGATTCTATTGATACATAGGAAGTTCGCTCAGAAAGGTAGGATTTAAGCCAGATAAGAGAGGAATCAGAAATATTAGAGGAAGAATCTAAAACATTTAATGAAAGAGTATGGTCGACAGTGTCAAAAGCAGCTAAAAAGTCAAGGCATAAAAGAAGAGAAGAGGCATTAGAATCAGAAGTTAAAATAAGGTCATTATAGAGTTTAAGTAAAGCAGTTTCAGTGGAGTGGCCAATTCTGAAACCAGATTGAGAGGAAGGAAGAAGTGAGTTTTTTTTCTAGATAGAAGATCAATTGTTGAGAAATAACTTTTTCAAGGACTTTAGAAAGAAAGGAAAGGTTAGATACAGGTCTATAACTGGATAAGGATGCAGGATCAAGAGAAGGCTTCTTAATTGTAGGAATAACAAATGAAGATTTGAGGGCAGACGGATATTTAGATGTAAAAAAAGTAGAGACCGACCGAAATTCGGTTCGGTTTCGGTTTCGGCGCCGAAATTGCCAATTTTCTTAGTTTCGGCAATTTTTCGGTTTCGGCCGAATCTAATTTTACAATTTCGGCAATTTTTCGGTTTCGGCCGAAAATAATTTTGTAATTTCGGCTCAATTTCGGTTTCGGCCGCAATGGATCTCATATTTACCGAAAAACCGAAATTTTTATTTATTTATGTAGTTTATCTGATATATCTGTATCCTCAATCGAACTATTAAGTTCGGGTTCGATTCTCTATTAGATATCTATTAGTTATCGTGGTTGATTGATTTATGGGTGTCATCAGACCAATTATTCGAATAACATATACAAGCATCTGGAACAACAATCATGTATTTGAAATTTAAGTAAATTAGGATACGTTCAATGATGATATTTAACAAAACTTTTTTTACGCAAATTCTATTTCTTAAAACATTTGTTTTAAAAATTGTTATTGTCAAAAGTAAGTATTTGTATATCCTCAATCGAACTCGAATTATTAAGTTTGTGCACTCACAATCTTACCATGGGGATTTTTTAGAGATTAGACGATACCGGAAAGTTTTAAATGGAGCAAAAATATCTAAAAGGGAAGATAGAGTAAGATTGAAATTATCCATAAAACTATCCACATCAGTAAAAGATTTAGAGCAAAAGTCAGAAGAAAGAAAGCATTTAGTAAAATTTATTTTATCAAAATTAGACCAAGAGCGCTTAACAATAGAAGAGGGGAAGTTAGAAAAAGGCTGAACAAGAGATAATTTAAAAGATATAAAGTAGTGGTCAGTAAAGTGGAGTGGAATAGATGTTAAGTCATTAATTTTGCTATAATTAGAAGAAATCACAAAGTCAAGAGTATTACCAAGAGCATGAGTAGGAAAATTACAGTTTTGAGATAAATTAAAAAGAGAAAGAATTTCAAGAAACTTAGCAACATAGAAATCAGAAGGTTTATTACTAGAGATATTAAAGTCTCCAAGAATAAAAAATGGACAAGATAAAGAATAAAGGAGTTCAGAGAGATTATGAAAATCATCTAAAAATTGAGGTAAGGAACTGTTAGGAGGTCTATATATAGCAATTAAATTAAATTTGAAAGAAGAAAGTTTAACAGTAGTAAAAAGGCATTCAAAGGAAGAAAAATGAACAGAAGAGTCAACAGAGATAGAATACAAGGACTTAAGTAAAATACAGATACCACCATATGAAGAGTGTCGAGGAGAAAGAGGGTTAGTTGGAGGCCGAGCAAGTTCAACAAAGGAAAAACCAGTAGGAGTAGAAGCAATAACTGAGGGTGATGAAGCAGATTCATGCCAAGTTTCAGTTAAAATAAAAAAGTCTAAATAGTTAGAGGTAATTAGATCAGAGATATAGAGTGACTTATTATTAAGTGATCTTGTGTTTAGGAGGCCAAACTTTAGATTAGTATTTTTAGAGATAATATTATTGAAGTTAACTTTATTCTTATTATCATTATTTATTTTTTTATTATTATCAGAATTTTTATGATAAATTAATTTAGAAGATTTTTTATTAATAATAGAATTTAATTTATAATTCAATTGTGTGTTAGTAGTTTTATCTAGGTTAGGATTAGGGTTAGAAAGGATAAGCTTTTCATTTTTTTTATAATTTCTAATAAATTTATGGTCTAAGATCTGTAAATTAAAAGCCCTACGTCTTACACTACTTTTAGGAAGTTTAGCGAAAGAAGAGAGTTCAATTAAAAAGTCCCTAGAATACATAATAGAATGGCAATTAGGAAAGAAAAAAATTTAAATTTATAAAAAAATACTATTCCACTCATAAAAAACCGTCTAGCCATCAGCAATACAACGTTCAAAACAGTAACAACTGAGCGCCATGCCGCCATGATGGACGCTAAACAAAAAAAAGGAATCAATAGTGTTACTTTACACAAGGAATATGCACTTCAGAAGAGGATCCAGCTTATGTTATTTGTTTCAAATTAAAAAAAAATTCCAAACTGGACCAGAGAAAGATTAATCAAAATATCCAATGGTTAAAGAATTGCCACATCATTAGACCCCTGATTTAAATACTTAAAATGTCTTTAAAAGGATGAAAAATAATTAACGTGGAAAGAATTGGAGAAACTATTTAGAAGAAAAAAACTTCCAAAACTCTACAGCCTTCACCAAACAAACGACTATATTTGTATACGAACATATGTAGCTTCAGATTCTGTAGATAAAGATGCCTCAATGATGACAAAGTCAATAACTCAACGTTATAGAACAGAATCTTAAGTAGGCTTTGAGAGTTTTCTTGTTTGGTGGCAACAACACTAAGGAGCATATCCGGCTCTTGCGAAACTGGCAAGAAAATTCTTGTGATCTCCTGCAAGTACAGTTCAATGTGAACGTCTATTCAGCTTGTTAGAACACCTAGTTAGCAAGAAAAGAGCCTCTTTAAATACAACTAATGTTGAATAAATTAGACTTAGCTGTTGTTGTTTCGTCACTTTAACCATAAATTTGTTTGCTGGTTCTCGATCGTGGTTATAAAAATTCTTCAAGGAAATAATCTTCAAGAAAGAATACGTTATCCTTAAAACTAAAAGATAAAAATTTAATACTTTAATCTAATGTTTGCTCTATTAAAATTAATAAAATTATATAAAAACGCACTTCTTCCTCCCGGTTATTCTCTGGGAGTTCTAACAACATTTCTCATAAAACTCTGAAAGTTTCATGTCTTTTATTTGATATTTCCAACATAAGCTAAAAATATTTTAAATAATTATTAGGTTTTTTTTATTATTTATTAAATAAATTTGTTTCTAAAAATTATTTTACATTAACTAAATTAATAAAATTAATAAAAAGCTTTTTCAATGAAAATCTCTTCTTGAAGACTTTTTGTCCTGAAGACTTTTTATCCTAAAGACTTTTTATCTTGAAGACTTTTTATTCTGAAGACTTTTTATCCGAAGACTTTTTATCCGCTCACCAACTATAACTACACATACTCACAATGTATTACTATGTAAAAATTCTGTTTTATGCCATGTTTGACGATTATGTTCGATCAAAACAAGAGTTTAGAAATGTTTTTATTGAAAAAAGTGGAGGAGTTCACATTAAGGCAGACCCCCTCACTACCAAAAAGTGGGAGGTCCGGACCCCAAGATTGCCACCCATGAAAAGGAAACCTCCTACAATAAAGCTATTTGAAATGAAAATGAAGTCATAAAATATAAATGAATAAAAAGTGAACTGTACCTTGTAAATGAAAGGTTCTAAGAATAAAGATAAATATTTTGCAAATATTTATGAGAATGTTGTATGAAACGTATATTTATTTGTCAAAATTCAACTTTTAAATAATAATTAAAATGTCCGCCTATTTCAAAGACTTTCGTCGATTTCAATGCATATGTTAATTTTAACCATCGGCGACTTCTTTTTCGGCGACCCCAACGCATACCTTGGAAAATTGCATTTAAAATTATTTTTCAAACACATCTGATCACATTCTAGATTATTTTTTATTATTTGTTCACAATTTGTATATTATTTTTATAACTTGTTCACAATTTTTATATTATTTTCATTATTTGTTTACAATTTTTCTATTATTTTTATTATTTGTTCACAATTTTTCTATTATTTTTCAAATATTTTTTTAATAATTTGAATTTTCCGTTTGATTTCAAGAAATGACGTTGAATTCATTTGTTGGCGAATCAAACGTCAAACGTCGAATTCTATAAATACCCTTCGAAAGTTCTGTTGAATCTAGAAAGTTCTGGCGCTCTAGAAGTTTCTTTAGAACTTATATAAAGCCAGGCTGTCACTGAGGATTTTCAGTTTTTGAAAATCAAAAGTCTTTCAAAGATATTATTGTATCTCTAAAGTTCCAAAGCTTTCATATTGTTAAAAAATCGTTGAAAGATGTCTAAAGCTCCAGCAATCGGAATCGACTTGGGCACCACATACTCGTGTGTGGGTGTCTTCCAGCATGGCAAGGTGGAGATCATCGCCAACGACCAGGGCAACAGAACCACTCCCAGCTACGTCGCCTTCACCGACACCGAACGTCTGATCGGAGATGCCGCCAAGAACCAAGTGGCCATGAACCCCACCAACTCGGTGTTTGACGCGAAGCGCTTGATCGGCAGGAAGTTTGACGACGCCTCGGTGCAGTCGGACATGAAGCACTGGCCTTTCAGCGTCATCAACGACGCAGGCAAGCCGAAGATCAGGGTGGAGTACAAGAACGAAGTGAAGACCTTCTTTCCTGAGGAGATATCGTCCATGGTGCTTTTGAAGATGAAGGAAACTGCTGAAGCGTATCTGGGAAAGACCATCAATGATGCTGTTGTCACTGTTCCAGCCTACTTCAACGACTCTCAGCGCCAGGCCACTAAAGACGCAGGCACCATTTCAGGCATGAATATTCTCAGAATCATCAACGAACCCACTGCTGCTGCCATCGCCTATGGTCTTGACAAGAAAGTAGGAGGAGAACGAAATGTGCTGATTTTCGACTTGGGCGGTGGTACATTTGATGTTTCGATCTTGTCGATTGAGGAGGGCATCTTTGAAGTGAAGTCGACCTCAGGAGACACCCACCTGGGAGGAGAGGACTTTGACAACCGTATGGTCACCTACTTCATCAACGAGTTCAAGAGGAAGCACAAGAAGGACATCTCTGATAACAAGAGAGCGGTCAGGAGGTTGAGAACTGCCTGTGAACGTGCCAAGAGAACTCTTTCAAGCTCCAGCCAGGCCTCAGTCGAGATTGATTCTCTTTTTGAGGGCATCGACTTTTACACCAGCATCACCAGGGCAAGGTTTGAAGAACTGAATGGCGACCTGTTCAGAGGAACATTGGATCCAGTTGAAAAAGCTCTGAGAGATGCAAAGTTGGACAAGTCAGGAGTGCATGAAGTGGTGCTGGTTGGAGGCTCGACGAGGATCCCCAAGGTGCAGAAGCTGCTGCAGGACTTCTTCAATGGCAAGGAGCTCAACAAGACCATCAACCCGGATGAGGCTGTTGCCTATGGCGCTGGTAAGTGCTGCAATTTCTTTCTCGAAAAAATAATTTGGAAGTTTATTAAAATAGATATAATTTTGGAATCAATATTTTAAATTATTTTTTTAATCTCCCATCAGCTGTTCAGGCTGCTATACTGGGTGGTGACAAGTCAGAGGCAGTGCAAGATCTTCTCTTGCTGGATGTGGCACCTTTGTCGTTGGGCATTGAGACGGCTGGAGGTGTGATGACAGCACTGGTGAAGAGGAACACCACCATTCCCACCAAGCAGACGCAGACCTTCACGACGTACTCAGACAATCAGCCTGGTGTGTTGATCCAGGTTTACGAGGGAGAGAGAGCCATGACGAAGGACAACAACCTCTTGGGCAAGTTTGAGTTGAGTGGCATTCCTCCAGCCCCTCGTGGCGTGCCCCAGATTGAGGTGACGTTCGACATCGACGCGAATGGCATCATGCATGTGTCAGCAGTGGACAAGAGCACTGGCAAGGAGAACAAGATCACCATCACGAACGACAAGGGTCGTCTGAGCAAGGAGGAGATCGAGAAGATGGTGAAGGATGCCGAGAAGTACAAGGACGAAGACGACAAGCAGAAGGATCGCATTTCAGCCAAGAACGCCCTCGAGAGCTACGCCTTCAACATGAAGTCGACTGCTGAGGATGAGAAGATGAAAGACAAGATTTCAGAAAGTGACAAGTCGACGATCCTCACCAAGTGCAACGAGACGATCAAGTGGATGGACGCGAACCAACTGGCTGAGAAGGAAGAGTACGAACACATGCAGAAGGACCTCGAGAAGGTGTGCATGCCCATCGTCACGAAGCTCTACCAGGGAGCGGGCGGTGCTGAGATGCCTGGTGCTGGTGGCTTTCCTGGCGCTCCTGGAGGCGGCACTCAGAGCGGTGGGAAGGGACCCACCATTGAAGAAGTTGATTGATCTGGGTCGCCTGGTGGACTTTTAACATTCTGCATTCAAACTTTGTTATTCAAACTTCGTTATTCATCTTCTTGACAGTGGACCACTATGAGTTATTTAAGGATTTGTACCAATCAGTGCTGTTTCTCATTACAATTTCAACTGTACGTCTTACACCTTTGAAAGATAAAAAGTGTGAATGTAAAGTTTTCTCGTTTCACTACTAAGATGAATTATGACTTTGGAACACATTATGCTATAAGTACATAATACTTGAAAGTAAGCTAAAATTGTAAAAATCAGTACAATGGTAATTTTTGTAACAATGCAAAGTTAGAGGGTCCTAAGTAGGCAAAAACTGTAAATTCGTTTCATCCACTTGGAATATGGTTCACTAGGTTATTTCATGAATATTTAAAATAGGAAGATGGTACTTTTGATGAAACCCCCACACCCAACAAACAAAATCGAAGATTTAGGCTTAAGAGTCAGCGTTTTCAAGTAAGAAATCATTAGAAAATTTAATTTACTCAAATTTTACGATAAAAAATTTACTTAATATAATATAATATTTAAAAAATATTTGTGCCACCCACACTACACTGGGCTTCAGCAGTGGCATGAATAAAGTTCTGCAATTGGTTGGAACGGATATAAGCATATATCAGGTTTTACAAAGTTTTATGGTGGAAATGAACGTTTATAGAAAATTTTTTTGGTGTAGTTGGACATGCACTTGACATGTGTCTTCAGCTGGTGGCTCCCGAGCTCAGCCAAACCCTGGAACCGATTCAATGAGTTTCTTCTCTACCTTGAGCTTCTTTTTCTTTTTGGTTAGCAGCTGCCATCTTGGCAGCCGCTTTAACCGTAATGATTTTGTTAAATAGTTTGTCTTCTTATCTAATAATTTAGTTTTTTTTTATTTCAAATAATTATAGTAATTATAATTTATATCTTTTCTTGTTTTCTGGTTTTAAATTTATCTTGCTCTCGGAATTAAAATCCTCAACCAATAACTGTCTAACGGACTACAATAAAAACTGATTTTAAAAGGAAGAAGTTGCCAAGGCCTCAAATTGAGTACTAATGCACAGTTTGCAAGAACCCACTGGCTACCTACTTCACAAGGCAGATGAGCTCTGCAGATGAAGGACAGACTGTTAGAACGAATCTTCAATACATGACTGTGTTTATGAAGAAGTGCCAGGGTCTCAATTTGAACACCAGTGCACAGCTTGCAAGCACCCACTGGCTACTTACTTCACAAGGCAAATGAGCTCTGCAGATGAAGGACAGACTGTCAGAACGAATCTTCTACACATGACTGTTTATATCTATTATCTATTGAAACTGATGTATTAGACAATTACTACCTTACTTAGATGACCCTTCTTTAAAGATGTCCATATATTTGAAACTCATCACCTCCTTATTTAACTACTTCTATATCATTATTTACTTTTCGTACGGATCTGAAGACATATCTGTTTAACAAATTCATTTACCAGCGCTCTTGAATTTGAGGAAAGAGCGCTATAGAAATTGATTTGATTGATTGATTGAGCAAAGAATGGTATCCAGTGGGCTGTTTTTTTACAAAGACAACAAGTTTGACTATAGAAAGAAGCCTGTTGAAATCAAAAAGTGATCCTTTCATTGAAAATAAAAAAAGGAATTAAAAAAAAATGTTTTTCTAGTGAATAAAAGGTTTAACATCTCCCATTTTGTGTTTTTTTTAAATCGCGGGTGAGGAAAAGGTTATTTTTGACATAAAAAAATAATTTTTGTATTGTTACTGTTAATCATGTTTTAAATGGAAGTTTTGAAGCTTTGAAATCGATGATTGTGCCCCCACCTTTGCATAGTGTAAATTTTTTAATGGGAGTCGTCACGGATGAAAAATTAGACCAAGGGGCCAAGGTTGAAACCACTCATAATTGTGTATAATTGTTCTCTATCTTGAGCATCAAAAGCAATACTTTTAAATAAATAAAATAACTTTCGCTCGTTCATTCAAATAATTTTTTTGCGACAAGTAGGTTTTGGGAGACAAAAGCTAATTAGCTATAATGATGGTGTCATGAAAAAACACCCTGATCTGAGGGCTTGCAACCCAAGAATTGCACCATTAGTTCTTTAGAGTCAGAAAGAATAATTGCATTGCACACGGAAGGAAACCCAAATTTTTGAAACAAGAACAACTAAACTTTCTGAACATTAACATCGATGCAATCATTATTTAATGAATGTGAAAGAACAACGAATACAAGGTGATCTTCTCAGATCTTGCACCAACCATCAGTCTCGCAGACTTTGCTTCTTGGTAAACTGGTGGCGCCTGCTTCAGAGGCTTTTGTGGAAGAATTCTCCGTCATTTGGCATGCTGTGTCAAGGTCGACGAAACTGAATGACAAAATCTCTTATATACTCAATATACTCAATTTCTATAATCTTTGAACATTATTTCGTTTTAAATATTTTTTTGCATCGTTACCATGCAAATATATAATATTTTGTATATAATTTATATTCAAATACTTCATAATTTTTGGCATATGTTTAAAAAAAATGAAATAATGGATAAAAAATTTATTAAAACTGAAACTATAAATAAATCAAAACAATAAAGAAACGGAAAATAAAAAAACAAAGTAGAAACCAAAACAACTAGAATATCTCTGCAATCAACTACTTTTCCTGCAAGCAATCAGCCCACAACCACCTTCCTTGCACTCAGTCAACCATTTATTCAGCACCCAATCAACCACCCTTGTTGCACCTAATGAACAACTTCTCTGCCCCTAACCTACATAGCTTTGATTGGATAGCTCAGAGGTATATGGTTTGCTTGCGGCCTGATTGTAATAATGCTCTGAATATTTATATACAATTATTATTAAAGAAGATAAGTTCGAAAAAGAGTAATTTTGAGACATTTATAAATTTAAATAGCTTAAAATGATGTTTAATGTAGAACAGAAACTATTCGAGATAATCAAATGAAATGCGTTTGAGACAAAGCTAGATAACGACTAGGGCCTAGTCACTAGGCATTCAAAGATTCAAAAGAGATGAACAAATTAATGACGTCATGGTGATACAATTCGTTTCTAGGTTTTTGTCCACGAGTGATTAAAATGGATAATGAAGTTGAAAACTAATTTAAAAAGAATTTTGCATATTTACTTTTCTTTAATTGTAAATAACATTTAATATTTGAGGGCGAATCATTAACACTGGTTTATCCCTTAGATAACAGTATTTTTTATTTTGATGTCATGATCATCCGATGCAGAGTTTTGGTCGCACGTGGCCATTCCAGGAAAGATTCCGAAAGTGCTCACTTCCGCTCTGATCTTTATTTCATAACGCTCTTTTTGATAACTTCTACGGGGTTTAAGAGTTCTTAGTTGTTAGAAGTAGTCAAATTTTCAAAAAACATTTTATAACTTATGGTGACATCTATGTGGGAAAGATTATTATGGCGATTATGATTATGATGAGGAGGACGAGGAAGCGATGGTAAAATGAGGAAGATGTGATAATGATGCAAATGTTAAACTAAAACACGAGATTTTAAAAGTCGTTAATCTAAGTTGAGCGAATGATTTAAGGAATATTTATGGAATGCATGGATCAAACATGCATGCAACCATCCATGCATCCATCCATGAATCCATGCATCCAAGCAGCTTTTGGTTGTACATGCCCTGTGAACATTCTATATGGGCCTATATGGGTCCCATATGGGCTAAATGGGCTAAGGGTAATCAATATGGGTCCTATATGGGCTTCGTGGGCTAGAGATTATCTATATGGGCCCTATATGGGTCCTATATGGGCTAAATGGGCTTTAAAAAAGAATAAAATTTAACGTGTTTTTAAAGAAAAACCTATTTGGGAAGTATATGGGTCCTAAATGGGCTAAATGAGCTTTGAATAATAATAAAAGTTAAAGTGTTTTTATGGAAAACCTATATGGGTCCTATATGGGTCCTATATGGGCTAAATGGGCTTTGAATAATAATAAAAGTTAAAGTGTTTTTATGGAAAACCTATATGGGTCCTATATGGGTCCTATATGGGCTAAATGGGCTTTAAAAAAAATAATAATTCTGAGTGTTTTTATGGAATGCCTATGTGGGTCCTATATGGGTCCTATATGGGCTAAATGGGCTTTGAATAATGAAAAAAGTTGAAGTATTTTCATGGAAAGCCTATGTGGGTCCTATATGGGTCCTATATGGGCTCAATGGACTTTGAATTAGTGTAACATATGGCCATGGTTTTTGTAAAATATTTTTTATTATTTTATTTTAGTCATTTGAATTTATTATCTCTTTTATTTTAGAAATGTTATCTTCTGTTGTAATTATTTAAAAAGTATTTGTCTATAAAAGTCATTCTGGTTTCTTATTAAAGTTGTAAAAAAAAATTCTCATTATTAAATATTAACATTAAAAAATTTAAAGTTATGCAAATAATTATTCAATAGTTCAACAAACTTTTCGAAACCCCACAAGTTGTAATCAATGTATTCAATATCTATATAAGATACCAGCCATTTTCATTAATATATGTAATGACAAAAAGAAGCCGGTTAGCACTCCCCTTCACCAGAACAAATGAAACCGTGATATATAATTCATCAATAAATTATTCGCAACAGGTTCTGTCAAAACCAACTCAACTCAAACATACAGAAGATAAATCAAAGTACACGTGTCCAAATTAAAAAAGCAAGCCAAGCAAAATTCAAAAAAAAATAATCTTGAAAAATCTGATTAATTACATTTTTTATATTTGGACTATTTTTCTTACATCTTTAAATTTATGTTTGGCAGAAATATTTTAATTGCTTTTTATAAAAATAAATAATTTATCAATCAATCATGTGTTGCCCATATAGCCCATATGGGACCCACTTAATTTGGTGTAGTATTTTAACATGGGTCCCATATGGGCTGCCGATCTAGGGCCCATATGGGCTGCCGATCTAGGGCCCATATAGGCTGCCCATATAGTTGCCCATATAGCCCATATGGGACCCACTTAATTCGGTGTAGCATTTTGACATGGGTCCCATATGGGCTGCCCATATGGGGCCCATATAGTTGCCCATATGGGACCTATATGTTCACTGGGTGTTTGTGGATACGATGAAGAAAAGTGATAAAGTCATTATAAATTCGAAATAAATAATTTCTTAAAATAATATTTGATAGGGTCAGAAAACTAAAAAATAGGAGAGCTTAAATTTAAATGGATTATAATAATTAGATTATAATATATTAGGGGGAGGTTGGTCAAGATGAGCCGGTTCCAAAGATGGAACGAGTCTATTTACAGTTATGCGCTTTAAAAATGAACAAAGTTTTTATTTCATATCTATGCATCCGTCTTATAATCACATTTGTATGTTGGTTTCGCTTCTAATAGTTGTCTCACTCAATTAGAATACTTGAAAAACTGATTTCTAAAAGAATTGTTAAAATATTAGGCGATAAAATATTGCGCTTTTTTCTCAACTTTCAATTTTTTATTAGTAATTAGATGATGCAATACAGTTTTTTCGTGTGCAAGTTGTGAAATTGAAAATTAGTGATTGGCTTGTTATGACCATGAATGTGTAGCATGGTCATAGTTGCCTAAAATGGAATACCAATGGTTGCCTAAAATTAAATTTAAAATGAGACTGTAGAAGTTGATAAGTCTATATACTATATACTCTACATAGTCCATATAGTATATAGACTATATAGAGAATATATTTTACATGGACTTTATATATTATATATTTTATATAGACTATAGAAAGTATATATTTTATATAGACTATAGAGAGTATATATTTTACATAAACCTTCTATTTATTTTATAATATTTAAAAATACGTAAGTATTCATTAGCTTTTGCATCGGCTTTATAGCACATCATAGCCGAAATGTAAACTAGAAAACCTGGATAAAAATATATATATATATAAAGTTGAATTTGCAAAAGTAACCTAAAAGCTGAATTTAATTTAGTAAAGTAAATTTTATTAAATGACAATTTACATTAAAATGCAAACTTGTGTATTTCTTTAGATAACCAATAAATCAATCAATCAAATAAATTTCTATAGCGCTCTTTCCTCAAATTCAAGAGTGCTCAAGAAGTAACAAGTTTGACGATAAATACAACGTTTAAATGGTATTTTTTATTAAATACAATATAACTTCATCTTAGGAAACTATTCATTCCATCCTAGTAACCCATTTGCCCAACATGGAATTTTTTAGTGTTCATGTTTGAAGTAAAAAAACTTTTTTTACTTTTTTTATTTATTCTTATGTTTGAGTTCACATGACTAGACAAGGTATCAATATAATGGCTGGATAAATTTAAATAATCTCTTAAGAAATTGAGCTATGAGGCTACGTTTAAAAATCGTTCCATCTTGTGCAACCTCCCCCTACATTTTTTGTCGTTCCTTACAAGCAGTGTGTTGATTGGTTCAATATTGTAGGAGTAACAGTACTAGAGCCACTTACTTAATCGACTGTAATAAACACACATACACACACACACACACACACACACACACACACACACACACACACACACACACACACACACACACACACACACACACACACACACACACACACACACACACACACACACACACACACACACACACACACACACACACACACACACACACACACACACACACACACACACACACACACACACACACACACACACACACACACACACACACACACACACACACACACACACACACACACACACACACACACACACACACACACACACACACACACACACACACACACACACACACACACACACACACACACACACACACACACACACACACACACACACACACACACACACACACACACACACACACACACACACACACACACACACACACACACACACACACACACACACACACACACACACACACACACACACACACACACACACACACACACACACACACACACACACACACACACACACACACACACACACACACACACACACACACACACACACACACACACACACACACACACACACAAACACATCCACACACTCATAAAACACTAACACAATTGCAAGTATGTTAAAATATTGAATATCAAATAAAAACACACAAACATTAAGAAACTCGCAAGCCAAACATCTTTCTGAAACCTCACTCAAATCGCAAACAAAGGGTTTTCAGGTCTGCCTTTAACCACGCCTACTTCGTTGATTGACAGACCCAGGCGTATAAAAGGAGGAGCGGGAAGGGAGGAATGAATGGAGTCTGCATAAATTGCACACCCCATGAAGGGACAAGGCGCGTCTAACCAGGCGTACCGGAAGCCTAAATAGTTTCTTTGGCAATTAAAACCGGAAATGATGACGTCACTGCCTGCAGCGGAAATGGTTGCCCTCTCCCAGTGGTCGCTCTTGTCGGCCTTGCAAGACTGGTTTTGCAGCTGTGAACAACACACCTGTAAGAGTGCTCATGCTAATAATACATATAAATAATACATATAAATATTTTATTTAATATAAAAATCAATAAATTCTATAGAAGTGACATTATTCTTGATGAAACTACAAACTATTCAAAGCAACACAAGTAGCGAACTAGAAAAAGTGAAGGCAGGCAAAAACTTAGAGGCGCTTTGGACGGGAATACAAACCGAAGGCATAAATTGGTTCAAGCCACAAAACCTCTGTAAAAAAGTATCCAGATTATCTAGAAAAATTTAATGAGGTCCTTGTTAGGATTAAAAACAATGACAGGAAAGAAACTTCAGCTTACCCCAAATTGACTGGCAGAGATATCCATCTACCGCAAGCAATAAACACTATGCAGAGTGAACAGCTATGACCGATTTGCAAAGACGCATTCCTGCACCAAGTCGTTCATCCGCACACTAGAATAACAAAGGATACCAGCAACATCCTTGACCTTTTCTTCACTAAGAATACAACCCTCATCAATGAATACTAGATGATTCCAGGAATAGGAGACCTTGAGGCCATGGTCGTGAATGCCACCCAGAAGAAACAACCCCGTTTGAAACACGACTCAAAAACCCGATGAAAGAGTATGCCCCGCTAAAGATGCTGTCTGAAAAGAAAATCTATAAAGCAGTGATAATGAAAGAGGGCTAAGCACAGCTTCGAAAAAGAATTACGCTCTTCTGTCGTCAACGTGAGACTGGGAAGCAAGAAGACCAGGTCAAGGCGGCCACTCAAAGAATTGAAATAAAAGCCTACTGGAAGTACATTTAAAATGTCATGGAGTTGGCGAGGCAGAAAAAAGTAACAACCAAACAAACAGAAGACCTTCTGCAACATCATCAAGTGAGGCCAAAAGACAACTCTGGAGTGGCTTATCTGTTTTAAAATGGGGAGCGGGGATGGCTTAGATGGTAGAAGTCGGAGTTGCAACTCAAAGGTCGCCAGTTCGAATCCCTGACGAGCAACCGTGAACTATCGTATACCTGGTGTATATGATGCGGTGTTTGCGACGTATGCATTGAGAGATGTGTACGTCGTGTGGAGTGGCGTCTCTGGCGCATAAGAACCATGGTTCTCAGAACCATTGTAACATGGCCTGCGTCTGTCAGGCTGTGAGTAATACAGAGCATAAAAAATAATAAAAAATAGCAAGCTCTATGCAATAGAGTCTATTGGAGACCACTTGATAAGAAAACATACTGAATTGACATTAACGTCAGTTTTCATCTCTGAAAATGATAGTGACATCAACCCAAAAGAGAAACCAGCATCACCAATGCCACTAACAGAATCACATATAATGGGGTCCTGAAACTACTCTGGAAGCTCAACGAACAAAGAACTTCCCTCGTTCAACTAATCACAAGCAAACAACCATCGCCCAGTCCCGCTTGCATATTCTTGAGCAAATCATTGTCAGCAACGTCATAAGACATCCTTCCACTCTCTCCCCTTTATTTTGACCACTCACACATATTTAATATTTCCTTCCTGCCATCATCACTTCCCCCGCCCACCCACCAACCCCTCACTTCAACTCCTTCGGATGACTTCAGCTTGATCTTCTGGTTGAACGACACTTTCACCCTTCCATCGGTCATCACCACCCATGCCACCGGAAAAGGATAATCCATCTTTTTGTTTCCGTATGCCACGTGAGAAGCCCCTTTGAAGAGCCTATCAGCGAGCTCCTGTTGTTGCCTGTGATTGGGTGGCGGAATGGAGGGTGTGTTGAAGTGTTGGTGCAAGGATTGATAGGGGTGTTGCAGTATCAATTGTGTAGGGGAGTAGATGCAAGGGAGAGTGTTTTTGGGAAGTCAATGGTGATTGAAAAATATAATATGGACTGATACTCAATTAAAAATTAAAAACAAACTTCTTAATGGAAAAAATAAATTATAAAAAATAAATTTTTAGAGAAAAAAAAGCCCTACATAGGCTGGGAGGAGTCAGGGAGGTCAATGGGACAGGCTAGAAAGCTGTTTGGCAATTGGTTGTTGGGCAAGTAACCATGACCACCTGTGGCCAACCACCGTAGAGTGGCCACTGCATCATCGTCGCTACTGCTGTTGGACGGTAAAGACTGTAAAAGAGGTGTGGTGGTGGTGGCGTGGTTGGCGTGAAGGTTGCTTTGGAGTGCAAAGTCTTGGTGAGTTGTCACCAAACATCGAAACACTCCCATCAGCAACACGCAATACTTTCCCACATCGCACCTGCACCACTCCAAAAGGCAGCAACGGCATGACGTCACGTGTTTGCACACCACGTGCCCACGAAGAGGCTGAGTAATTGCGCCACTGCTGCACGAAGCCCTTCAAGAGGCAAGCGTGTGCTTGCGTGTGCGAGAGTATTTCTTTCTTTTCTTCCTCTGTGTTGGTTGTGAAGGAAAGGTGGTTGAAGAGAAGGGGGTTGAAGAGAAGTGGTTGAAAAAGGGTCGGGGGGGGGGGGGGGTTAAAGATGGGTGGTTGAGAAAAAATGGTTGAGAAAAAGTGTTTGAAGGGCGGTGGTTAGGAAAAGATGATTGTGGAAGGGTGGAAATAGATGTATGGTGATGGTTAAAGATGAATTCCTTTTAGTTTGTTTGGGCTTCGCAACATCGATCCAGTCGAAGAGTGGCAACCAATAGCAGCCAAATCCAACATCAAGCAGACGAAAGCACTCGCGTGCAACCACAACCAACCACAGTCAACCACAACCAACCACAGTCAACCACAACCAACCACGCCACCTTCAACGCCAGCCTGCTGCCACACCATTCCAGTGACAGGCATGTTGATGAGAGGGTGGAGCATCCCATTCCAAATGCGCGACGAAGCGTCACTGTAGGGAACTCCACAAGCGTCTGCCACTTCAACAGGCGCCCACTCCAAGAGTCTACTGTCGCTGTAAGTGATGCCTACCACTCCGACTGGTCGTTTCAGTCGCTGCTGCAACTGCTGGCCGAAGAACCAACAAGTGCCCGGAAAGCTCGAAGTTTTGTAAATTCGCTTGTCTCGGACTTGTTGGAGACTTTGAACGTCTGCTTCGGAAATAGTTGGAAAGTTGAGCGTTTTCAAATAGTTGAAAGATGCTTTTTAAAGAAAATATTTGCTTAACTGAACAATACTGTTTCAAAAATAAAATAAAAACAATATTTCAATTATTTGTATAAAAAATATATATTAGCATTTCTCACTGGCAACACTCCATGATATGTCCACCACATGAATGTCAGACCATGGCAAATCAGATTTGGCAGGAAAAACAGAAAAAAATCTGAAGTATTTGCTGTTCTTGTCATCTTTTTGCAGATGATATGAAAAGTTGGAGACCTTCAGATTTGAAAGTAATAATGAAATTATCTTCATAGTTAATTCCAGAGTTTTTAAATAACTTTTCTCATTAATTTTAAATAACTTTTTTGATTAATTTTAAATAACTTTTTTGATTAATTTTAAATAACTTTTTTGATTAATTTTAAATAACTTTTTTGATTAATTTTAAATAACTTTTTTTATTAATTTTAAATAATTTTTGATTAAGTTTAAATAATTTTTGATTAAGTTTAAATAATTTTTTCATTAATTTTGAATAATTTTTTCCTTAATTTTGAATAATTTTTTCATTAATTTTGAATAATTTTTTCATTAATTTTGAATAATTTTTTCATTAATTTAGAATAATTTTTCCATTAATTTTAAATAACTTTTTCATTATATTTTCTATAGGGAAGGCAAAACATTTTTTTAAATCCAAGTTTAATTCGTATTTAAATTTCAAAGCCACCAACCCATCACGAACCTTGAAGATGTTGTTCTGGCGTCTGCTGTGGCCAGTGCACAGCCACACGTCACCCACCATGACGTCATACAGTCTGATCTCGTGACCTTCTTTTTCGCCAATCAGAGATGCACTCACGATGAAGGGACCTCTTTCTTCCAAAGGACCAATAGAAACCCTCCATGTGTTCCCAGCCGCTTTGTGGGATGGTGAATATGTTTTATCTAAAAAGTATTCAGTTTGCTAAATAATTCGAATTAATATTAATCAAGTGGTCATTTCCATTTTTCTCAGAACTTTAATAAGATCAAAACCACCTCTATCAATAGATCCACATCACCACCACTACCACCACGACCACCTCTATCAATAGCACCACATCACCACCACTACCACCCACTTTACCGCTCACTCCCCCACCACCCCTACCCCAATCAGCCACACCACATCACGCACCAGTCAAAAGCACAGTAGCATTTTCCTCGGCTACTTTCACTCCCAGCGAATCTTCGACATTTCCTTGTGAAGCATTCATGGTCTTGAGAGGGGCAGCTGCGGTGGTGTAGATTTGGACAAGCACTCTTTGACCCTTTCCCTCCTCGGGCCTGGGTCCGTAGCCCCAGATGACGGTGTGCTGAGGGCTTCCCTGCAGCACCATGTGGTCGGAAAAGTAGTTGCCGAAGCGGAAGTGAGTCGCTTCTTCCACTGGTGTGGGGGAGTTTTATGGGTGGTGTAGATAGTGTGTGGAGAAAGAAGAGTGTGAGTGGAGTGGTGGAACAAGTAGTGTAGTGAAAGAATGAAAGTAAATTGAAGAAAAATTTTCTACATTCAATTATAAACTGAGCAGTTTCAAGCCTTCGAACCATTAGCTTGGCTGGAGAAGAGGAAAAAGATGACGACGATCAGGAGCGTCGTTACCATGACAACCAGAAAGACGACACACCTGGTCTCCCAGCCCCTCCTGCCCTCCTCCACCGCCTCCAAGTCCTTGCTCCATCCATCCTCGTCCCCCTTGACCCCTCCCCCCGAGGTGCTTGCTGGCTTGTTGTTCTGGTGGTGGCTTTCGTAGTTGTTGTGGTTGGAGGAGGGCACGTGACGGTCGCTTAGCAACAAGGCGTTGTCGTCGTCAGGACTCTTTCGCCTCTTGCGACGGTGCGTCTTGTCTGCGTCTGTGTCGCTCAAGTCCGCCGTCACGTCGTCGTCGTCTTCCAGAGGCAGCGTGTCTGCATCACTGAGTCTACCTCTTCCTCTTCTTCCTTCTCCTCCTCTTCCTCCTTCTCTTTTCCCTCTTCTTCCCTCATCATCTGACGTCATCACATCGTCAGGGTCGTCTGTCGTGTTGTCGTAGTCGCTGTTGTCGCTTGTCACTTGGTGCTTGAGTGTGTGGTGGCTTGGCGTGTGTGGGAGAGTGCTTTCAGGCGTGGTGAGGTTCGAGAGGTGCTGGTTCCTCGTCGTCTGCACACTTTCGCCTTCCGCCATCTTGTCAACCTTCACTTTCTCTTTTTTCTTCTTCTTCAACAGTGGCATAGTTTTCTTGCAGTTTTTGAGATTTTGGTTCAAGAATTAGTTATAAGTTAGCCCATCCCCGTACTTCAGTTACCATTGCTTTATCATATTTTTTCATACATAATTTTAAAGAAAATATACATTTTTATCAAAATTCGTTTAAAGTAAATAAGAAAATATGTATATATTTCTTAGACTGTTTATTGATTAATCCACAAGCAAGCAGCAATTTATTTAACTCCCAATTAACATTCAACCTCCCAAATCCATCTACAAGTAGATAATTCGAGCAGTTCAAACTTTCAATATATTCAAGTTTCTCTCTCAAAAGCCTCACATAGATGGCTTGGTGCAGCCGCACTGATCGGCACTCCCCACTACAACTCACTGCTGTCCACACTTTCGTGCCTCGACCCTTTCTATTTCAATTTATAAAGCTCAACAACACTCCTGAGTCTCGACTGGAGTCATCTCCTCAATTCCCAGCAAGACATGGACTCGAATGAACAATGCAATGGAAGCGTATACACATCTATGTGCGTACAAATGTGTGTGCACATGTTTATGCATGTACGTTAAAGTGTACGTCTGCAAAGATGTACACTTGAATATTTGGATTTTGCGTTTGGGTAAAATGTATGCCAGAATGATATGCCATCTGATAGAGTCAAAAAAGCAGCTCCTACAGGGGAGAAGTGTTTCCTAAGCAATTGAAGCAATTGTGTTCCTTTGAAGCATAACACTATAGCTTTTGAATTTGAAGAAAGAGCGCTATAGAAATCTATTTGATTGATTGATAGCTTTTTTGAAATATAGGAGTCTATCTCTACCTGAAATGGGCGCATTCCTTCATAGAATGAGACGATACAGTAAGCGTGTGCGTGTGAGATGAATCCACACTTCCTTTGGTTGAACGTTCGAGAGGATGAGTCACACGTGGGTGATCATCATCATCATCCTCATCATCATCAGCGTTGTTCACCACTCGATGGCGTGTCAAAGCTTTCATGATTATCCGAGACACTCTCGCATGATTTAGATCACTGCTTGATTCAAGACTTTCACTATGAGGCAGTCTGTGTCGAAAATCTTCATGCAAGATTGTTCTAGTCTGCAAGGCGGTTCAATGCCTCACAACAGCGCAACTTGTATAGGAATGATATTTACTTCAAATAACTCCAAATCATGTATGCTGGATTAATTATTAATCTATTGATTTAACTTAATAGACCCTAATTATTGCATTGAGGTGATTAAAAATGATTAATTCATTAATAGGGTCAGTGCCGTTCGATCGAGACTTCTTCACAATGTGTTTTCATCGCATTGTGCTTTTGAGAGCCTCAAAAATAACAATGCACAAAGAAGAACGAAATAATTATTTGTATTATTAAACGATTGGATGAGCGCTTTCCGATATATTGCTTCAAAAAGATAAACAACTTATTCACATTCACAATGTCTTCTGAATCGCCTGAGTCCCCATCGCATGCATCTTCCCCACAATAGTACTTAGTGGCATCCCAAAATGAGTGAGGATCGTCTCAAAGAAGAACGGAAGCAGAAGCGGAACGAAGGAAGCACCAGAAAGTGAACCTAAATGAGAACTAATCAACGCGCGAAAATGGAGAAGTTCTTTGGAGATGGAGTGCTAACAAACTGTGGCGATAATTGAGAAAAAAAACAAGAAGAGCTTCGAAGCTGGAGGAGATAAACAGATTTCAAAGCCATCACCTGAACACCAGCT
>OX030962.1:282500-294000 GCA_943735955.1 Piscicola geometra
TAGTAGTAGTAGTAGTAGTAGTAGTAGTAGTAGTAGTAGTAGTAGTAGTAGTAGTAGTAGTAGTAGTAGCAGTAGTCCATACAAATAGTGCTATAATTCGAAAAGTGCTGGAGATGCCTTAAAAGACAGGCTAGCTGGTAGTGAGGACGAAGCGCAACTAAGTGACAAAAGTGCACTCGAGTTACAAACGAAACACACACAATTATGCGCTTCGAAAACAAACGAGAAGGAGAAGAATACACAAAATGGCGACAAGGTATGACTAAACTACGGCGTAGAATGCTTAAAAGTGGAATTCCACGTGGAATTGGCATGAATGACTCGGCTTGGCTGCCTCGAGTGCAATCTCATAGGGAAGGAAGACTGCATCGACGTTCCAGAGTTGCAAGTTGTGAGCCCTCAAGCACACTTGAGTTTCCTCATCACCTCCTCGACCACATCCTTCTCACCACCGCCCTGAGAAAGCACCCTCACATGCCAAATGGCACCCTCCCCTCCATGACTCACTTCAAAACCACCCATCATCAACCCTCCCTATCTCTCCAACCTCTCACTCTCTATCTCTCCTATCCATCTCATCCCATCCCCTCCATCTCTCCCTCCCTCCCTCCCTCTTCAACTCCTCCTTTCCTCCCTCCCTCCCTCTTCAACTCCTCCTCTCCCTCCCTCCCTCCCTCTTCAACTCCTCCTTCTCTCCCTCCCTCCCTCTTCAACTCCTCCTTCTCTCCCTCCCTCCCTCTTCAACTCCTCCTTCTCTCCCTCTTCAACTCCTCCTTCTCTCTCTCCCTCCCTCCCTCTTCAACTCCTCCTTCTCTCCCTCTTTCCCTCCCTCCCTCCCTCTTCAACTCCTCCTTCTCTCCCTCCCTCCCTCCCTCTTCAACTCCTCCTTCTCTCTCTCCCTCCCTCCCTCTTCAACTCCTCCTTTCCTCCCTTTCTCCCTTCCTCTTCAACTCCTCTCTTCCTCCCTCCCTCCCTCCCTCTTCAACTCCTCTCTTCCTCCCTCCCTCCCTCCCTCTTCAACTCCTCTCTCCCTCCCTCTTCAACTCCTCTCTCCTTCCCTCCCTCCCTCTTCAACTCCTCTCTCCCTCCCTCCCTCCCTCTTCAACTCCTCTCTCCCTCCCTCCCTCTTCAACTCCTCTCTCTCTCCCTCCCTCCCTCTTCAACTCCTCTCTCCCTCCCTCCCTCTTCAACTCCTCTCTCCCTCCCTCCCTCTTCAACTCCTCTCTCCCTCCCTCCCTCTTCAACTCCTCCCTCCCTCCCTCCCTCCTTCCTTCCCTCCCACCTTCCCTTTCTCTTCAACTCCTTCAACGCACACACATGGAGCACCTGATCTCCTCTGAGTCCATCACGAATCCCTTGCCCACCAGCGAAGTGTCGCAAGAGCTGCACTTGAAGCAGTCGCTGTGCCACTGTCGCTCCTCGTACGTCACGTACTTGGTGCTGCCCGAGGCGCCTGTGGTCGTCGTCGTGGTGGTGGTTGAGTGGTGGTGGTGGGTGAAGTGGAGTGGTGGTGGTGGTGGGTGGTGGAAGTGGAGTGGTGGTGGTGGAAGTGGTAGTGGAGTGGTGGTGGTGGGTGAAATGGTGGTGGTGGTGAAGTGGAGTGGTGGTGGTGGAAGTGGAGTTGTCGTGGTGGTGGTGGAAGTGGAGTGGTGGATGGAAGTGGAGTGGTGGTGGTGGGTGGTGGTGTAAGTGGTGGTGGTGGAAGTGGAGTTGTCGTGGTGGTGGTGGAAGTGGAGTGGTGGATGGAAGTGGAGTGGTGGTGGTGGGTGGTGGTGTAAGTGGTGGTGGTGGAAGTGGAGTTGTCGTGGTGGTGGTGGAAGTGGTAGTGGTGGGTGGAAGTGGAATGGTGGTGGGTGGTGGAAGTGGAGTGGTGGTGGTGGGTGAAGTGGTGGTGGTGGTGAAGTTGAGTGGTGGTGGTGGGTGGTGGTGGATGAAGTGGTGGTGGTGGTGGGTGAAGTGAAGGGGTGGTGGTGGTGGGTGGTGGTGAAAGTGGTGGTGGTGGGTGGTGGTGGTGGAAGTGGAGTGGTGGGTGGAAGTGGAGTGGTGGTGGGTGGTGGAAGTGGAGTGGTGGTGGGTGGTGGAAGTGGAGTGGTGGTGGTGGGTGAAGTGGAGTGGTGGATGCTTATGTTGGAGGGGGTGGAGGTGGTGGTGGGAAGTGTTAGAGTGGGGTA
The DNA here is from genome assembly GCA_943735955.1 of Piscicola geometra. Lineage (NCBI taxonomy): Eukaryota > Metazoa > Annelida > Clitellata > Hirudinida > Piscicolidae > Piscicola > Piscicola geometra. The sequence continues at coordinate 284,672 of OX030962.1, forward strand.
GTTGGTTGTGGTGGTGGGTTGGATGGGTGTGGTGGTGGGGTGGGTGGGTGTGATGGTGGGTTGTTTGTGATGTAGTGGTGAGATGAGGTGGTGAGAAGGAAGGAAGTAGAGGCATGCACTCACCAGAGATGGGCTTGTCACACAAATGACACTTCTTTGCGAATCTGCCGGCATTAGAATATAAAAAATCTAGAAAAAAAGTAAATTTATTTTCAAATAATAAAAAAAATGTAGAAAAAAAATGTTGTCATCTAAAACATAATGTTCGCGCGAAGAAGCTCGCCTGGAGTTGAAGCACTCGACGCAGAAGGCGCTGTCCTCCTTGCTGATGAACTTCTCCCCGCTCAACTGACGTCCACACACTAGAGTGCACGCCATTTTATAGTATATTATATCATATTATAACATATTATATTATATCATATCATATTACAGAATATTATATCATATTACAGAATATTATATCATATTACAGAATATTATGTCATATTACAGAATATTATGTCATATTACAGAATATTATATCATATTACAGAATATTATATCATATTATAACATATTATATCATATTACAGAATATTATGTCATATTACAGAATATTATGTCATATTACAGAATATTATATCACATTACAGAATATTATGTCATATTACAGGATATTGTATCATATTATAACATATTATAACATATTACAGAATATTATATCATATTACAGAATATTATATCATATTACAGAATATTATATCATATTACAGAATATTATATCATATTACAGAATATTATGTCATATTACAGAATATTATATCATATTAAAGAATATTATATCATATTACAGAATATTATGTCATATTACAGAATATTATATCATATTATAGAATATTATATCACATTACAGAATATTATGTCATATTACAGAATATTATATCATATTACAGAATATTATATCACATTACAGAATATTATATCATATTACAGAATAATATATCATATTACAGAATATTATATCATATTACAGAATATTATGTCATATTACAGAATATTATATCATATTACAGAATATTATATCATATTACAGAATATTATATCATATTACAGAATATTATATCATATTACAGAATATTATATCACATTACAGAATATTATATCATATTACAGAATATTATATCATATTACAGAATATTATGTCATATTACAGAATATTATGTCATATTACAGAATATTATGTCATATTACAGAATATTATATCATATTACAGAATATTATGTCATATTACAGAATATTATGTCATATTACAGAATATTATGTCATATTACAGAATATTATATCATATTACAGAATATTATATCATATTACAGAATATTATATCATATTACAGAATATTATATCATATTACAGAATATTATATCACATTACAGAATATAATATCATATTACAGAATATAATATCATATTACAGAATATTATGTCATATTATAACATATTATATCATATTACAGAATATTATGTCATATTACAGAATATAATATCATATTACAGAATATTATGTCATATTACAGAATATAATATCATATTACAGAATATTATATCATATTATAACATATTACATCATATTACAGAATATTATATCATATTACAGAATATTATATCATATTACAGAATATTATATCATATTACAGAATATTATATCATATTACAGAATATTATATCATATTACAGAATATTATATCATATTACAGAATATTATATCATATTATAACATATTATATCATATTACAGAATATTATGTCATATTACAGAATATAATATCATATTACAGAATATTATATCATATTATAACATATTATATCATATTACAGAATATTATATCATATTACAGAATATTATATCATATTACAGAATATTATGTCATATTACAGAATATTATGTCATATTACAGAATATTATATCATATTACAGAATATTATATCATATTACAGAATATTATATCATATTACAGAATATTATATCATATTACAGAATATTATATCATATTACAGAATATTATGTCATATTACAGAATATTATATCATATTACAGAATATTATATCACATTACAGAATATTATATCATATTACAGAATATTATGTCATATTACAGAATATTATATCATATTACAGAATATTATATCATATTACAGAATATTATGTCATATTACAGAATATTATATCATATTACAGAATATAATATCATATTACAGAATATTATGTCATATTACAGAATATTATATCATATTACAGAATATTATATCATATTATAGAATATTATGTCATATTACAGAATATTATATCATATTACAGAATATTATATCATATTACAGAATATTATGTCATATTACAGAATATTATATCATATTACAGAATATTATATCATATTACAGAATATTATATCATATTACAGAATATTATATCATATTACAGAATATTATATCATATTACAGAATATTATATCATATTACAGAATATTATATCATATTACAGAATATTATATCACATTACAGAATATTATATCATATTACAGAATATTATGTCATATTACAGAATATTATGTCATATTACAGAATATTATGTCATATTACAGAATATTATATCATATTACAGAATATTATGTCATATTACAGAATATTATGTCATATTACAGAATATTATGTCATATTACAGAATATTATATCATATTACAGAATATTATATCATATTACAGAATATTATATCATATTACAGAATATTATATCATATTACAGAATATTATATCACATTACAGAATATAATATCATATTACAGAATATAATATCATATTACAGAATATTATGTCATATTATAACATATTATATCATATTACAGAATATTATGTCATATTACAGAATATAATATCATATTACAGAATATTATATCATATTATAACATATTATATCATATTACAGAATATTATATCATATTACAGAATATTATATCATATTACAGAATATTATATCATATTACAGAATATTATATCATATTACAGAATATTATATCATATTATAACATATTATATCATATTACAGAATATTATGTCATATTACAGAATATAATATCATATTACAGAATATTATATCACATTACAGAATATTATATCATATTACAGAATATTATATCACATTACAAAATATTATATCATATTACAGAATATTATATCATATTACAGAATATTATATCATATTACAGAATATTATATCATATTACAGAATATTATATCATATTACAGAATATAATATCACATTACAGAATATTATGTCATATTACAGAATATTATGTCATATTACAGAATATTATATCATATTACAGAATATTATGTCATATTACAGAATATTATGTCATATTACAGAATATTATATCATATTACAGAATATTATATCATATTACAGAATATTATGTCATATTACAGAATATTATATCATATTACAGAATATTATGTCATATTACAGAATATAATATCATATTACAGAATATTATGTCATATTACAGAATATAATATCATATTACAGAATATTATGTCATATTACAGAATATTATATCATATTACAGAATATTATATCATATTACAGAATATTATATCACATTACAGAATATTATATCATATTACAGAATATTATGTCATATTACAGAATATTATATCATATTACAGAATATTATATCATATTACAGAATATAATATCATATTACAGAATATTATGTCATATTATAACATATTATATCATATTACAGAATATTATGTCATATTACAGAATATTATATCATATTACAGAATATTATGTCATATTACAGAATATTATGTCATATTACAGAATATTATGTCATATTACAGAATATTATATCATATTACAGAATATTATATCATATTACAGAATATTATATCATATTACAGAATATTATATCATATTACAGAATATTATATCACATTACAGAATATAATATCATATTACAGAATATAATATCATATTACAGAATATTATGTCATATTATAACATATTATATCATATTACAGAATATTATGTCATATTACAGAATATAATATCATATTACAGAATATTATATCATATTATAACATATTATATCATATTACAGAATATTATATCATATTACAGAATATTATATCATATTACAGAATATTATATCATATTACAGAATATTATATCATATTACAGAATATTATATCATATTATAACATATTATATCATATTACAGAATATTATGTCATATTACAGAATATAATATCATATTACAGAATATTATATCACATTACAGAATATTATATCATATTACAGAATATTATATCATATTATAACATATTATATCATATTATAACATATTATATCATATTACAGAATATTATGTCATATTACAGAATATAATATCATATTACAGAATATTATATCATATTATAACATATTATATCATATTACAGAATATTATATCATATTACAGAATATTATATCATATTACAGAATATTATATCATATTACAGAATATTATATCATATTACAGAATATTATATCATATTATAACATATTATATCATATTACAGAATATTATGTCATATTACAGAATATAATATCATATTACAGAATATTATATCACATTACAGAATATTATATCATATTACAGAATATTATATCACATTACAAAATATTATATCATATTACAGAATATTATATCATATTACAGAATATTATATCATATTACAGAATATTATATCATATTACAGAATATTATATCATATTACAGAATATAATATCACATTACAGAATATTATGTCATATTACAGAATATTATGTCATATTACAGAATATTATATCATATTACAGAATATTATGTCATATTACAGAATATTATGTCATATTACAGAATATTATATCATATTACAGAATATTATATCATATTACAGAATATTATGTCATATTACAGAATATTATATCATATTACAGAATATTATGTCATATTACAGAATATTATATCATATTACAGAATATTATGTCATATTACAGAATATAATATCATATTACAGAATATTATGTCATATTACAGAATATTATATCATATTACAGAATATTATATTATATTACAGAATATTATATCACATTACAGAATATTATATCATATTACAGAATATTATGTCATATTACAGAATATTATATCATATTACAGAATATTATATCATATTACAGAATATTATATCATATTACAGAATATTATATCATATTACAGAATATTATATCACATTACAGAATATTATATCATATTACAGAATATTATATCATATTACAGAATATTATATCATATTACAGAATATTATTTCATATTACAGAATATTATATCATATTATAACATATTATATCATATTACAGAATATTATATCATATTACAGAATATTATATCATATTACAGAATATTATGTCATATTACAGAATATTATATCATATTACAGAATATTATGTCATATTACAGAATATAATATCATATTACAGAATATTATATCATATTACAGAATATTATATCATATTACAGAATATTATATCATATTACAGAATATAATATCATATTACAGAATATTATGTCATATTACAGAATATTATATCATATTACAGAATATAATATCATATTACAGAATATTATGTCATATTACAGAATATTATATCATATTATAACATATTATATCATATTACAGAATATTATGTCATATTACAGAATATTATATCATATTACAGAATATTATATCATATTACAGAATATAATATCACATTACAGAATATTATGTCATATTACAGAATATTATGTCATATTACAGAATATTATATCATATTACAGAATATTATGTCATATTACAGAATATTATGTCATATTACAGAATATTATATCATATTACAGAATATTATATCATATTACAGAATATTATGTCATATTACAGAATATTATATCATATTACAGAATATTATGTCATATTACAGAATATAATATCATATTACAGAATATTATGTCATATTACAGAATATAATATCATATTACAGAATATTATGTCATATTACAGAATATTATATCATATTACAGAATATTATATCATATTACAGAATATTATATCACATTACAGAATATTATATCATATTACAGAATATTATGTCATATTACAGAATATTATATCATATTACAGAATATTATATCATATTACAGAATATTATATCATATTACAGAATATTATATCATATTACAGAATATTATATCACATTACAGAATATTATATCATATTACAGAATATTATATCATATTACAGAATATTATATCATATTACAGAATATTATTTCATATTACAGAATATTATATCATATTATAACATATTATATCATATTACAGAATATTATATCATATTACAGAATATTATATCATATTACAGAATATTATGTCATATTACAGAATATTATATCATATTACAGAATATTATGTCATATTACAGAATATAATATCATATTACAGAATATTATATCATATTACAGAATATTATATCATATTACAGAATATTATATCATATTACAGAATATAATATCATATTACAGAATATTATGTCATATTACAGAATATTATATCATATTACAGAATATAATATCATATTACAGAATATTATGTCATATTACAGAATATTATATCATATTACAGAATATTATATCATATTATTTCTTATTTTAACAAAACAATAACAAGGATAATATTACTAAAAATGTGCGTATGAAAAAGAGCGATTAATTTGATCCTCAAATACATCTCCAAAAATAAACATTAATGTAATAAAGCGCCAAGTAAATGCATAGAGATGGTGCGCTACAGGAAGGGCGACAGACGGTTGCAGACGAAGCACTCCCGGTGGAAGGACTCCTCCTTGTAGGACACGCCCCCCTTGCTGATCACCTGGTGTCCGTTGGAGAGCAGTGGCGTCATGATGATGACAATGATGATTGTTGTAGTGCTGGAATGGATGAATTATAAAGAGAGATCTTTTCAGCAGTGCAATGGAAGCTAATTAGCAAACATGATGCTCTCCTCCTCCTTCTCCTCCCCTTCCACCTCACCACCACCAACCCCCTTGCAATGGTGGCATCGTTGTGCATGGTGCTTCTCATAGCAGGGAACACACACGACCACCTGGTCACGTGGCACGAAACTCTGGTCTTCTATTGGCTGCTTGCATTCATTGCAGCTGAAGCATTCTAAATGGAACTGTTTGTCGTTGTATTCGTACTTCTTCATGCCTGTGTGTGTACGTGTGTGTAAGTGTGTGTGAGTGTAAGTGTCTTTGTGGCTACCACAACAAACCACAGCCACAACTACCACAACAAACCACAGTCACAACTACCACAACAAACCACAGTCACAACTACCACAACAAACCACAGTCACAACTACCACAACAAACCACAGTCACAACTACCACAACAAACCACAGTCACGTCCACAACAAACCACAGTCACGTCCACAACTACCACAACAAACCACAGTCACGTCCACAACAAACCACAGCCACAACTACCACAACAAACCACAGTCACGTCCTCAACTACCACAACAAACCAGTCACGTCCACAACAAACCACAGTCACAACTACCACAACAAACCACAGTCACAACTACCACAACAAATCACAGTCACAACTACCACACCAAACCAGTCACGTCCACAACAAACCACAGTCACGTCCTCAACTACCACAACAAACCACAGTCACGTCCACAACTACCACAACAAACCACAGTCACGTCCACAACAAACCACAGCCACAACTACCACAACAAACCACAGCCACAACAACCACAACAAACCACAGCCACAACTACCACAACAAACCACAGCCACAACAACCACAACAAACCACAGCCACAACTACCACAACAAACCAGTCACGTCCACAACAAACCACAGTCACAACTACCACAACAAACCACAGCCACAACTACCACAACAAACCACAGCCACAACAAACCACAGTCACGTCCACAACTACGACAACAAACCACAGTCACGTCCTCAACTACCACAACAAACCACAGTCACAACTACCACAACAAACCAGTCACAACTACCACAACAAATCAGTCACGTCCACAACAAACCACAGCCACAACTACCACAACAAACCAGTCACAACTACCACAACAAACCACAGCCACAACTACCACAACAAACCACAGTCACGTCATCAACTACCACAACAAACCAGTCACGTCCACAACAAACCACAGTCACGTCCACAACTACCACAACAAACCACAGTCACGTCCACAACAAACCACAGTCACGTCCACAACTACCACAACAAACCACAGTCACGTCCACAACAAACCAGAGCCACAACTACCACAACAAACCACAGTCACGTCCACAACAAACCACAGCCACAACTACCACAACAAACCACAGTCACAACTACCACAAAAAACCAGTCACGTCCACAACAAACCACAGCCACAACTACCACAACAAACCAGTCACGTCCACAACAAACCACAGCCACAACTACCACAACAAACCAGTCACAACTACCACAACAAACCACAGCCACAACTACCACAACAAACCAGTCACGTCCACAACAAACCACAGCCACAACTACCACAACAAACCAGTCACAACTACCACAACAAACCAGTCACAACTACCACAACAAACCAGTCACGTCCACAACAAACCAGTCACAACTACCACAACAAACCACAGCCACAACTACCACAACAAACCAGTCACGTCCACAACAAACCAGTCACGTCCACAACTACCACAACAAACCACAGCCACAACTACCACAACAAACCAGTCACAACTACCACAACAAACCAGTCACGTCCACAACAAACCACAGTCACGTCCTCAACTACCACAACAAACCAGTCACGTCCACAACAAACCACAGACACGTCCACAACTACCACAACAAACCACAGCCACAACAACCACAACAAACCACAGCCACAACTACCACAACAAACCACAGCGACAACAACCACAACAAACCACGGCCACAAATACCACAACAAACCACAGCCACCACAACAACCACAAGCACAACTACCACAACAAACCACAGCCACAACTACACAACAAACCACAGCCACAACTACCACAACAAACCACAGCCACCACAACAACCACAAGCACAACTACTACAGGCAGCAGCACGAACCACTCTTGAAGACTTTCCTGCACTTGTCGCACTTGGCGGCGAAGTTGTTGTCGTGGCAGTCAGCGCAGTAGAGTTTGTTGTTCGTCGAGGCGAAGGG
>OX030962.1:294200-389200 GCA_943735955.1 Piscicola geometra
TCTATCTATCTATCTATCTATCTATCTATCTATCTATCTATCTATCTATCTATCTATCTATCTATCTATCTATCTATCTATCTATCTATCTATCTATCTATCTATCTATCTATCTATCTATCTATCTATCTATCTATCTATCTATCTATCTATCTATCTATCTATCTATCTATCTATCTATCTATCTATCTATCTATCTATCTATCTATCTATCTATCTATCTATCTATCTATCTATCTATCTATCTATCTATCTATCTATCTATCTATCTATCTATCTATCTATCTATCTATCTATCTATCTATCTATCTATCTATCTATCTATCTATCTATCTATCTATCTATCTATCTATCTATCTATCTATCTATCTATCTATCTATCTATCTATCTATCTATCTATCTATCTATCTATCTATCTATCTATCTATCTATCTATCTATCTATCTATCTATCTATCTATCTATCTATCTATCTATCTATCTATCTATCTATCTATCTATCTATCTATCTATCTATCTATCTATCTATCTATCTATCTATCTATCTATCTATCTATCTATCTATCTATCTATCTATCTATCTATCTATCTATCTATCTATCTATCTATCTATCTATCTATCTATCTATCTATCTATCTATCTATCTATCTATCTATCTATCTATCTATCTATCTATCTATCTATCTATCTATCTATCTATCTATCTATCTATCTATCTATCTATCTATCTATCTATCTATCTATCTATCTATCTATCTATCTATCTATCTATCTATCTATCTATCTATCTATCTATCTATCTATCTATCTATCTATCTATCTATCTATCTATCTATCTATCTATCTATCTATCTATCTATCTATCTATCTATCTATCTATCTATCTATCTATCTATCTATCTATCTATCTATCTATCTATCTATCTATCTATCTATCTATCTATCTATCTATCTATCTATCTATCTATCTATCTATCTATCTATCTATCTATCTATCTATCTATCTATCTATCTATCTATCTATCTATCTATCTATCTATCTATCTATCTATCTATCTATCTATCTATCTATCTATCTATCTATCTACTCTATCTATCTATCTATCTATCTATCTATCTATCTATCTATCTATCTATCTATCTATCTATCTATCTATCTATCTATCTATCTATCTATCTATCTATCTATCTATCTATCTATCTATCTATCTATCTATCTATCTATCTATCTATCTATCTATCTATCTATCTATCTATCTATCTATCTATCTATCTATCTATCTATCTATCTATCTATCTATCTATCTATCTATCTATCTATCTATCTATCTATCTATCTATCTATCTATCTATCTATCTATCTATCTATCTATCTATCTATCTATCTATCTATCTATCTATCTATCTATCTATCTATCTATCTATCTATCTATCTATCTATCTATCTATCTATCTATCTATCTATCTATCTATCTATCTATCTATCTATCTATCTATCTATCTATCTATCTATCTATCTATCTATCTATCTATCTATCTATCTATCTATCTATCTATCTATCTATCTATCTATCTATCTATCTATCTATCTATCTATCTATCTATCTATCTATCTATCTATCTATCTATCTATCTATCTATCTATCTATCTATCTATCTATCTATCTATCTATCTATCTATCTATCTATCTATCTATCTATCTATCTATCTATCTATCTATCTATCTATCTATCTATCTATCTATCTATCTATCTATCTATCTATCTATCTATCTATCTATCTATCTATCTATCTATCTATCTATCTATCTATCTATCTATCTATCTATCTATCTATCTATCTATCTATCTATCTATCTATCTATCTATCTATCTATCTATCTATCTATCTATCTATCTATCTATCTATCTATCTATCTATCTATCTATCTATCTATCTATCTATCTATCTATCTATCTATCTATCTATCTATCTATCTATCTATCTATCTATCTATCTATCTATCTATCTATCTATCTATCTATCTATCTATCTATCTATCTATCTATCTATCTATCTATCTATCTATCTATCTATCTATCTATCTATCTATCTATCTATCTATCTATCTATCTATCTATCTATCTATCTATCTATCTATCTATCTATCTATCTATCTATCTATCTATCTATCTATCTATCTATCTATCTATCTATCTATCTATCTATCTATCTATCTATCTATCTATCTATCTATCTATCTATCTATCTATCTATCTATCTATCTATCTATCTATCTATCTATCTATCTATCTATCTATCTATCTATCTATCTATCTATCTATCTATCTATCTATCTATCTATCTATCTATCTATCTATCTATCTATCTATCTATCTATCTATCTATCTATCTATCTATCTATCTATCTATCTATCTATCTATCTATCTATCTATCTATCTATCTATCTATCTATCTATCTATCTATCTATCTATCTATCTATCTATCTATCTATCTATCTATCTATCTATCTATCTATCTATCTATCTATCTATCTATCTATCTATCTATCTATCTATCTATCTATCTATCTATCTATCTATCTATCTATCTATCTATCTATCTATCTATCTATCTATCTATCTATCTATCTATCTATCTATCTATCTATCTATCTATCTATCTATCTATCTATCTATCTATCTATCTATCTATCTATCTATCTATCTATCTATCTATCTATCTATCTATCTATCTATCTATCTATCTATCTATCTATCTATCTATCTATCTATCTATCTATCTATCTATCTATCTATCTATCTATCTATCTATCTATCTATCTATCTATCTATCTATCTATCTATCTATCTATCTATCTATCTATCTATCTATCTATCTATCTATCTATCTATCTATCTATCTATCTATCTATCTATCTATCTATCTATCTATCTATCTATCTATCTATCTATCTATCTATCTATCTATCTATCTATCTATCTATCTATCTATCTATCTATCTATCTATCTATCTATCTATCTATCTATCTATCTATCTATCTATCTATCTATCTATCTATCTATCTATCTATCTATCTATCTATCTATCTATCTATCTATCTATCTATCTATCTATCTATCTATCTATCTATCTATCTATCTATCTATCTATCTATCTATCTATCTATCTATCTATCTATCTATCTATCTATCTATCTATCTATCTATCTATCTATCTATCTATCTATCTATCTATCTATCTATCTATCTATCTATCTATCTATCTATCTATCTATCTATCTATCTATCTATCTATCTATCTATCTATCTATCTATCTATCTATCTATCTATCTATCTATCTATCTATCTATCTATCTATCTATCTATCTATCTATCTATCTATCTATCTATCTATCTATCTATCTATCTATCTATCTATCTATCTATCTATCTATCTATCTATCTATCTATCTATCTATCTATCTATCTATCTATCTATCTATCTATCTATCTATCTATCTATCTATCTATCTATCTATCTATCTATCTATCTATCTATCTATCTATCTATCTATCTATCTATCTATCTATCTATCTATCTATCTATCTATCTATCTATCTATCTATCTATCTATCTATCTATCTATCTATCTATCTATCTATCTATCTATCTATCTATCTATCTATCTATCTATCTATCTATCTATCTATCTATCTATCTATCTATCTATCTATCTATCTATCTATCTATCTATCTATCTATCTATCTATCTATCTATCTATCTATCTATCTATCTATCTATCTATCTATCTATCTATCTATCTATCTATCTATCTATCTATCTATCTATCTATCTATCTATCTATCTATCTATCTATCTATCTATCTATCTATCTATCTATCTATCTATCTATCTATCTATCTATCTATCTATCTATCTATCTATCTATCTATCTATCTATCTATCTATCTATCTATCTATCTATCTATCTATCTATCTATCTATCTATCTATCTATCTATCTATCTATCTATCTATCTATCTATCTATCTATCTATCTATCTATCTATCTATCTATCTATCTATCTATCTATCTATCTATCTATCTATCTATCTATCTATCTATCTATCTATCTATCTATCTATCTATCTATCTATCTATCTATCTATCTATCTATCTATCTATCTATCTATCTATCTATCTATCTATCTATCTATCTATCTATCTATCTATCTATCTATCTATCTATCTATCTATCTATCTATCTATCTATCTATCTATCTATCTATCTATCTATCTATCTATCTATCTATCTATCTATCTATCTATCTATCTATCTATCTATCTATCTATCTATCTATCTATCTATCTATCTATCTATCTATCTATCTATCTATCTATCTATCTATCTATCTATCTATCTATCTATCTATCTATCTATCTATCTATCTATCTATCTATCTATCTATCTATCTATCTATCTATCTATCTATCTATCTATCTATCTATCTATCTATCTATCTATCTATCTATCTATCTATCTATCTATCTATCTATCTATCTATCTATCTATCTATCTATCTATCTATCTATCTATCTATCTATCTATCTATCTATCTATCTATCTATCTATCTATCTATCTATCTATCTATCTATCTATCTATCTATCTATCTATCTATCTATCTATCTATCTATCTATCTATCTATCTATCTATCTATCTATCTATCTATCTATCTATCTATCTATCTATCTATCTATCTATCTATCTATCTATCTATCTATCTATCTATCTATCTATCTATCTATCTATCTATCTATCTATCTATCTATCTATCTATCTATCTATCTATCTATCTATCTATCTATCTATCTATCTATCTATCTATCTATCTATCTATCTATCTATCTATCTATCTATCTATCTATCTATCTATCTATCTATCTATCTATCTATCTATCTATCTATCTATCTATCTATCTATCTATCTATCTATCTATCTATCTATCTATCTATCTATCTATCTATCTATCTATCTATCTATCTATCTATCTATCTATCTATCTATCTATCTATCTATCTATCTATCTATCTATCTATCTATCTATCTATCTATCTATCTATCTATCTATCTATCTATCTATCTATCTATCTATCTATCTATCTATCTATCTATCTATCTATCTATCTATCTATCTATCTATCTATCTATCTATCTATCTATCTATCTATCTATCTATCTATCTATCTATCTATCTATCTATCTATCTATCTATCTATCTATCTATCTATCTATCTATCTATCTATCTATCTATCTATCTATCTATCTATCTATCTATCTATCTATCTATCTATCTATCTATCTATCTATCTATCTATCTATCTATCTATCTATCTATCTATCTATCTATCTATCTATCTATCTATCTATCTATCTATCTATCTATCTATCTATCTATCTATCTATCTATCTATCTATCTATCTATCTATCTATCTATCTATCTATCTATCTATCTATCTATCTATCTATCTATCTATCTATCTATCTATCTATCTATCTATCTATCTATCTATCTATCTATCTATCTATCTATCTATCTATCTATCTATCTATCTATCTATCTATCTATCTATCTATCTATCTATCTATCTATCTATCTATCTATCTATCTATCTATCTATCTATCTATCTATCTATCTATCTATCTATCTATCTATCTATCTATCTATCTATCTATCTATCTATCTATCTATCTATCTATCTATCTATCTATCTATCTATCTATCTATCTATCTATCTATCTATCTATCTATCTATCTATCTATCTATCTATCTATCTATCTATCTATCTATCTATCTATCTATCTATCTATCTATCTATCTATCTATCTATCTATCTATCTATCTATCTATCTATCTATCTATCTATCTATCTATCTATCTATCTATCTATCTATCTATCTATCTATCTATCTATCTATCTATCTATCTATCTATCTATCTATCTATCTATCTATCTATCTATCTATCTATCTATCTATCTATCTATCTATCTATCTATCTATCTATCTATCTATCTATCTATCTATCTATCTATCTATCTATCTATCTATCTATCTATCTATCTATCTATCTATCTATCTATCTATCTATCTATCTATCTATCTATCTATCTATCTATCTATCTATCTATCTATCTATCTATCTATCTATCTATCTATCTATCTATCTATCTATCTATCTATCTATCTATCTATCTATCTATCTATCTATCTATCTATCTATCTATCTATCTATCTATCTATCTATCTATCTATCTATCTATCTATCTATCTATCTATCTATCTATCTATCTATCTATCTATCTATCTATCTATCTATCTATCTATCTATCTATCTATCTATCTATCTATCTATCTATCTATCTATCTATCTATCTATCTATCTATCTATCTATCTATCTATCTATCTATCTATCTATCTATCTATCTATCTATCTATCTATCTATCTATCTATCTATCTATCTATCTATCTATCTATCTATCTATCTATCTATCTATCTATCTATCTATCTATCTATCTATCTATCTATCTATCTATCTATCTATCTATCTATCTATCTATCTATCTATCTATCTATCTATCTATCTATCTATCTATCTATCTATCTATCTATCTATCTATCTATCTATCTATCTATCTATCTATCTATCTATCTATCTATCTATCTATCTATCTATCTATCTATCTATCTATCTATCTATCTATCTATCTATCTATCTATCTATCTATCTATCTATCTATCTATCTATCTATCTATCTATCTATCTATCTATCTATCTATCTATCTATCTATCTATCTATCTATCTATCTATCTATCTATCTATCTATCTATCTATCTATCTATCTATCTATCTATCTATCTATCTATCTATCTATCTATCTATCTATCTATCTATCTATCTATCTATCTATCTATCTATCTATCTATCTATCTATCTATCTATCTATCTATCTATCTATCTATCTATCTATCTATCTATCTATCTATCTATCTATCTATCTATCTATCTATCTATCTATCTATCTATCTATCTATCTATCTATCTATCTATCTATCTATCTATCTATCTATCTATCTATCTATCTATCTATCTATCTATCTATCTATCTATCTATCTATCTATCTATCTATCTATCTATCTATCTATCTATCTATCTATCTATCTATCTATCTATCTATCTATCTATCTATCTATCTATCTATCTATCTATCTATCTATCTATCTATCTATCTATCTATCTATCTATCTATCTATCTATCTATCTATCTATCTATCTATCTATCTATCTATCTATCTATCTATCTATCTATCTATCTATCTATCTATCTATCTATCTATCTATCTATCTATCTATCTATCTATCTATCTATCTATCTATCTATCTATCTATCTATCTATCTATCTATCTATCTATCTATCTATCTATCTATCTATCTATCTATCTATCTATCTATCTATCTATCTATCTATCTATCTATCTATCTATCTATCTATCTATCTATCTATCTATCTATCTATCTATCTATCTATCTATCTATCTATCTATCTATCTATCTATCTATCTATCTATCTATCTATCTATCTATCTATCTATCTATCTATCTATCTATCTATCTATCTATCTATCTATCTATCTATCTATCTATCTATCTATCTATCTATCTATCTATCTATCTATCTATCTATCTATCTATCTATCTATCTATCTATCTATCTATCTATCTATCTATCTATCTATCTATCTATCTATCTATCTATCTATCTATCTATCTATCTATCTATCTATCTATCTATCTATCTATCTATCTATCTATCTATCTATCTATCTATCTATCTATCTATCTATCTATCTATCTATCTATCTATCTATCTATCTATCTATCTATCTATCTATCTATCTATCTATCTATCTATCTATCTATCTATCTATCTATCTATCTATCTATCTATCTATCTATCTATCTATCTATCTATCTATCTATCTATCTATCTATCTATCTATCTATCTATCTATCTATCTATCTATCTATCTATCTATCTATCTATCTATCTATCTATCTATCTATCTATCTATCTATCTATCTATCTATCTATCCATCCATTCATCCATCCATCCATCCATCCATCCATCCATCCATCCATCCATCTATCCATCCATCCATCCATCTATCCATCCATCCATCCATCCATCCATCCATCCATCCATCCATCCATCCATCTATCCATCCATCCATCCATCCATCCATCCATCCATCCATCCATCTATCCATCTATCCATTCATCCATCTATCAAGAGGTAACGTTTTTCCTGGCGAAGATCTTGCTGGGCGTGCTTGTGAGCCTCCCCATCATCTCCTTTTGCGTCTACCAGGCGTATCACACTTGTGAGTAAAGAGGTCGGTTGGAGAGATCGCTTGGAGAAAATTGGATTAAAGATAAATGTAAACACAGAAACAAAAACACACACACACAAGTTCGTCCGTCGAGTCGACGAGGACCACTTAAAGTCAATCGGGATTGTGTGCGCAGATGGATGACGATGTTAAAATAAATATTTTAATTTTACCATTCAGCTCGACGAATTATTTTTCTTGGTGACGTTCAATTTGAAACGTGATGTTTTGACTAGAGTTTCTTAAGCAGACAACAATAAATTTTTTTCATTGCGAAGAACATTGATTGGAACAAATTGTTGGTGCATGCACAGAGGGTGCAGCAGCCATTACGAAACTTATTGCCCAAATCTAAGTTTGTTTTGCCTTATTTACCGAGAAATGCTGGAAGCAAAAAAATGAGCTCCACGATGTCATTAGTAATGTTGATAAAGTGGTTAGCTTTATCCGTAAAAGTGTATTGAATACGCGTTTATTTTCTGCACTGTGAGGATTTGGGTGCTGAACAAAAACATGGATTAATCCTGGCACTTCAGCAGAAGACTGTTGAGGGGCTGACCAACATGGAGAAAAATTTCATATGTTTTCAACATTTTCAGAAGTGATTGAAAATGAAATGCCATTTCTAACTGTTGCAGAATTATTCTAAGTAAGCTGGAAGAATAATTGCTGATGAGGAAGATCCCGTACTGGAAAATAATCCACAAGAAACCATTTAGCCTTCATGAAAATCATCTGCTCAACACAAAGTTTGAAGATAAACTAATTCAATTAAAAAATGATAAGTGTTTAAAAGCCGTTTTTGGAAAAAGTTTGGCTTTTGGATCAACGTGAGTCCTGAATATCCTGAACTACAGGCTTTCTTCAATGACACTAATAAAAACTAGAGCTGTGCTTTAACTTTCGATTAACGCGTGAATAAATTAACGACTGTTAAAATTTTTCACGCTATTAAATATTTTAACGCATTAAAAAAAATTAACGCATTTAAAAATTTCAATTCATTTAAACTTATCAAAATTTAACTGTTTTTAGCTGTTTTGGTTACATTGCCAGCAAGTGAACACAAACAATACTAATTTACTGTCAACAAACGAATATGAAAAATTGCATTTCATCAACAAACTTTTAATTTCTTGAAGATTTGCCACAGAATTTTTAGGGGGTGAAAAAGACTTGACATTTTCAATAGTCTTACTTGCAAATTGTCATTTTACACAAGAAATATGCACTTCACGAGATGATCCAGCTTATGTCATTCGTTTCACTCACAACATTAATTTCCAAATTGGAGGAGAGAATGAATAATCAGAATATTCAATGATCAAAAATTGCCACATCATTAGACTCCCGATTTAAAAATTTAAAATGTTTTCAAAAAAAGAAAAGAGTTGAAGAAACTAGTGTTTCCTGCAATTTGTCACTTTACACAAAAAATATGCACTTCAAAAGATGATCCAGCTTAAGTATTCGTCTTAAAAAAAATTTATGTTTTCAAAAATGAAAGAGTTAAAGAAACTATAAAAAGAAAAAAAAACCTCAAAATCTATACAGCCTTCACCAAACAAAAGACTACAAACATAAGTAACTTCTGATTCTGAAGATGAAGATATCTCAATGATTACTAAGTCAATCATTAAACTTTATAGAAAAGAATCTGAGGTAGGCTTTGAGGGTTGTTTTCTTGTTTGGTGGCAACAAAGAAGCATATCTGGCACTTGCGAAACTGACAAGAAAGTACTTGTCATCTCCTGCAAGTACAATTCCATGTGAACGTATATTCAGCTTGTCAAAACACATAGTTAGCAAGAAAAGAGTCTCTTTAGATCCAACTAATGTTGAAAAACTTGTTTACTCAAAATCGATGTGTTACAATTTTATTTATATCATTCATGGATTCTTTTTCATTTTTTTATATGTGGATTACATTTTTGCTTGAGTAACTGACTCAAAAATGATGTTTGAATTGAATTTTTTATTATTTATGGATTCATTTTTATTTCTTCAAATGTGGATAACTTTTTTTTTAAATCTGATAAAATTTTTATTAAATTTGTGAGATAAAAAAATGTAAATACTATTCATACTAATGTCAAATATGCTAAAAACATTGCGTTAAAATGCGATAAACGTACGATAAAATGTTTAATTGAATGATTAACGGCCATTAAAATTTTTCATCGTGGAACAGCTCTAATAAAAACTAAAACATGTTTGAATTTTCATAGTTTTTTGCAAATCGGTTTGACTAACATCAAACCTCGAAATAATTTGATCGTTAGTTCTTTCACAAAAATTATGATATTAATTTCTAATATATAGAGATATTGCATTCCCGTTTTCATGTTTGGTGTTAGTGGGCAGTGAAAACTATTAAAAATGTCTAAGTGGTCCTTGCTTCCAAAATTTTAAGAACCACTGGTTTAGAACATGGGTGTACCAGCCCTGAATAAATTTAGAACTATGACTTTTTCTGACCCCATGTTAATGGTTTATAAATCGATGAATAATTTTACAAAATATTGAATCAATTTATTATTAAATTTCTTTTTTGAATGTCACCCATAAACTAAATTCTCATAAAAAAATTTTAAAAAATAAAATAAAATACTATTTCATGCAAATGTTAAATATGCTACAAATATTGCGTTAAAATAAGATTAACGCACGATTAAAATTTTTAATCGAACGATTAATGCAATTAAAATTTTTAATCGTGGAACAGCTCTAAATTATAACTAATGATATAATTTTAATTGAAACTTTAATTATTCGTAATTGAAGTTTATCTCGTTTTAATAAACGTGATTTAAATTAATTTTTTAATGACTTCTCACTGCATAGAATTAGATCACACTTCCCGCTCACGTTGCGTTTTCGCAATATTTTGCCAAATTGTTTTGAGTTTTGCTTGAGTTTTATTATACTCATAATATTCAAGTCTAAATGTGAAATTGATGATGACATTTTTTTCGAGTAGCGGTGGTGAATAGGATTAGTCACAACTACATCTTATAACTTATTGAAATTTAAGATCTTTTATTAATGATAAACAAGAAAAACTGCAGACTAAGTTGCATAGTATTCTTAGAGTTACGTCATTTTTTAAGCTAAAAGAAAATGTTAAAAAATAAGTTTGGTATGAAATCCTAAACAGTTAAAAAAATGTTTAAATATTTTGTTCAAATGACATTTTGATGTGTTTTCAGTAAAAAAAGAATTTTTTGATCGGTTTGTTGAAATCTGTTTCCCATTTCATTCAATGGAAGAAGTGCAGTAGTTGTTTTGTTAGCAGTTACTCTCAAATAGGCTTTGCAAACTACATGCAGTCGTCCTAAGATGACTTTTAATAAGCCGAAGTTTAAAAAATTCTCTTCTTGCATTTGATGAAGTAACTGGCAGAGTCTGAAAAAAACTATTTAAACAAAATTGCAAACAACGATTTATTCTAAGGATTGTCTAACAATTTCTGGTATTCCGTGGATTTCCTAATTTTACACATTGCCTGTAACACATGTAGGGGAAGGTTGCATAAGTCGGGCAATTTTTAAACGTAGCCTTATAGCTCAATTGCATAATAAATCATTTAAATGTAAACTTATCCAGCCATTATATTGATATCTTGTCTAGTTATGTGCACTCAAACATAAGACTAGATTAGAAAAAACACAAGTTTTTTTACTTCAAACATTAACACCAAAAATTCCATGTTGAGCAACTGGGTTCTCAAGATGGATGCTTTTTTCCCTAAGATGAATTTATATTGTATTTAATAAAAAATCTCATTTAAAAGTTTTATTTATCGTCAAAATTATTTAGTTATCTAAAAAAACACACCAGTTTGAATTTTAATGTGAATTGTCATTTTATCAAAAAGACTAAAGACTTTTAGGTTTATTTTGCAAATTTAACTTTTTTTTGCTCTAGGCTTTCTTGTTTTCATTTCGGCCTTTACTAGTTGAACTTTTTCAAAAATTGCTTCATTTCTTATACTTGTGACAAAGCAAATGAATACTTACAGTTTTTTTTATTTAAT
Organism: Piscicola geometra; assembly: GCA_943735955.1. Taxonomy (NCBI): domain Eukaryota; kingdom Metazoa; phylum Annelida; class Clitellata; order Hirudinida; family Piscicolidae; genus Piscicola; species Piscicola geometra. The sequence continues at coordinate 306,690 of OX030962.1, forward strand.
AAAAAAGTAAATTATTGGGTTGTGTTAACTTTCAATAGTCTATTCAGAATATAAACTTTATAGAATCGATTATATTGTGTATAGTCTATATAGCTTTATCATCCCCCGAGATGGACGAATGCCAGAGACAGATTCATCAATGTCTATAATCTCTCCTACGTTCCATCTTAGACAATTATTCATGGTCCAAACTATGACCATGTACATAATCATGGTCATAACAGGCCAATCACTCAATTTTTCATTTTACAACTTGCACACAATAAAACTGTTTTGCATCATCTAATTACTAATAAAAATTGAAATGATTTTCTTTCGGAAGTTGAGAAAAAAATGCAAAATGTTATCTCCCAATATTTTAACAATTCTTCTAGAAATCAGTTTTTCAAGTATTCTAATTGAATGTGACAACTTTCCGAAACTAAACAAATATGAAAATGTGCATCTAAGATGGATGCATAGATATGAAATAAATAAAAAAATAATTTTTAAAGCGTATAACTGTAAATAAGCCCGTTCTATCTTTTGGAACCGGCTCATCTTGAGCAACCTCCCCCTATGTTATTTCAATTTGGTGTGTTGAAGTGTTATGGTGTGAAGTTCAATGATAAAATTTGTGAGACTTGGTGCTTTTGCTGTTTATAAAAGATGTATGCATCAAATAGTTAATTTAAAGATCACATTTCTTCGGAGTTGTCGTTTTGTACTTCTTGATTTTGATGACTCGTCCTAGATGAAAAAAAATCTTTACAAGAATAAAAAATAACATTTTTTCTTCAAAATAGAAAGCAAAATAAAAGCCCTGCAATAAAATGGTTTGTTTGTTGAAATACCATCCAGGTCTTCATCAATTTTCAGGTACTCCTCTTCATTTATTTCCGGAACCTTGACAGACTCTTACCAAGAAATAAATGTATCATTATTAAAATGTCAGTAAGCATAATTATAAAAAAATTTGTTATTTAAAAAGCAAATTAATTTTAAAATTTCAATAAAGTGGCTCTAGTCACACGACAAAAATATTGTATTTAGAGTCTAGAATTTACAATTCTAAGAATTAATAAAAGAAATAGATAAATTATTTTTTCAAATTCACAGACATAAATATTTTCTGACCTTGTCTATCAAGACGGCAATGCAAAGAAGACGAATAAAAGTCCAAGCCGACCCATTTGGCGCTCGTCCCTAGTCCTCTCACGCTCCAAGGCGTTCTGACCGGCAACGTGTACAGCTCCTTCTTCACGAGATTGTTCCTTGAAGAGTTTAGTTTTATTAACTACACTGGCCAACTGCATTTTTGTAAATCGTATGTCAGTTAGTGTGTTTTAAAAAATTATTTGGGCTGAAAATGAAATAAAAAATGCTCCCTCTCATCAGGTTTTTGAGATATTTTAGTTTAATGATTATAATTGCAATGTCTCTGATTACGCTGATTATACTATGTTAATCGATAGACATTCATGCTGGATTGTCCAATTTAATTTTTTAATGAGCTTATAATTTAATGAAATATAATTTTATTAAATATAATATAATTAGAGTTTATAAGGACAAAATCAGCTTTTATAGTACTATTTATTTTGTTATTTCATTATATACACTATACATAATGAATGGGCAAACGCGTTCAAGTAATTATTCTCTTGATGCTTTTGGTTACGTATGTGGTGAATTCACTACAAATAGTAAGCGTAGACTAATTTCAAAGTTTGTGAAAAATCCATAATGGTTTCATTTTGGTTGGCAACTAGATAAAGAATATGCAGCGTATCGAACGTCCTATAGATGTAAAACTGACACAATGGCTGTAAGGAAAAAATATTCTTTAGTGGGGAAGGTGTACACAGTCGATCACTTGTTACAAAATATTCGTTTAATACACTGATCATTAAGATTTCATGTTCTACATAATTTATTTCTCTAATTGAAATAGTTTTGAGTCAAGTTGGGTTTGAGTGGACTCCCGAAAACGATCGACCGTGTGCGGCCAGTGTACACAGTTGATCACATATACTTACACAATCGATTATTAGCACAAGTCTAACAATTTTGAGTTTGTCAGGCATCAAATCAAGTATTGATTAGAATTTAAAAACTCAGAAAAATTATTGTAACTAAATACTGATTTAGGAAAGTTGTAAAATTAATTTTCTTCAGTAAACTGTCTTTATGTAAACACAAGTTTTTCAACATTTATTCTCATGTTATAAAATATATAAATTAAAAAGTCTTAACAGTTTTAGTGAGCTATTAGGGATTAAAATGACTAATTAAATGGGAAAAAATATGGATGTTTCAAGTTTTAGTTCAAAGGCTACAAACAACGAAAGCGTTTTAATAATAACAGATTTGAAAAAAAATTAACTGTCTTGAGGCCCAAGCACTTTCTTTTTTCCAACGGATTTGTTTAAAGATTAACTGCTTGTCGCAATTCAATATAATAGATACACACGATAAAACATAAAATAATATATTATTAATGCAACACAGGAATTTCTAACCGTGCCTTCTTTATGCACAGCTTGATTCGTTAGATGATGTAAAATATTTTCTTCTCAGCCCTTGAAATTAAAAACTACTCTTATTTTTTTTATCCGAAAAAAATTCAGATAAACAATGGGATGACCTATATTGTCGTCCATGTGAAACATCACATTAAAAAAATAATTTTTTAATGAAAAACGCAATGATCGACTGTGCACACTGATCAACTTTGCACACTGATCGACATTGCACACTGATCGACTTTGAACACTGATCCATTGTGTACACTGATTGACTGTGTACACTGATCCATTGTGTACCCAAATCTTCTATCAGTTATGAGGATGTTGAGTTGCGCAAGCTTCAACAGACGATGATTACAAAGCACAGAATTCCTCTGGTGAACCTCATCTCATTTCACAAGTGGAACTCAATGATTCAGTTCGCGAGTTGTATTTGCAAACAAAACGTTTAAAAGTGGGCTTTTTTCTAAAGAATGCTGAGAGTTTATATTAAAGAAACAGAAAAAAAAGATATATGAAATATTTCACAAAGAACCATAAAGTACACAAAAAAAGAAGTACTTTACCCTAGTTTACAAATTTTAGTCTTAAATAACTGTATTATTTATTGTTGTTGTATTTTATTATATTTTGTTTATTTGACCTATATAATAAGAAATTATATTCACCCTTAAACACCAACACGGGCCGATTCGACCCATACCACTATTCAATCACTCAATGTTTTTTTAATTGTGAAGTTATTTCGTTGTAATTTCCTAACTTTGTCTATTTATTAATTGAAAATCTAACACATTTTTCAGATGTGATATATTATTTATAGTTTCGGTTTTACAGCATTCTAACATTTTTAGTAACGTTCGCAACCGTATGGGTTGAAACGACCCATGAAATGAATAACACGAATAGAAAAGCTCAAGTTAAATATTTTGGGGGAAAATTTTCACAATCACAAAATTAGCAGTTTATTCATTCATAGTTAGCAAAATTAATACATAATGGAAATTTTCGACAACGTCAGACAGTTTTGTTTTGAATGCATTTTCTGCAGCACAAACGACTACCTGTCTTGGCTGATGAGTTAGAAAGTACTGGGTGATTAAGAATACATTTTATATTACTTTTATCATCATATTCTTTTCATATAGCTCTGCTCTTAAAATGTCAAAAAGCTGCTTACTTTTCTTTGTAAACGCTTAACTTCACGCCAGAAGATGAGAAGATTGAATGCTGAAACGTCTATCGTTGGTTGAAAAAGACATTTTGGCTAACGAAATGTTTGTTTTTTTTACTAATAAAAGAGGCAGAGAGTTAAAATAAAATGTTAAGGTTAGGGATTGGAGTAAGGGTTAAAACTATAGTTGAGGGTTGGAATTAGGGGTTAGGGTTGAAGTTAGGGGTTAAGATTAGAGTAGGGGATAAAGTTAGAAGTTAGGGGTTAAGGTTGGGGTTTCAGTTGAAAAATATTGTTTTATTAATAAAAAACTTCGCTGGGTTGAGGTTAGGAATTAGGGTTATGGTTAAGGTTTTGGTTGAAGTTTAACATGTTTTGAATTAAATGAACAATTTTGTTAGGAAATTATCATGAATGTAACAACAACAAAAAATGTTTCGTCATGATATTTTCACGGAAATCTACACTGAAGAAAAAGTAGCTATTTTCTGTGAAGTTTTAAAGAAAATGACATCGCCATTATCAATATTTACTGAAACCTTCTTTTCTACACAACCATGTTATGTTATACCATAATGCCCATGGGCGGCGATCCTGGGGGGGTCCTGGGGTCAGGACCCCCCCACTATTTTTTAGTGGGGGGGTCCACATTAAGGTGGACCCCCCCACTTTTTTCCAATCTTTTTATCTAATTTTTTACATTTTGATATGAACATAATCGTCAACCATGGCATAAAAATGAATTTTTATACAGTAATACATTGTGAGTATGTGTAGTTATTGTGATAGCTGTCTAAAAAAATATTCTTTGCTTAATTAAATACTCCTTCATCTACTTTTCTTTTTATCTCTATGGCGTAGACGAGAATCCTAAGGGGGTCCTGGGGTCCACCTTTATAAGGACCCCCTCACTCATTTTTTAAAATACATATTTCTCAACTCTCATTTTGATACGAGCCTAATTGTCAACCATGTGATAAAGAAATGCTAATACAGTAATACATTGTGAGTTTGAATGGGCAGTGATGCTAGCGGGTTCCTGGGGTCCATCTTAACATGGACCCCCTTCAATTTTTCAACTAAAATAATTTCTTAACCCCTATATTAATACAATCATAATCGTCAACCATAGCATGAAACAGAATTTTTATTCAGTAATATACTTTGGGTAGACGTAGTTATAGTGATAGCTGCCTGAAGCAAAACTATTCTTTGCTTATACTCAAATACTCTTCCACCTACTCTTTTTTTTATATTTATGGATTTAAATTCATGAATTATATTTATAGAAAATTAAATTTCTGAATTTTCAATTTTCGCAAGCAGACATTCAGGATGTTTTTCAGAAAATATCGGTTCACTTTATGCAAACAGACAGATTTACATTTGTATTAATTTTATACTATAAAAAAATCATTCACATTGTGTTACTTATTTTGCATGGTCGTTGTTCATAGGGGGTTCTGAGGTCTACTTTAATATCGACCCTTTCAATTTTTAGATGAACCAAAGTTAATGAATTTCAAAAGGCTTCGAACATTAACTAAAGTTGTGGTTAAATCAAACTACAAGTTTCATATCACATGACCGCAAAAATAAAATGCTGATGCTTTTAGCTCATTCTATCGTTAGAAACACAGTGTGCACTGTCAATGCCGAATCAAGCCAGTTTGGTGTTATGGTTGACGGCACACAAGACTGCAATGGGTTAGAGCAGGAATCGATATGCATTCGTTTTTTTGATGAAGCTCTTAATATTAAGGAACAGTTTATTGGTTTATTCAGCCCACCAGACACGACCAGACAAAAATTATCTGCTGTAGCAAAAGAGTTTCTGATCAGAATTATGCTACCTATAGAAAACCTCAGAGCTAAGATTAATGACGGCACTGCTAACATGAACGGCCGATTTAACGGTTGTCAGGCTATTATCAGCAGTGAGCATCCGCTTGCATTGTTTTTCCACTGTTCTGCACACTGTGAAAATCTTGTAGCCCAGCACCCAGCTGCCGCAAATCCCTTTGTGAGCAATTCACTTCAGTTTGTCCAAGAGTTAGGTGCTTTTTACAATCGTTCAGGGAAGTTAAAAAAGCAGTTTATTAATGCTTTAGTGTCTCTTATAATTGACTTTCCTGATGACCCGCTAAATGAAAAGTATAGTATAAAACTTCTTTGTCCTACAAGATAGCTGGTCAGAGTATCTGCAGTGTCATCTGGGCTTGAATAATATGAAGTGGTACTTGTTAGCTTGGAATCATTTTCTTCCATTGGTACTGCTGATGAAACAGCTGTAAAAGGCTCGAGGCTTTTTTTCAACTACTACACTGGCCCTTAAGCTAGTTGTTTTGGTGTTTTCACTTCTGGAACAGTTTAAAAAGTCGTTGCAGTGAGCAAGTGCCAAGGTCAGTGGAATGGTTGCAGCGACCAGTATGGTTTTGGCGATTGCTGTACCTCGGGTGTGAAAGCCGCCACAAAAGTATTGTGGGCTAGGCCCAGCTTATGTAGCAACAAAACCAGAGAAACATTATCGAGCAGCATATTTCGCTGCAATCATGCAACTCACACAAAGGGTCAATCGAGATTCTCCTGGTTTGCGTTCATACTTGCAGCTGGAGACAATGTTCCTAACTGGTGATATTTGCAAGCAGTATCGTGAGCTAAATGCAACTAGTCTTTGTTCACAGTTAGCAATGTTTAACGACCAGAATGAATACAAAACTTTAGCATAAGCGCAAAAAATGCAAGCTATGATCCCGAAGTCAGACATCTGTTTCCTCAAGTTGAACGTCTGATCCGGTTGATGCTTGTGCCTCCAGCAACGTCATGTACAGCAGAAAGGTCGTTTATTGCTTTGCGGCGTTTTGAAACTTGATTGCGTGCAACTATGACACAGCCTCGCTTGAATTCACTGGCCGTTTGTCATGCACATCAGGATATACTTGACAGCCTAGATTTAAAAAGACTAGAAGAATTTGCCAGTCAGTCAGACATTCGGAGGGGTCTTTTTGGAAATTAGTTAGCGAGCTGTGGAGAGAGGGTAGAAGAACAGACAGAGAGGGTATTCTATGTCATCTGAATATACACTGTGGGCTATAAAAAATGGGCCATTGTATATTTGTTTAAAACTTTGGCAAATTTGAACCGATTTGTAATTTTTAAAACTATTTGACTCAGAAATGAATGGAAAACAAGATGTTGTAAAATTTATTTAGATTCCTTTAATATGTATTATCTTCACCTAGTGAAAGTAAAAAAAGTGAGAAAATAGCGAAGACTGTAATGTAAAACACATAAAAATGTTATAAATTTTTTTTACAGTTTTAATTTTTTTACAATTTTTTTGACATTTGTTAATACTTTATTTTCATGTTTCTTGCATGACATTTTTCGATATTTTCATCTTTGTTTCAGTTTCACAAGGTAAATGTTTCTTAAATCTTGTTCCTTATTCATTTCTGAGTCAAATAGTGAAAAAATTAAAAATCGCTTAACATTTTCCAAAGTTATATACAAATATATACCAGCATTTTTTTTTGACCCAGAGTGTATATTTATCTGTCTGTTGGACTGGCTAACCAAATAAACTGTTTGTTTATCGTTAGAGTTTCATCAACAAAATGAATACAGATTTATTTATGGTCTACCTAGTTAGTTATGCTTCATATTTATGTTATATTGGTACTCAAATTTTTAGTGACTTGACATTTATATATAATTCTATAATATGATGACTGTAAAAACCAGATTGTCCGGACATTTAATTATTATTCATTTATTCTTACATTTGACGCTATTGTACTGAATTTCACTATTTTATTGGGACATAGGCATATGAATGCAAATTTATTTTTTTACAAAAAGAACTGATAAATATATTTGACAAAATAATAAAATGATTTGTGGAACGTTTTCTTTAGTCGTTCACAAAATAATTGGAAACAAAATATATAAGGTAAATGAATGAAAGAATATAAGAATAACATTAATTGAATCTATAAGTACGCAATGCAAAACCTAATTATTTTTTTCTAAAATTGCTAAAAACTTTAAAAGAAAGTTTACTTTTTTTTCAAACTCGTGGAACGTGGTTATATTTTTAGAGTGGTGGTTTTGATATTGATAGGGTTGATGGCTAGTTTATGAATTTAATTGTAATTGAATTTATATAGATGACCAATAATAAAAGGTATTAAAATCGCTATTGTTTTTCTTCAAATCGCTTAAAGTGGCAATAGAAAAGTATTTTTATTGAGTATCGAGCTTTTTTATATAAATGTTTGGCGATACAAATATTAATAGTTGATATAAAAAGAATGATCAATACAGCAAACAATACTAAATAGTATCGCTGATACTGTATTGGCCGATACCGGTTCTTTGATTCCAACTCTGGGGAGGACCCCCCCAAGATTTTCCGCAGATCGCCGCCCCTGATAATGCCATATTGTCTACATCAATAATAAAGCTTTTAATTGTAATAATTTATATTTTATCACAAAATTATTACTCTCTCTTCAAAAATAAAAGTTATTATTAAAACCTAATTAAACTACTATTGAAAAATATTGGCAAAAGAAAAAAACAATTGGGATTATTGAAAACCTAAGTTTTGACGACAAGAAGCACAATTGGCCAGCAAGAATTTTCAATCCGTCGGTCAAGTGACGAGACAAAACAATAAGGTTAGAAGGTTTTGTAACTTCCAGAGTATCACTACTACTACTACTACTACTACTACTACTACTACTACTACTACTACTACTTCTTCTTCTTCTACTACTACTACTACTACTACTACTACTACTACTACTACTACTACTACTACTACTACTACTACTACTACTACTTCTTCTACTACTACTACTACTACTACTACTACTACTACTACTACTACTACTACTACTACTACTACTACTACTACTACTACTACTACTACTACTACTAAAACAACAACTACTACTACTACTACTACTACTACTACTACTACTACTACTACTACTACTACTACTACTACTACTACTACTACTACTACTACTACTACTACTACTACTACTACTACTACTACTACTACTACTACTACTACTACTACTACTACTACTACTACTACTACTACTACTACTACTACTACTACTACTACTACTACTACTACTACTACTACTACTACTACTACTACTACTACTACTACTACTACTACTACTACTACTACTACTACTACTTCTTCTTCTTCTACTACTACTACTACTACTACTACTACTACTACTACTACTACTACTACTACTACTTCTTCTACTACTACTACTACTACTACTACTACTACTACTACTACTACTACTACTACTACTACTACTACTACTACTACTACTACTACTACTACTACTACTACTACTACTACTACTACTACTACTACTACTACTACTACTACTACTACTACTACTACTACTACTACTAATACTACTACTACTACTACTACTACTACTACTACTACTACTTCTACTACAACTACTACTACTACTACTACTACTACTACTACTACTACTACTACTACTACTACTACTACTACTACTACTACTCTTATTACTACTACAATTCAGCCTCTCACTTCTGCCTTCTTGAAGTGGTACTCCATCAGGTAGTCTCTTTGGTGCCACGGACCTCTCGGTCGTTCGGCAGAGCAGAACCAGTCTTTGTGACTCGAATAGTTGTCCCCTGTGCTCTTCACCATCAACATCGGCTTGGTCGGCCGGATTGTTTGAATACTAAGCATTCATTTGAAATAGATTTATTCACAACTATAATGAGAGTTAGTAATAATTCTAATTATAATAGTAATAATTCTAATTATAATAGTAATAATTCTAATTATAATAGTAATAATTCTAATTATAATAGTAATAATTCTAATTATAATAGTAATAATTCTAATTATAAAAGTAATAATTCTAATTATAATAGTAATAATTCTAATTATAATAGTAATAATTCTAATTATAATAATAATAATTCTAATTATGATAGTAATAATTCTAATTATAATAGTAATAATTCTAATTATAATAGTAATAATTCTAATTATAATAGTAATAATTCTAATTATAATAGTAATAATTCTAATTATAATAGTAATAATTCTAATTATAATAGTAAATATTCTAATTATAATAATAATAATTCTAATTATGATAGTAATAATTCTAATTATAATAGTAATAATTCTAATTATAATAATAATAATTCTAATTATAATAGTAAAAATTCTAATTATAATATTAATAATTCTAATTAATATTTCAATTCAATTTACCCAGAACCGTTTTTAAACTCACCCATTCGAATGACTGTATTTCTACAGCCATCACCTGGCATAAGTGGCAAAACAGCTTCAACTTCAAATTACTTTCAAGGTGCTTCCATGCTCAAATATCAAACAACAGATCAACAAGTAGCAAACAATTTTTTATAAAACCATTGAAACCAATAAAAAAAAACTTAATCATTTCGAAAATTGACTAATATTTCATCATAGTACCGGCAATTCTTCCACATCACCACCACTCAATGCCTCCCTCACCAGATCTTTTTCAGGATTGAGTTCCAGATAGTCTGCAACGTCCCACTTTTTCAAGTTGTTTCCTTTCAGTTTGTGACCATTCACCCAAACGTTCCGTATCTCGTGCAGTGCAGTGAAAGCCACCACTTTTTGTTAGTTTTGCGTTGATGGAAGAGGTGAATTGATTGCTGCAGATCTCAACTCATTTCATTTTTTTAAAATGTGAAATTATTTAGCTGAAGGAAATACTTTCTGAAGTTATTTTGAGAATTTATAAAAATTTTCTTTTGAGGTTTCATAAAACGGACTATCCTCACATTCCATCCCGGGACGAATATACTTCTCTTTGCTTCTGTCTTTTTCTGGATAAAAAAATTATATTTAAGTACGATTAAATAATTTCAAATAAAAAACAAGTTTGTTATTTAAGAAAATAATTATATGTATTTCATCTCATAATCTATTTCATAATCAACCCATAAAAGTGCCATTGAAATCTGAAGCAATGGGCAAGTGCCACACCTGCACGGTATCCAGCCCCGTAAAAAAGAAAAAGCAGCTATTATTTTTTATATTTACTCAATCTCTTCAGTTCTATTAACCTGTTAAGTTTTATAAATCTTTATAAAACAAATTAAGTTCTATAAATATATATAAAATAAATTAAGTTTAATAAATATATTATAAAATACTAACTAAGTATAAAAATATATAATAAATTGAAAGTATATTATGAATTATAGATACAGATACATTTAAAATACATATATAATATATCGTATATCATTAATTATCAAATAAAAAATAAATTATGAGATAAAAAAAACTATCAAATTTAAAAGAAATGTTCAAATAATATAAAGTATCCAAGAAATAATATATAATATAAATTTATACAAAAAAGTTTATTGTTTCACGCATATGCGATTTAAATGTCGAAAACGACATGATTATAAAGTAGATACAAAAAGGATCTAGAGGGAAATTTTGTCCAAGGTCTATTTTGGATATGGTGTTTATTGAGTAAGGTCTATTTTGGATAAGGTCTATTTTGTCCAAGGTCTATTTTGGATAAGGTCTATTTTGGATATGGTGTTTATTGGGTAAGGTCTATTTTGGGTAAGGTCTATTTTGGGTAAGGTCTATTTTGGGTAAGGTCTCTTTTATGTATAAGGTCTATTTTGGCTAAAGTCAATTTTAGGTAAGATCTATTTTGGGTAAGGTCTTTTGGGGGTAATCTATCTATCAGAGTATTTATATAGCGCCATTTAATAAATTACAATAGCGCTCTAAACGTTAATTTCATGACAGTGAAAACAAATATGTTTTTAGCATATTATTAAATATCTTAACCGGCCGCAATTGATTTGGCAGACTGTTCCAGACAAGAAAATTGTCTTGCCCCTATTTTCAAACGTGTGGGTGGAACAGCCAAGTAGTTCACCTCATCAGAACGCAATAGATAGGGGTGCAAAGTGTTTCTTTTCAAAGTGCACCTATTTTGAAATGTCTATTTTGGGTAAGGTCTATTTTGGGTAAGGTCTATTTTGGGTAAGGTCTATTTTGGGTAAGGTCTATTTTGGGTAAGGTCTATTTTGGGTAAGGTCTATTTTGGGTAAGGTCTATTTTGGTCATATACCATTAAGTGCAGAGCTCCTCTAGAGCATAGACGGACTTAGGCGATGGTAGGAATTGAACTCACGCTAGAGAGTCGAATGCAAAGCGTTTTACCGCTAAGCTAATCCCCCGCTGAGCTAATTAGTTTTGTCATGAAATATAAAATATTTATATTTTATGCGTAATTGCCCAGTTCTTTTTATTACCGATTGTTTGTTTGTGAATGATAACATGTAAAATAGACGATTATCAAAAGAAAAGCGAGAAAAGCAGTGATGATAATGGCATGAGTGACTATGAAGAAACTAGCAGCAGGATGACAATAAAATGTGCGACGGTCGAAAAGAATATGATTCCAGTGATTTAAATATAGCGTATCCAAGGGGGGGGGGGGCAAGGTGGGACAGCTGCCTCCACCCATTTATAACTGGTTTGTATAACTAGAAACATTTTCACTACATAGAAAAGTGTAAAAAACTTCTGTTATTTTATAAGGGGAGACTGGGGCAAGATGACGAGACGGGCAAGATGACGAATGTCTTACATTTTCAATTTTTACTAGTTAAGAGCATGAAGCGAACACTACTGGCTCTCCTACCTCCCTTTCGTATGCAAACGCTGAAATAATTTTTGTTTTAGTTGTGAAGCTCTTATTGTTTTCAGCGGTCACGTTATACAGAAAATACTACATAAGTTAGTTGATGTTTGTGAAAACTTACATAAATATTAAAAAAATATTTTTTTATTAGATTTTTTTTGCTAGACAAACTTTTTTTATAGTTTAAAACAGAAATAATAATAATACATTTTAGAAAAAATTGTAAATACATTTTAGATAAAATTATAAATACATCTTAGATAAAATTGTAAATACATTTTAGATAAAATTGAAAATACATTTTAGATAAAATTGAAAATAAATTTTAGATAAAATTGAAAATACATTTTTAGATAAAATTGAAAATACACTTTAGATAAAATTGAAAATACATTTTAGATAAAATTGAAAATACATTTTAGATAAAATTTAAAATACATTTTAGATAAAATTTAAAATACACTTTAGATAAAATTGAAAATACATTTTAGATAAAATTGAAAATACATTTTAGATAAAATTTAAAATACACTTTAGATAAAATAGGAAGTAAATGCAATGGAAATGTATAACGAAGCCATCATTGTGTTTTCAACCTATGAATGTAGGTATGTCTACCTATGCACGTGAAGACTGGCATCGGCGGACGGAGCGGAAGAACCACTAGATGGTCAACGGTCAAGAAGGCGATTCTCAGCAAATCTTTGTGGAACGCTAAGGGCATGACGAGACACGAAGAACATCATGGCCATCCACTGCACCATATCCATCTCCAGCCGTCTCGACTCTGTTCTGCTACTGGATCAAGATGGTCGAAATGATCAACTGAGCAATCATTTGGAAATTAATCATTCAAATTCAAAGTATTAATTTATAAATCTGAAATAATATAACTGACCATTTTGATTTCATTTGAAAAGTTTTCATCATCACCCATTTGTTCTAATATCCCTAATCTTTGGACTCATCATAACAACTTCAAATGTAGTGTTGGAGATTTCGACATTGGCAATGGTGGCTTCGTTATACATTTCTATTGCATTTAATACTTATTTTAAGTTCGGAGTATCGATGAAATAAAGATTTCCATACTTAGAAGTTTGCTGAAAAACATTGTTAAAGAATCCAATCCCAATAACTGTTATTCCCGTTTTTCTCGTTCCCGATTTAAAAGTTGATTCCCGTTCCCGTCTTTTCCCGTTCCCGATTTGAATGTTGATTCCCGTTCCCGTCTCGAAAACCTATTCCCGGTTCCCGACTTTTCCAGTCCTGAAATTAATTTTCAGAGTCCCGCGGGTACCCGGTCAGATCGGGTACCCGGTCCGACCTCAAGTTAGTAGACACTTCCAAACCAACATTTTATTGTCAGAGAAGCCTACCTCAATGCAGTCAACTTCAAGACTCTTTCTCGAGGCAACAACATCAAGCCAACCTCCTTGACTATGGGTTGGTAACTGCTATCGACAATATGCAAATTAGGTAAACGAAGGGAAATTTTGATGAATGATAGTCATCACAGAAAACTAAATAACTTGAACTTATCAACTTGTTGACTTACATGAATTCATAATTTTGTGTCTTTTAAATAAAAAAAATTCTCATTAAATATCATTTTTAAAATATAAAAACTAAATCCAATTTTGGTTGAAATGTTTTAAAATAAATTTAATGGGAAGGTATCATGAATATGAAAAAAAAGAAATAATTTCGTCATGAAATTTCCATAGAAAATAAAAATAATCGCAAGTAGCCTTTTTGTTATTTACTTTGAAATATTCACGGAAAATAATATTTTTTTTATTGGTCTATATCGTTCACAGCTTGACAGACGCAAGCCAAATGGTTCTGAGAACCATTGGTTCTTATGCGCCAGAGGCGCCACTCCACAATTTTGAAAATGTAGTTTTATTTTTTTATTTCTTTTTTTTATAACCATTATAGAGGTCAAAAGACTTGCGTGGTTCTAGCTCCCTAAACTAAACAATTTCTCTTACATCTACATTGCTGAAATAAGTTTCGATTAATATTTGATGGGCTGCTGGTTGTATTAATTAGGTCTTGAAGAAACACAAAAGTCTCACCGTCCAAGTCGACTTGGCAGTACAGGTCGTTCTCACTTTTGGCGTTCCTTCTCCAGTCCGAAATGTACTTTCCACTGGGTGAAAAGCCAGCGACATATGGAATGTCTGACGTGCCGTTATTTTTACTGCAAAGTATTTTGTTGACTGTAGAAGAAAGAAAAATGATGGAGAAAAAAATAGAATAATTAAATATGACTGAGTTTGTAGAAAAATAATTCAAATGACATCTTTTACGAAAAATTAAAACCTACATTTAACTTTTGTGTGAAAGTAAACGTTAATATATAAAATGAATTAAACAGTCTTTGGAAGGAACTCACTGTCTCACTCGGGCCCACCCAGCCTTCATCGAGAAGCCTGGATGGCTGAAGTTTCCGAAACGGATCTTGTCTGCAGAGTTTGGAAAGATGGAGGAGCGGATTGGTGGATTGAAGGGTGGGATCATACTATAAATCTAACACCATCAAATTACGTAGTTAAGAGACGAAGTTTAAACTTTTTTTAACCACTAAAAGTAATTTTTAATAATAACTCTAACCATAACGCTGCATCCCTTAACTACGTAAATCCACCCAAAAGTTGGTGGTGTTGGATTATTTAATATGATCCAAAGGGGAATAGGTAGATTGATTGATTGAAAGGTGGATAAGAAAAGAGATGAATGGACCTAAAATTGGATAGATCGATGGGTGGATAGGTGGATGTGTGAGCAAACGGATGAAAAGCCTAATCAAGAACTTCCTTACGTTTTCCAGTGCACCTCCAGTGAATGTCAGAGTTGAGAAGTAAAACGTCGGAAGTGACCAGCAACTCTGGCAGCGCTGAACCGAGTTCTTCGGAGTTTGTTTTTGGAATAAATATTCATCGATTTAATTGCCTTCTAATCTTTTTTATCTCTTCATCCTTCCCAGTCATAACATTTCATCCATCCTTATTTCTTTCATCTTCAGAGCTGTGCTTCAATCTAAGTAAACTTTCGTTTAACGCGTTAATAGTTTAATAAATTTTTAAAAAACTTAACGCAGTTAACTAATTTTAACGGAATTAAAATTTTTAAACCATTATTATTATTTTACGTTACAGAAAATAATTGCATAAATTTCGTTAAAAAGGTATTACTGGTTTTTAAAGTTGCATTTCATAAAAAACCTTTCATTCTTTGTAGATTTTCCACAGAACTTCTAGGCGGGGAAAAATATTTTCAAAGGAGTTACTTTTAATTCTCCACTTTACACAAGAATTAGGCACTTCAGAAGATGCAGCATATGTCATTCATTCAACAAAAATAATTTCCGAATCGGAGCAGAAAAAGGGTAATCAAAATAATTCATTTCAAAAAATTGTCACATCATAAAAGCCCCAATTTAAAAGTCTTCAACAAAATGAAAGCGAATCAACATGCAAAGAGTTGGAGAGCAAAAAAAAACAAATCTCAAAACTTCACCAGACATGCGACAACGAACATATGTAACTTCCAATTCTGAAAATGAAGATATCTCAATGGTCGATCAATCAAAGTCAATCGAAAGTTATCGAACAGAATCTGGAGTAGGCTTAAAGAGTTGTCTTCTTGTTTGGTGAAAATGACATGAAGGAGAATATCCGGCTCTTGAAGAACTGGCAAGAAAGTACTTGTCATCTTCTGCAAGTACAGTTCCATTTGAACGTCTATTCAGCTTGTCAAGACACATAGTTAGCAAGAAAAGAATCTCTTTAGATCTAAAAAATGTATACAAAATTTGTTGCTCGAGTTACTGCCTCAAATTAGATTTGTGGCATTGAATTTCTTATCATCTAGGCATTCATTTTTCCTCTTTTAAATGTGGGTTACTTTATAAATGAGTTTATAATAGCATTTGTTTAAAAAAAATAAATGTCATACTAGTGTCAACTTAGCTGATATTACAAAGCGTTGAAACAAGATTAACTTTTGATTGTTGACCGCTCGATTAACTTCGATTAAAATTTTTATCATGGAAACAGCTCTAATATATGCACAATTTATATAACTATTTCTATCCAATCATCTACTCATCCATTCATCCAATCTTCCGTTCATCCATTCATCCATGTATCTATTCATCCATCCATCCATCCGTTCATCCATCCATCCATCCATCCATCCATCCATCCATCCATCCATCCATCCATCCATCCATCCATCCATCCATCCATCCATCCATCCATCCATCCATCCATCCATCCATCCATCCATCCATCCATCCATCCATCCATCCATCCATCCATCCATCCATCCATCCATCCATCCATCCATCCATCCATCCGTCCATCCATCCATCCATCCATCCATCCATCCATCCATCCATCCATCCATCCATCCATCCATCCATCCATCCATCCATCCATCCATCCACCCATCCATATATCCATCCATCAATTCATCCATCCATTCATTCATTACTTACTTTCCACAATTACCATCACTTTTATAGCTTGGCTTTGAATTGGGTATACCTTGACCCCTTGAAGGCAGTATCAATGATGATAAGAATTATAATAAGTATATTAAAACATTTATTGTTGCAATTACATGAATTTGTATATCAAAAAGTTAAAATAAGAGATAGCTTGAAGACAAACAGTTGTTTCGATCTGTCCACCAGATGTAACCGCCTTTGCAGGGGATGGTATAACTATAATTGATAGCGGGAATCGCCAACATCGAAAGATAACTTTTATTGAAAAGAGCAATAGAAAGTTTACATTTATTATAAAAGATTATTTTTAATATTTCTAATAACTTTTGAACAGCGTTGTTTTAAAATAAGATATGAGGGATATTTTCCATGTTGGCGATTACGCGTTTGATTACATTGTACCGTTAAGGCTATCGGTAATTAGGGTGACAAAACGTGCTGAAAATTAACGGAAAATAGTGAACTAGGTATAAATACGCCAGTGAAAATTTTCAAAAAATTGTTAAACATTTAACATTTCAGAAAATGTTCGTGGTACATAGCGAAAATCGAAATAGTTTACAGTGAGTATTCACGGAACATAATTTCTGGCTTTGCGCATAATACCATTAAAGAATATTAACAGCGTATCTAAAGATATTACATCTATGTCTCTTGGTGTCAGTTATAATTTTACATTTTAAAGTTTTCTTACTGGCGGTTGCTTGACTGACGGAGTTTTTTACGGGCAAATCGACAGATTCGATTGGCTTCTCGTCCACCAGCACGTGCGCCACTTTTCCAGTCGAACTTATCATCAGGTCTGTTGCAATTAGGAGCATAAATGACATTATGTGCTTGAGCCTAACCCCAACAACCACAACAACAACAACTACTACTACTACTACTACTTCTACTACTACTACTACTACTACTACTACTACTACTACTACTACTACTACTACTATTACTACTACTACTACTACTACTACTACTACTACTACTACTACTACTACTACTACTACTACTACTACTACTACTACTACTACTACTACTACTACTACTACTACTACTACTACTACTTCTGCTGCTACTACTACTACTACTACTACTACTACTACTACTACTACTACTACTACTACTACTACTACTACTACTATTACTACTACTACTACTACTACTACTACTACTACTACTACTACTACTACTACTACTACTACTACTTCTAATACTACTACTTCTACTACTACTACTACTACTACTACTACTACTACTACTACTACTACTACTACTACTACTACTACTACTACTACTACTACTACTACTACTACTACTACAATACTACTACTACTACTACTTCTAATACTACTACTTCTACTACTACAACTACGATTTTTGCATCTTACAGCGATTATTATGATCTTCCAGCTTAGGGAGAGCTTGTTCTGAAAGAGAAATTTAAGCAGCTTAATAAGATTTTATAATTACTATCGAAATAACAATGAGATTTTGCAAAAGATAAATAAAAATGTAATTTAAATGCTTTAATCTTCTAAGACTGCAAATTCAGGCTTACAAGTAAAACTTGCTAAAGTGGCTGAAAATTCAGAATAAAAACAATAACACGTACCTTAACCATATGACAAATAACCCAACGGTTAATCGATTCACATTTAAATAGTTATTCGACCGCAAATGTATTTTTCAACGTTAAAGTGGCTGAAGAAGAATTAACCTAATATTATAAAGATGCTTGCATAAAAATTCAAATAAATTTTCAACTCTTTTGAAATAGTTTTTTTTTAAATATATGTTTAATATTTGAATTGACCCTTTTAGCGCCACTGCGTGAACGCGTAGCCAAGTCGGTGACGAAAGCCCGTTCGGGTTATACGCCACTATAATAATGCTCGTCATTATTATTATTATTAGTGTTGCTTCGTTTTCCAGCTTTAATTTCTTTCTTTTTTTCTGTTTTAATACTCACTTTTTTCAAATATTTTTTTATTTAAAATAAATTTGAACCTTTATTTCATCAATTGAATTATTTCTTCACCTTTTACATTTATAATTCCTTTTTCTTTTTCACATTTAGCATCTCTCAAAACAATTTTTACTCGCTTAGACAATTGCTCAATTTTGTCGTTCGAATTTAGTATTTTTAGACATATTTAAGTGAAAAAACAGTTAATACTTCAATTTCAAATTTTTTCAAATAAACAACTTTTAAAACCTTTTCAATGCATTTGAAAAGCAATGTTTTGATTTCTTGGCGTAACATGATATCATGATTTTAAATAGGCCTAGTCATTAATTATTAAAATATTTATTTAAAAAATATTAAAATTAGAGCTGCTTCAAGATTAAACATTTTAATTGCCGTTAATCATTCGACTAAAATTTTTATTGCGCGTTAATTGTTTTTGGACACAATGTTTCAAGCATCTTTGACATTAGTATAAAATAGTATTTATATTTTTTTTTCTTAAAAATGTATTTAAAATGTAATTTGAAAGTTTTTATACAAAAAGTAATCCATATTTCAAAGAAGAAAAAAATCCTTAAATGATATAAAATGCAATTGTCACACATCTTTTTCGAGCCAGTTACTCAAGCAAACAAGTTTTCAACATTAGTTGGATCTAAAGAGACTCTTTTCTTGTTAACTATGTGTCTTGAAAGGCTGAATAGACGTTCACATGGAACTGTACTTGCAGCAGATGACAAGTACTTTTTTGCCAGTATTGCAAGAGTCGGATATGCTTCTTCGTGTTGTTGCCACCAAACAAGAAGACAACTCTCAAAGCCTACCTCAGATTCTTTTCTATATCGTTTAATGATTGAGTAAGTAATCATTAAGGTATTTTCATCTTCAGAATCTGAAGTTACATATGTTCGTAGTCTTTTGTTTGATGAAAGCTGTATGGTTTTTGAGGTTTTCTTTTCTTCTTATAGTTTCTTTAACTCTTTCATTTTTGAAAACATTAAAAATTTTTAAGACGAATGACATAAGCTGAATCATCTTTTGAAGTGCATACTTTTTGTGTAAAGTGACAAATTGCAAGTAACACTATTGAAAATGTCAAGTATTTTTCACACCCTAAAAGTTCTGTTGCATATCTTTAAAAACTGTAAAGTTTTTGAAAAAATTCAATTTTTCCCATTCGTTTGTTGACAGTAAATTAGTAGTGTTTGTGTTCTCTTGCTGATAATGTAGCCAAAACAGCAAAAAACAGTTCAATTTGGACAAGTTTAAATTCATTAAAATTTTTTAATGCGTTAAAATATTTAATGGCGTTAAAAATTTCAACGGTCGTTTATTGATTAACGCGTTAATCTAAAGTTAACGTAGATTAAAGCACAGTTCTAATAAAAATTATTATTTAAATTTTAATTATTATGAAATTAATGCAATTCATATTTAAACTCAATTTTTTTATATTTTTAAAATTGAAAATTTTCACTCTTCAAGAATCCATAGCTTCAAGTGAAGAAAATGCAACTTTTTCATCTCTCATAGAGTGGTTATAGAGTTGAAACGAAAATAACAGTTATCGTCAATTCCGTGTTTGCAAAAATTCATTTCTGTTTCAATAAATGTGGTTTAAATCAGTTTTTTATGATTTTCTAATAAATAAATAAATTAGATACCACTTCCCACCACGTTCCGTTTTCACATAATTTCGCCCTACTAAAACTTATAAAACAATTGTTTTGAGTTTTTCTGGAGTTATTATTATAACCATATTATGCAAGTCTAAATAGAGAATTCTTTAAAAAAAATTTTTTGGGTAGGGGTGGTAAATGGGTTAACTAATGCTTCTAGCTGGTAGCATCAGCACATATAAAGCTTTTTTTTAAATTGTAAATTTAAAAAATACTTTTTTTGGTGTGATTTGCGGTTTTATTTTATGAGGTAAAAATAAGTCAAAAATCTTATGTTGGCTTAGATGGTTAAGTCGTTGAACCTGCAACTTAAAGGTCGTCAGTTCAAATTCTTTTTCAGCTAACCGTGAGCTATCATATACCTAGTGTATGTGATGCGGTGTTTCACGACTTATGTCGTGTGAGTGGCGCCTCAGTTGCGTGCCTTGGCGCATTATAAATACGCATTATGTATATAAATATGTATATGTATGGTTATTTAATTTTCTTTAAATATTCATAGTTATGTTTATCAAAAATTGGAGTAGTGATTTTTTATTTTATTGGAGTAAAATGATACATTTTTAAATACTAAAAAGAGAAGCCAGACAAATTTCAGTAGGGGAGACCGGGCAAGATGACCTGGTTAATAATAATAATAATAATAGTATAATGGACCATTATAACCATTATTAATGGTTAACGATTTAGGCTGTTTTGTTATTTTATTTTTAAAGATAACAAACTTTATTTTCATGAACTCTTAGAGAATTTATTTGTTGGAATAAATATATCAACATTTACTTTTAAAAATAACTATAACTAAGGAAAAACTTCATTTTTCCACAACCCTACTAAATATTTATCTTGACCCAGTACCGAGGCAAGATGACAACGGTGCTAGGACAAAATGTCACTGGACAAAATGGCACGGACAAAATGGCACCGACAAAATGGCACGGACAAAATGGCACGGACAAAATGGCACGGACAAAATGTCACGGACAAAATGTCACGGACAAAATGTCACGGACAAAATGTCACGGACAAAATGTCACGGACAAAATGTCACGGACAAAATGTCACGGACAAAATGTCACGGACAAAATGTCACGGACAAAATGTCACGGACAAAATGTCACGGACAAAATGTCACGGACAAAATGTCACGGACAAAATGTTACGGAACAAAATGTCACGGACAAAATGGCACGAACATAATTTAATGAGTATCGGCAAATGAATTGCATTATAAAAATTATATTTAATTGTAGTGCTTTTTCTTTTCAATATTTTCAATCGCTATCTTTATTTGCGCATAGATTCGATTCCCAAAATCTTGAAGGCACCATGCCTTTAGTTTTAAAGATGATAAAAATTCGTTTCTATTTATTGTTCGAATGAATTCATCGGAGTTTATCGACACTTCAATATCATTAAAGCAGAAAGCAATTGTTTTTTTTAATAGAAGTCAAACAAAGTCAAGTCAAAACGAATCTACCATGGGGCTCACATTATTTCAAAGTTTTTAAAAATTAATAAAATAAAAAATATTGATAAAATCAAGATTCTTTTCAAACAACATTAATGTTCAAACCCCGTGCAATGTCTGCTGGCGATTGGATCTCGGTTGTTGTAGTCGGTAACCATGGTGCGCAGTGCTTCGTTGATGCGGATGTAGGTCTTCTTTTTCTTTCCAGCCGTTGTGCCCAGTTCCAATTGTCGACGGAGAATTTGAAAACTGTGTTGTTCCTGCTGTAATTTCCGCGCAAGTCTTGTCGCTGTTGGATGCGCAATACCAACAACATTGTTGAATGCGTTGTGCCACCCCTCAAGTGCGTTCTTGCTGCGAGGCAAGTTGTTGATTACTCTCGAAAATTGAGTCCATATTTCAATTGGGAATCTTGGTTGCCCTCTTCTTCCTCTTCGTAATCGGCCGATGAAATTATCTTCCATGAAATCACAAATGACCTCTATGTCTTGGTAAGATGGATCTTCTGTCAACTGTTCAAACAGCTCAACAACATTTTGGGGTGAAACGAACGCTAAGGCCAGGAGACGTTTGACCAGGAGCGCAAAATCTGGTTCATTTCTGTAACGTTCAGAAAATCCTTCTGCTTGCAGTTTCTTCCACACGCATTAACCAAAATGAAACATGCATCCAGTGATTGTTTTGAGTGGCTCTTATTGCGGCTAGTTCAAAGTCGACCATAATTGACACTGGATTTAAACCTTCTTTCAAAGCCTGAAGTCCTTGGAATAGATGTCGGTATGCTTCTTCCGTTCTTGAAGATAGCAGAGCATACACGACTGGAAATACTTCGCCATTGAAGAAACCATGTAGAGGATAGAGTTGATCTTAGCCATCTGGACTCACTCGAAATGTTCCATCGGCAAAGCAGTGATCGCATCTAGAAAGGAAGGCCAGGTCATCGTCAGCTGCGAAGATAATCATGTTTGCCGTCAAAAAACGGAGAAACAGACTGCCGCCCTGCGTCAAAGAATATACTGAAATGTCCTCTTGGTCGTTTGGTCCTGCCTTCTGACGATGTCGACGTACATCTCTGGCCAACGTCGTTCGCTTAGGAAGAAGGTGAGCTGCTGATATGGGACATTCATCAGTTCGTTATGAACAATGAGTCGCGTCATTTCTTCGGTTGTTTCACCTCTCCTTTTCATGCTGGCACGTGCTCTCTCCACTTCAGCCCTTCCATGTGTGACCGTGTGGTTGTGATTTTCAACTTCTTGAACAATTTCACCATTTTGTGTGTGCACTCGAGCCTTGCACGTTCTCTTCTCGCAGCACCAAAACATTTTTCCATCACTACCATCAGAGTGTTTAGTAAATAAGTACCCTTGAACAACAAGCTTCAGAGTCCCTTTCTGCGATGTAACGAATTCTAACATGATTCAAGCACTATCTTTTTCCTACTTTCAATTTGTTCTTATATAGGGGTCATGTCGCTTGGATGTGTTTCGGTTGTATGGTATGTGTGTGTGTTTGGGTGTGTGTGTGTGTGTTTGTGTGTGTGTGTGTCTGTGTGTGTGTGCGTTTGTGTGTGTTTGTTTGTGTGTGTGTGTGTGTATGGGTTTATGTGTGTAAATAATTAGTTTCACCAAATAAATAACGCTCTTCATTTAGATTCAAAAACTACTTAAAATATATTTTATCAAATGAACTACGAGTTTCGTCAAATCCTATAAAAACGATATTTAGTAATTAAAGAATAATTTTTTCAAGGGTTGGTTGAATTTTATCTTTGAGCGGGTTAGAAAGAGCATGCATCGGTCATTTCTAGTCTTCAAGTGTTTACTGCAATGTCTCCGTTATTCTTATCAATACCATCACAAAATGATCAGTACACCGAATCCCACTTTACACAATTTAGAGGTCAAGACGAACTACTACTACTACTACTACTACTACTACTACTACTACTACTACTACTACTACTACTACTACTACTACTACTACTACTACTACTACTACTACTACTACTACTACTACTACTACTACTACTACTACTACTACTACTACTACTACTACTACTCTTACTACTACTACTACTACTACTACTACTACTACTACTACTACTACTACTACTACTCCTACTACTACTACTACTACTACTACTACTACTACTCCTACTACTACTACTACTACTACTACTACTACTACTACTACTACTACTACTACTACTACTACTACTACTACTACTACTACTACTACTACTACTACTACTACTACTACTACTACTACTACTACTACTACTACTACTACTACTACTACTACTACTACTACTACTACTACTACTACTACTACTACTACTACTACTACTACTACTACTACTACTACTACTACTACTACTACTACTACTACTACTACTACTACTACTACTACTACTACTACTACTACTACTACTACTACTACTACTACTACTACTACTACTACTACTACTACTACTACTACTACTACTACTACTACTACTACTACTACTACTACTACTACTACTACTACTACTACTACTACTACTACTACTACTACTACTACTACTACTACTACTACTACTACTACTACTACTACTACTACTACTACTACTACTACTACTACTACTACTACTACTACTACTACTACTACTACTACTACTACTACTACTACTACTACTACTACTACTACTACTACTACTACTACTACTACTACTACTACTACTACTACTACTACTACTACTACTACTACTACTACTACTACTACTACTACTACTACTACTACTACTACTACTACTACTACTACTACTACTACTACTACTACTACTACTACTACTACTACTACTACTACTACTACTACTACTACTACTACTACTACTACTACTACTACTACTACTACTACTACTACTACTACTACTACTACTACTACTACTACTACTACTACTACTACTACTACTACTACTACTACTACTACTACTACTACTACTACTACTACTACTACTACTACTACTACTACTACTACTACTACTACTACTACTACTACTACTACTACTACTACTACTACTACTACTACTACTACTACTACTACTACTACTACTACTACTACTACTACTACTACTACTACTACTACTACTACTACTACTACTACTACTACTACTACTACTACTACTACTACTACTACTACTACTACTACTACTACTACTACTACTACTACTACTACTACTACTACTACTACTACTACTACTACTACTACTACTACTACTACTACTACTACTACTACTACTACTACTACTACTACTACTACTACTACTACTACTACTACTACTACTACTACTACTACTACTACTACTACTACTACTACTACTACTACTACTACTACTACTACTACTACTACTACTACTACTACTACTACTACTACTACTACTACTACTACTACTACTACTACTACTACTACTACTACTACTACTACTACTACTACTACTACTACTACTACTACTACTACTACTACTACTACTACTACTACTACTACTACTACTACTACTACTACTACTACTACTACTACTACTACTACTACTACTACTACTACTACTACTACTACTACTACTACTACTACTACTACTACTACTACTACTACTACTACTCCTACTACTACTACTACTACTACTACTACTACTACTACTACTACTACTACTACTACTACTACTACTACTACTACTACTACTACTACTACTACTACTACTACTACTACTACTACTACTACTACTACTACTACTACTACTACTACTACTACTACTACTACTACTACTACTACTACTACTACTACTACTACTACTACTACTACTACTACTACTACTACTACTACTACTACTACTACTACTACTACTACTACTACTACTACTACTACTACTACTACTACTACTACTACTACTACTACTACTACTACTACTACTACTACTACTACTACTACTACTACTACTACTACTACTACTACTACTACTACTACTACTACTACTACTACTACTACTACTACTACTACTACTACTACTACTACTACTACTACTACTACTACTACTACTACTACTACTACTACTACTACTACTACTACTACTACTACTACTACTACTACTACTACTACTACTACTACTACTACTACTACTAGTACAACTAACAATACTCATGACATTTTGTCCGTGCCATTTTGTCCGTGACAATTTGTCCGTGACATTTTGTCCGTGCCATTTTGTCCGTGACATTTTGTCCGTGCCATTTTGTCCCGTGACATTTTTTTCTCGTGACATTTTGTCCGTGCCATTTTGTCACGTGACATTTTGTCCGGCCACGGATGACAACACTAAAAAAGTCTAAAATTTTAATCTTCTTAATATTTACATGGTTTAACAATGTTCCTAAATTTTGAAAATATCAAATTTAATTAAATACATTGTAATACCAGGAAAATAGGATAAAATCTAGACATCCTAATTCTCTATTATTTACAGCATTAACTCTGCGGTAATTTTTAATAATTAACTAATAATTAAGTAGCACAAAAGCTCCAGTATTATAATCATCTTTATTTTTTAAAATTTTGAAAACGAGTTAAGATGACAATCAAGTCATCTTGCCCCGACCATCTTGCCCCGAACTGCTTAGTTACAAATTTTCGTTTCTATTAACCACGTATGAAGTCAACTAATTTTGTTAATATTTATGTTTTTATGTTATTCAACTATTTATGTTAATAGGCAGTATTATAAATAAACTACTAATAAGTATATTTTTCAAACGAAATATATTATCTATTTCTCCATATAACGTGACTGCGGAAAACAATTGAAGATTTAAAACTAAAACAAAAATATTGATTTCAGCGTTTTTTTTGTTGTTTTTGTAAATTTTTTTATAGTCTATATCGTTCACAGCTTGACAGATGCAGGCCATGTTACAATGGTTCTGAGAACCATGGTTCAATAAGCGCTGAGACGCCACTCCACACGACGTACACATTTCTCAATGAATACGTCGCAAACACCGCATCATATACACTAGGTATATGATAGTTCACGGTTGCTTGTAAGGGATTCAAACTGGCAACCTTTAAGTTGCAAGTCCGACGTCTACCATCTAAGCCATCCCCGCTTGCATGCTATTATTCAACGAAAGGAAAGTAGGAGAGCCAGTATTGTTCGTTTCATGCTCTCAACTAGTGGAAAACTGAAAATATAAGACATTCGTCATCTTGCCCGGCTCGACATCTGCCCGGTCTCTTCTATATCTGCAAGTTCTATTCTCTGTGAATATCATTTTTCAACAAGTAGTCGTTTAACTTCAGACTAGAGTTCTGCACGGGAAACCTCCGCTCGGTTAACTGCGAAAAATCCACGAAAAAATAAATTTTTTGGAAGGTGTTTGCGGAAATAGGTTGCGAAAACTAATCAATAATTGTTTAATTGTCTTCAACTTGGACTCTTCCACTTTTTTTCAATAACATCATTTTAGACTCTTGTTTTGATACAAAGATAATCGTCAAACATGGCATAAAACAGAATTTTTACATAGTAATACATTGCGAGTATGTGTAGTTATAGTGATAGCTGTCTACAACAAAACTATTTTTTTCTTAAATATTCGTACCAAAAAAAGTTTAAAATGTTTTTTAACTGGGGGGGGGGGGGGAGGGAAGTCCGGGACCCCCAAGATCGTCCATGCTGGTTAGGACCCCCCCTCCCAAGATTTGCAGAAAATTTGTCTTTTAGAAGAGCCATAACAATGTCATTATTAAAGTTTGAAAAAGTTAAAAAAATAAAAAAACAACTTGGTAGAAGAGCAACACCCGATCTAGCAAACTCGATAGAATTCGATGGGTTTGGTCATAAAAAGTTGTCACTAGCCAAGCAAGGTGAACATTTTCTAAAATAAATGCTAGATCTAAATGCTCTGAATATAATGGTAGACTTCATGCTTATAAAAGGAAATTTTATTTGGAAATGTACCACAAAACAATCTAATTTTTTATGAACTTTTAGCTATTTAATCAATTTGTTTCATGCACCCTTTAACGGAATTTTATTAGTTTGAAAAAAATTAATTCTATTATTGTCCTATATGTAAAGTTTGGCTACCTTGATTTAATAATAACTATTCTTTTACTTTATTCATAAAATATCCTATAATTTCTAAAACTTTTGATTATTTCATCTTAATTTTCCTGTCAACGCTACCACCTAGAAGCATAGTCATATTTCTATAAAAACATTTAGATTTTAAAATTGTTTTGTATATCTTGGCTACTTGGGTTATATATTAAATTTTTTCTAAATTTTAAAAAATGTTGCATTAAATTTTTTTTTGGTAGAATAAAATGTAATATAAGTTATATTCTAAGAAGGGGGTGGGGCATAATCATCGGTTTCTAAATTTCAAAACGTCTACTTAGGGCATGATTAACACTAACAATACAAAAAGTTTGACACACAAATTAATTTTTTATGTTTAAAAATAACTTCCCCTCCACCCGCAATTGGAAAAAAACACAAAATGGGAGAAGTTAAACCTTTTATTCACTAGAAAAACACATTTTTATACACTTTTAAAAACTTTTTCGTATTATTTATATTTTTATTTTTCTTGGTTCATACTTTCATTTATAAAACATTTTTAAACTTTCTTATTTTCAGTGAAAGGATCATCTTTTGATTTCAACAAGCATAATAATAAAAATAATAATAATGACGAGCATTATTATAGTGGCGCATAACCCGAACGGGCTTCCAGGCCACTTAGGCTGCATATTTTCATTTGCGCCTTTGGGTTACTAGGGCATTGGTTGCACTTGACCCTAGGACCTTTCATTATTGGTCAAGCCGACTCAACTACCCGTTCACCCAGGCATAAAAGTTCAAGTCTTTTTCGCTTCTTTCTATAAACCAGATTTTAAAAAAATTCTATTTAAAAAAAAACTTAGCTCTTTATCTTTGACTCTAGTTAAGTTTTGACTGTTTTTTTGCTTGACCCGTTGCTTTGAAGCCTCCGAAAGACGGGATCGGTCCATCTCTAGGCTGCTGGCTCATTTATTGGATGATGGATCTACTGACTGCATTCAATTTACTAGTTTCTTCAGTCTATGGCTCACCTCATCCCACTGCTTCTCCATTCCAAGGCTGTGAACAAGAGTGTCATCGATTTAAGAAGCATGCTAGGTGATTGGGTACTCCACAGGTAAGGCCTTTTAATCAATGTCCTAGTCTCTCTTTTGCCTATCTAAAACCGTCTTGAGAAGGGGCTGCATAATGAAAATTAACTTATAGACTTACTCCAAGTGCTCCACTGCTGCTTCTGACACCAAGTGCACATGCAAGCAGGAAATCACAACCAGAACAACTTGAAATAGGAAGGTTCCTATTGGGCGATTGTTTATCTGTGGGTTCTGGCTTGAGAACTCAGTGAGATTACTGAAGTGGTAAATAAAAACTGTTGTTGCCTTGGAAAAAACCCAAACTTGTTGTCTTTGTACAAAAACAGCCACTGGATACCATTCTTTGCTCAAGGTAAGTAGAAACTTTGTAAAAACTGATTTATTCCTATATCCGTTCAAACCAATTGCATAACTGCCACTGCTGAAGCCAAGTGTTGTGTGGTTGGCACAAATATTTTTTAATAATATTAATAATATAATATTATATAATATTAGAGGTCCATGGCGGGCATGCAATAGGTGAGCGAAACACTGAAGGTGAAAGAGTCCTGGAATTCGCGGTGACAAACGAGCTACTAGTCGGAAACTCTTGCTTCAAGAAGAAGCCTCGCCACCTGGTGACCTACCGATCAGGACCGGTTCAAACCCAGATTGACTTCATTCTGTTCCGACGAGCTTTCAGAAAGCATGTCTCAAATGTGAAAGTCTTTCAGAATGAGGAATGTGCTGTCCAGCATAAACTGGTTGTTGCGGACTTCAAGCACCATAAGCCACCGACAACTAAGCGAAAGTTTGCGCCTAGCATCAAAGTGTGGAAACTCCGTAACGCAGCAACCCAGGCAGACTTTGGGGAAGTTTTCGCGGCCAACACACAAGTCAAGACATGCTCAATTCAGTGGATGAACTCTGGCTTTCACTGAAAGAGAAACTGCTTGATACAGCGAAGCAGGTGTGTGGCGTTACCTCAACGCACCGGTGGAAGAAGCAGACGTGGTGGTGGAATGAGTCTGTAGAAAGTGCCGTGGCTGAAAAAAGCAGATGTTTCAAGGCATGGAAAGATGGTGGCAGCCGTTCAAATTACAACGCTGCAAAACGTGCCTGCAAACAAGCTGTCCAGATCGCTGTGTGTGCTGCAGAGAAAAAAGTTCTCAGTTCCATCAATCCGAAAACAGCAGAAGTCTTTCGTCTCGCTCAACAGATGCGACAAGAAAATCAAGACATAATCGGAGAGCTGCCAGTAAGAAATGATGCTGGCGAAATGTCATTGACTGAGAACTCAAAGAAAGAGGTCTGGAAGGAGCACTATGAACGTCTGCTGAACCTAGAGTTCCCATGGTGCCCTGAGGATCTGCCGGTGGAAGACCCAGTTGAAGGACCAAGTGTGCCGATCACCACAGATATGATCATGAAAGCCATTGCAAAGATGAGTAATGGCAAGGCAGCTGGTCCGTCCGGCATTGTTGCTGAGATGCTCAAGTCTGCTGGTCTACAGGGTGCCATCCTAGTACGTGATCTTGCTGAGTGCATCATCTCAGAAGGGAAGATCCCGACTGAATGGAAAAAGAGTTTCATTGTGAACCTCTACAAGGGGAAAGGAGATGCTTTCGACAGGAACAACTACAGGGGCTTGAAGCTGATAGAGCAAGTACTCAAAGTACTGGAGCGCGTGATAGAAGACCTGATCAGGATCCGTGCAAAGATTGACGAGAGGCAGTTTGGCTTCATGCCAGGGCGTGGAACAACAGATGCCATCTTCATCATCCGTCAGATCCAGGAAAAGTTTCGGGCTGCCAACAAACCACTCTATTTAGCTTTCGTCGACCTTGAGAAGGCGTTTGACCGTGTCCCAAGGAAGGTGATATGGTGGGCATAACGTGAACTCGGTATCGAGGAGTGGCTGGTGAGAGTGGTGCAGTCTATGTATTCGGAGGTGAAAAGCAAGGTAAGGGTTGGTGAAACTTTCAGTGACGAGTTCGAAGTGGTTGTCGGGGTGCATCAAGGTTCGGTCCTAAGCCCTCTATTATTCATCATCGTGCTAGAAGTGTTATCCATAGAGTTTCGCACTGGATGTCCATCGGAGCTGTTGTACGCAGATGATTTTGTAGCCATAGCTGAATCACTGGACGAGCTGCTTGTTAAGGTCAAAATGGAATGGAGAAAAAGGGCTTAAAAGTTAATATGGGGAAAACGAAAGTCTTAGTATCTGGTGCGAATCTAGAGCTGACCAAGAAATCGGGAAAGTACCCATGTGCAGTCTGCCTTAAAGGAACGGGCAAAAACTCCATTCTATGCAGCGGTTGCTCATCCTGGGTGCACAAGAGATGCTCAGGCATTAAAGGCTCCCTCCGCTCAGACCCAAATTACAAGTGTGCCCGCTGTCAAGGCACAGCTCGACCGATAGACGGAAGACCAATTGTGGAAGTTCTTGTTGATGAAGACAAACTTGAAGTCGTTCCTGAATTCTGCTACGTAGGTGACATGCTGTCTGCAGGTGGAGGCTGTGAGGATGCTGCCATAATCCGATGCAAGTGTGCGTGGGGAAAATTTCGTCAACTCCTTCCTCTACTGACAAACAGACACCTTCCACTTCCAACCAGAAGTCGTGTGTACACCTCATGTGTGAGGAGTACAATGTTACACGCCTCTGAGACTTGGGCTGTCACCACAGAAACAATCAACCGCCTTCAACGCAACGACCGGGCCATGATCCGTTGGATGTGCAACATCAAATCAAAAGATCTCATCAGTTCAGTTGAGCTCCAAAAAATGATGGGAATCCAGGATATTGTTGCTGTACTGCAAGCGAGAAGAATGAGGTGGTTTGGGCATGTGGAACGTGATGGTGGATGGATCAACAAGGTTAGAAGAATGGAGGTTTCTGGAGCAAAACGACCAGGCAGGCCAAAGAAGACGTGGGAAGAGGTAGTACAGAAAGACCTCAAATACCTGGGGGCATGCAGCACTGATGCCCATGACAGAAAGGAGTGGAGAGAGAGGTTGAGACTTTTCAGACAGGCCCCACCCTCGGGAGAGGAAAAGTTGGCCTGTTTAACAAAAACCAGGAAATGATGATAATGATTATGTAATTTATTTCGGCTTGACCAATAATGAAAGGTCCTAGGTTCAAGTGTGACCAATGCCTTAGTAACCCAAAGGCGCAAATGAAAATATGCAGCCTAAGTGGCCTGAAAGTCCGATCGGATTATACGCCACTATAATAATGCTCGTCGTTATTAATATTATTATTATTATTATTATTATATGAAGTATTGTATTGAGTAACTTTATTATCGTTAAGTTTGAGTAAATTAAATTATCTAATGATTTCTTTTTACTTGAAAACGCTGAGGCTTAAACCTAAATCTTCGATTTAGTTTTTAAGTGTGGGGGGAGAGTTTTTTCATAAACAGTACCAACTTCCAATATTGAATATTCATGAAATAACCTAGTGAACCATATTCCAAGTGAACGTAACAAATTTCCAGTTTTTGATTTTTTGCCTACTAATGCCCTATTCTAAGAAACTTTTAGTTTTTAAATTATCTTGTTTGATTCAATTAAAATTCAAATTATTTCTTTCACTTGCAAGAATCATTACAGCAACGTCAATAGAAACTCGCAGCACTCACTGAAAGTGTCGATTCTGCAGTACAAAGCCTTGTGTGTCAGTCTGTTGTGACAGCTTATCGCTTTCATACTCACGTGTTCTGGATGTTGATGTTGTTGTTGAGAGAAATTTTGTTGTTTTAGCGGTCAACCTTCATCTCACCAACGCTACCAGCTGGTAGCATCCGCACATGTGAGGTTTTCAACCGAATTCTATAGCTTCAATCTCACTTGAGTTGGTAAGTTGAATTTTACAGTTGTTTCCATGTTTTTACTTAAAAAAAGAGCGTTCAAAAGTATGAAGTTTAGGTAGGTTGACTCTTGTTCATGATTAGTATAAAAGTCTCAATACCATTAAACTCAACGTTTAAGAAACGTCTATTTTTTCAATAACAAAAAAATGAAAGATAAAAAAAAAGAAAAATAGCAAGTTAGCTCCAAAATATGCACATTTTACTATTGAAATTTTTTTTAATTTTCGTCAATCGAAAGATTTTTAGAGTAAAAAGAAAAGACAAAAAGTGCACCTTAGACGTGTTTTACGTTAAATTTAAAATCCACAAATTCTTACTTTTGGCTCAACAAGTTTTGCGCAGAGTTTGAACATGTATTATTGAGCTTCTGAAATGGACCAAAAGCGTTTTGCCTCACATTTTCTTATTTCTTCTCTGCTTACGTGATAAACTACAAAATGTAGTTTTATAAACAGTTCTTCATAGAAATGTTTTTTAGCTGTTGGAGGGGTATTTTTTCTGTTGAGAATTATAAATTTATGAAATGAAATTAGGCTCTGGGGAGGGTGGGATGGGGGAAAGTGCTCCCGATGCCCTCCCCTTGGATCCGCCTCTGTTGAACTAGCCCAATGTCAACTTTAGGCGAGATTTTGCTCCAAAAGACGCGTCAGAAAAGTCGGAAGTGGACTTTTGAAAACACACACACACACCCACAAAACACACACACACACATACACCACCATCACCACATTAACCTCCAAATGAAGAGTCAAGGTTTTTGGCATAGATAGCTCTAGGCAAATCGTTGCCAGACGCTGCTGGTCTGTCGAAGTTCTTTGGCTCACTGTCCGCACACACACACCTTCGTGCAGCAAAGTTTGCGATGTTTCATTTGTATTTTCAAAGTTTTATATATGTTTTTATGTTTAACATTTTTTTCAAATTTCAAATAGTTTTTTACCGGAATCTTAGATCAGTCTGGAATCTTTTATCCATGGACCACGTTCTCAGGTATAAAGGGTCGTCTTTGCCACCTCCAAGAAGTTCAAAACTTTAGTTGCACTCATTGAGGTGAAATGATGCTAACAATGAAGATGCTGAAGTCGTTGCGAGCCATCATGAGAAATGTGAGTTGACCATTACTGCTGACAATAATTGAAACTCTTGCTTCAGCACGCCTCCATTCCATTCCAACCCTGCATTTATTATTTATCAACGCTTTCTCACTACACCTTACGTCTCATGCGTCACTTTTCCACTTTCCACTACCATTTCACTGCCTAGCTGAATAGGCCTTCATACCTGGTTGGCCTTCTACATCCACACGATAAATTGATCTGACCACCTTATCCTACTACTTGTCAAAGCACGATGTTACAAGCCAAAAAATGATCTATTGAAACACCACTTAACACTCGATCCAGCAGCAACTTTTAACTTTAAAAAAATCCTAACCAAGCCTAACGGACCTTCCACCTTGAAGGACACACTGCGCGCTGTGGGAGGCACGTCAAAGCTCTTGGAGAGTTCTCCGTCGTACCTCTGTTTGCTGCCATCCACGTAGACTGTCACTTCCTTTTCAGTGTACACTATCACCGTCACTGCAGAGCGATTGTGGCATTCACACTTTTTTTAATGCATTTTAGTTCAGATTAGCTGGCCAAGATAATGCAACTTCGATCGGAATATCTGACGAAAACCTTCAGATGCTTGTGCGAGTGTCTTACTCTTTTGCACAACTGTTTCATGGTAGTTCACAGCTGCATCACAAATAAAACTTGAACTCTTGGAGGCTATACACCAAGACACTGCATTGAATCATTAGCAAGCAAGTCAAAGGAATGTGCTTTGTCTTGGTCTGTCACAACAACAACAGAAATAAAAAAAGAAGATAATGACAAGATCGAGCCACTTATGTTGAGCCACCCGTCACAAAACATCTTGCTGAACATCTGCAACGAGTCCTGGCTGCAGGAAACAGTCCCGGGAAAATGGAAGCAAGCAGTGATTATTTTGCTTCTAAAGACAGGGAAGCCGGCAGACTGCGTGGAGTCATATAGACCCTCACTTCAGGGCTGTGCAAAGTCATGGAAAGAATGCTAACCAACAAGCTGTGTTACGGGCTGGGAGCAAACTCTATCATACAGCCGTGGCAACTTGGTTTCCAACGATTGAAATCAACGGAACAGCACTTCATGCGCCTATCACAGGACATCTACGATGGCTTCTAACCCACACCGACAAAAAGGACCGTCGCAGCTCAACTTGATTGCAGCAAAATGCTCTGGTATCAGCAGACATCAAACTCCAACAGTTGCACATCAACCCTCCAACACACCTCAAACGGAAGTGCATTCTACGCAGCAGTTTATTCCTCCAACTCAACACACGCACAATCAGCCATGTCCAAGCTGCACGAAAACTGCTAGAGCAGACAAGATGCCCTCCTGTGTGCGGTGTGCAAAAAGGCGTACCATCTAAGTGCGCAACGCAGCCACGACCAAGACTTGTGCCATGCGGCATCAAGGGAATGAAGAGGCCAGAGATGTGATGAAGCCGCAAGCGAAAATGGCATTCCCGCTGCAGATACACGAAAGCTCGATGAAGCAACCAGTGATTAAAACCACATAAGAAACAGTGTTGGCGATCCAGTGGAACTGCGAGGGCATCTGGAGCCAAAAAGACGAGCTCGAAGATGGGCTGCATCGCAAAGAGCCTGACATAGCCTTGCTGCATGATACCTAGTAATAGCGCACATGAGCAACAACAAGCTAATGATCCAGTCAAAACTCTAAAAAAATCAAAAAGTTCAAGATTGGAGTTCTCGTCCTAAACTACAACAAGTGCTCGAGCAGCTTCTTCTCCACAGCGGTCTCCGAACACAATTGGCAACCGTCGCTCACCATCAACAACCTCCCACTCCCGTTCGAACCGAACCCGACCTTCCTTGGATTCAAGTATGACAGACTCTTGCACTTTGGCCATCACACAGACATGATAGTGGACAAGGTAAGGAAACGAGACAACATCATCCGCAACATCGGGGGAACGGATTGGGGATGGAAGAGAGCTGGACTAAGAAGTGTGTACTGCGCACTGCAAAGGAGCATAATGGAATACGCCAGCCCTGCATGGACACCTTGGACGCCCAAAACCACATTGCCAAGGTCGAGAGGGCCCAACTTCGTGCTGCCCAAATCTTCACCTGTCTCACAGCAACAACGCCCTTGCTACTACTACTACTACTACTACTACTACTACTACTACTACTACTACTACTACTACTACTACTACTACTACTACTACTACTAATAATAATAATAATAATAATAATAATAATAATAATAATAATAATAATAATACTAATACTAACCTGGAGGAGTTTCTTCCGGTTTGTCTCTGCTTGGATCATAGAGATCTGTTGTGTTGATGAGGCATTAGCAAAGAATGATTACTCATTACATTCAGCCCCATGAAGATCACCAAAATCCCCATCAGCATCAAGGGCATCATCACCATAACCTTCCAGTGAAACTTTACAATAGCACGAATTGGCTTGTTCTGACTCTTTCAAACCGATAAACTGTCAAAGTAAGTTACATTATTCAATCAACCAATCAATCACTTCTTTTGTGTAGAGCGCCCTTAACGAGGCAAACAAAAGCACCATTAGATGCCATTAAAGTGTAATTTCAATAATAAGTGATGATAAAGATAATTATCATTAAATTGTAAATAGTACAATTAATTATAAAAAAGAACAATAACAAAAACAATAAGAATAACAACGGCTATATGGTCCCGCGTCGTTGGCTGCCCTCGGACACGAAGAGGATCTCAAAAGCGCTACCCCCTCCCTCCTCTCTCAAGGAGGCTCTGAAAGAGAGGGGGGGAGGTGTTCACCTACCTTCTCCGCATGAGACCGGAATGGTTCGGTCATGCGGGATAGGAACAATGAACTTAAAGTGATAACAACAAAAACAATAACAACAACAATAACAACAACAATACTACTACTACTACTACTACTACAACTATACTACTACTACAACTACTACAACTACTATAACTACTACAACTATCAAATGTCTTTTAAAAACGCTCTGAATTAGTAATAAAAAATTTCTTGGTTGATAATTTCATTTATATAAAAATTTCAAAAATTTCCCATTTTCATCTTTTGATTTCAACATTTCAAGTCTTTTTCGCTTTTTTCTATAAACCAGATTTTTTTTTAATTTGTGCATTTAAAAAAAACGTAGCTTTTTTTCTTTTAATCTAGTTAAGTTTTGACTGTTTTTTTGCTCGACCCGTTGCCTTGAAGCCTCCGAAAGACGGGATCTGTCCATCTCTAGGCTGCTGGCTCATTTATTGGATGATGAATCTACTGACTGCATTCAATTTACTAGTTTCTTTAGTCTATGGTTCACTTTACGACACTGCCTCTCTATTCCAAGATTGTGAACAATTCACCCACAGGCGTGAGCCAAGGAAACATTTTGTGCCTAGGTGGAGTTTCCAGGATGCTGGCTCTGTCGACACTCAGGTCCGCTCTGGTCTTCTTGAAAAAGGTCTCGTTGGCTTTCGCAGTGCACCTGTGTTATTGTTGCAATACTTTGTTGTTGTGTTGTTCGCTTAAAAAGTAAATCAATTGTTGAGAGAAGAGTTCTATTGTTGTTATATTTGGTTAATTATTGTTGTACTTTTGTTGTATTGTTGATGTATTGTTTTAGAAATGTTGTTAAAGTGTTGATATTGTGGAGATGTTGTGGTAGTGCTGTTGTGTTTTCGTGTTGTTGTTTTTATTTTTCCCAAGGGTTTGAGTGTGGTTGAACTTTTTGTTTAGTGTTGTAGAAGTGCTGTTATAGGGTGGATTTGGTATTGTTGTAGTTGTGTTGTTATAGGGTTGTTTTGGTATTGTTGTAGTTGTGTTGTTTTATTATTGTAAATAAATATTTTTTCTTTATTAAATAAAAAACAATTTAACGTTTTAAATAAATATTAAGCATATTAGTTTCTTGTTCGTGTTAAATGATGCAAATATTTATTTAATAAATTTAAAATAAGAAAAACTGCTCCCCACTCTTTTGTTAGGGACTGGATACGCCCATGATATAGTGTTTATGTGATCGTTTAGTGTTGATGTGGTGGTGTTTTTAATTTATTCCGGTGTTATTGTAGTGTTGTTGTAAATTGAATTTGCGGAGACCTCATCCTAGGAGACCTTCCTGGAGACCTCATCCTAGAAGACCTCATCCTAGGAGACCTCATCCTAGGAGACCTCATCCTAGGAGACCTCATCCTAGGAGACCTCATCCTAGAAGACCTCATCCTAGAAGACCTCATCCTAGGAGACCTCATCCTAGGAGACCTCATCCTAGGAGACCTCATCCTAGAAGACCTCATCCTGAAGACCTCATCCTAGGAGACCTCATTCTAGGATACCTCATCCTAGAAGACCTCATCCTGTGGAGACCTCATCCTAGAAGACCTCATCCTAGAAGACCTCATCCTAGAAGACCTCATCCTGTGGAGACCCCATCCTAGGAGACCTCATCCTAGAAGACCTCATCCTAGAAGACCTCACCCTAGAAGACCTCATCCTAGGAGACCTCATCCTAGGAGACCTCATCCTAGAAGACCTCATCCTAGAAGACCTCATCCTGTGGAGACCCCATCCTTGGAGACCTCATCCTGTGGAGACCTCATCCTAGAAGACCTCATCCTAGGAGACCTCATCCTAGAAGACCTCATCCTAGGAGACCTCATCCTAGAAGACCTCATCCTAGAATGCCTCATTCTGTGGAGATCTCATCCTAGAAGACCTCATCCTGTGAAGACCTCATCCTAGGAGACCTCATCCTAGAAGACCTCATCCTAGAAGACCTCATCCTAGAAGACCTCATCCTAGAAGACCTCATCCTAGGAGACCCCATCCTAGGAGACCCCATCCTAGAAGACCTCATCCTAGGAGACCTCATCCTGTGAAGACCTCATCCTAGAAGACCTCATCCTAGGAGACCTTATCCTAGGAGACCTCATCCTGTGAAGACCTCATCCTAGGAGACCTCATCCTAGGAGACCTCATCCTAGAAGACCTCATCCTAGAAGACCTCATCCTGTGGGGATCTCATCCTAGAAGACCTCATCCTGTGGAGACCCCATCCTAGGAGACCTCATCCTAGAAGACCTCATCCTAGGAGACCTCACCCTAGAAGACCTCATCCTAGGAGACCACATCCTAGAAGACCTCATCCTAGGAGACCTCATCCTAGGAGACCTCATCCTAGGAGACCTTATCCTAGGAGACCTCATCCTGTGAAGACCTATTCCTAGGAGACCTCATCCTAGAAGACCTCATCCTTGAAGACCTCATCCTGTAGAGACCCCATCCTTGGAGACCTCATCCTGTGGAGACCTCATCCTAGAAGACCTCATCCTAGGAGACCTCATCCTAAGAGACCTCACCCTAGAAGACCTCATCTTAGGAGACCTCATCCTAGAAGACCTCATCCTAGGAGACCTCATCCTAGAAGACCTCATCCTAGGAGACCTCATCCTAGAAGACCTCATCCTAGGAGACCTCATCCTAGAAGACCTCATCCTAGGAGACCTTATCCTAGGAGACCTCATCCTGTGAAGACCTCATCCTAGAAGACCTCATCCTAGAAGACCTCATCCTAGGAGACCTCATCCTAGAAGACCTCATCCTAGGAGACCTCATCCTAGGAGACCTCATCCTGTGAAGACCTCATCCTAGGAGACCGCATCCTAGGAGACCTTATCCTAGGAGACCTCATCCTGTGAAGACCTCATCCTAGGAGACCTCATCCTAGGAGAGCTCATCCTAGAAGACCTCATCCTAGAATGCCTCATTCTGTGGAGATCTCATCCTAGAAGACCTCATCCTGTGAAAACCTCATCCTAGGAGACCTCATCCTAGAAGACCTCATCCTAGAAGACCTCATCCTAGAAGACCTCATCCTAGAAGACCTCATCCTAGGAGACCCCATCCTAGGAGACCCCATCCTAGAAGACCTCATCCTAGGAGACCTCATCCTGTGAAGACCTCATCCTAGAAGACCTCATCCTAGGAGACCTTATCCTAGGAGACCTCATCCTGTGAAGACCTCATCCTAGGAGACCTCATCCTAGGAGACCTCATCCTAGAAGACCTCATCCTAGAAGACCTCATCCTGTGGGGATCTCATCCTAGAAGACCTCATCCTGTGGAGACCCCATCCTAGGAGACCTCATCCTAGAAGACCTCATCCTAGGAGACCTCACCCTAGAAGACCTCATCCTAGGAGACCACATCCTAGAAGACCTCATCCTAGGAGACCTCATCCTAGGAGACCTCATCCTAGGAGACCTCATCCTAGGAGACCTTATCCTAGGAGACCTCATCCTGTGAAGACCTATTCCTAGGAGACCTCATCCTAGAAGACCTCATCCTTGAAGACCTCATCCTGTAGAGACCCCATCCTTGGAGACCTCATCCTGTGGAGACCTCATCCTAGAAGACCTCATCCTAGGAGACCTCATCCTAAGAGACCTCACCCTAGAAGACCTCATCTTAGGAGACCTCATCCTAGAAGACCTCATCCTAGGAGACCTCACCCTAGGAGACTTCATCCTAGGAGACCTCATCCTAGAAGACCTCATCCTAGGAGACCTTATCCTAGGAGACCTCATCCTGTGAAGACCTCATCCTAGAAGACCTCATCCTAGAAGACCTCATCCTAGGAGACCTCATCCTAAAAGACCTCATCCTAGGAGACCTCATCCTAGGAGACCTCATCCTGTGAAGACCTCATCCTAGGAGACCTCATCCTAGGAGACCTTATCCTAGGAGACCTCATCCTGTGAAGACCTCATCCTAGGAGACCTCATCCTAGAAGACCTCATCCTAGAAGACCTCATCCTGTGGAGATCTCATCCTAGAAGACCTCATCCTGTGAAGACCTCATCCTAGGAGACCTCATCCTAGAAGACCTCATCCTAGAAGACCTCATCCTAGAAGACCTCATCCTAGAAGACCTCATCCTAGAAGACCTCATCCTAGAAGACCTCATCCTAAGAGACCCCATCCTAGGAGACCCCATCCTAGAAGACCTCATCCTAGGAGACCTCATCCTGTGAAGACCTCATCCTAGAAGACCTCATCCTAGGAGACCTTATCCTAGGAGACCTCATCCTGTGAAGACCTCATCCTAGGAGACCTCATCCTAGGAGACCTCATCCTAGAAGACCTCATCCTAGAAGACCTCATCCTGTGGGGATCTCATCCTAGAAGACCTCATCCTGTGGAGACCCCATCCTAGGAGACCTCATCCTAGAAGACCTCATCCTAGGAGACCTCACCCTAGAAGACCTCATCCTAGAAGACCTCATCCTAGAAGACCTCATCCTAGG
Organism: Piscicola geometra; assembly: GCA_943735955.1. NCBI lineage: Eukaryota > Metazoa > Annelida > Clitellata > Hirudinida > Piscicolidae > Piscicola > Piscicola geometra. The sequence goes on from OX030962.1 coordinate 348,210, forward strand.
AGACCTCATCCTAAAAGACCTCATCCTAGGAGACCTCATCCTAGGAGACCTCATCCTGTGAAGACCTCATCCTAGGAGACCTCATCCTAGGAGACCTTATCCTAGGAGACCTTATCCTAGGAGACCTCATCCTGTGAAGACCTCATCCTAGGAGACCTCATCCTAGAAGACCTCATCCTAGAAGACCTCATCCTGTGGAGATCTCATCCTAGAAGACCTCATCCTGTGAAGACCTCATCCTAGGAGACCTCATCCTGTGAAGACCTCATCCTAGGAGACCTCATCCTAGAAGACCTCATCCTAGAAGACCTCATCCTAGAAGACCTCATCCTAGAAGACCTCATCCTAGAAGACCTCATCCTAGAAGACCTCATCCTAAGAGACCCCATCCTAGGAGACCCCATCCTAGAAGACCTCATCCTAGGAGACCTCATCCTGTGAAGACCTCATCCTAGAAGACCTCATCCTAGGAGACCTTATCCTAGGAGACCTCATCCTGTGAAGACCTCATCCTAGGAGACCTCATCCTAGGAGACCTCATCCTAGAAGACCTCATCCTAGAAGACCTCATCCTGTGGGGATCTCATCCTAGAAGACCTCATCCTGTGGAGACCCCATCCTAGGAGACCTCATCCTAGAAGACCTCATCCTAGGAGACCTCACCCTAGAAGACCTCATCCTAGAAGACCTCATCCTAGAAGACCTCATCCTAGGAGACCTCATCCTAAAAGACCTCATCCTAGGAGACCTCATCCTAGGAGACCTCATCCTGTGAAGACCTCATCCTAGGAGACCTCATCCTAGGAGACCTTATCCTAGGAGACCTTATCCTAGGAGACCTCATCCTGTGAAGACCTCATCCTAGGAGACCTCATCCTAGAAGACCTCATCCTAGAAGACCTCATCCTGTGGAGATCTCATCCTAGAAGACCTCATCCTGTGAAGACCTCATCCTAGGAGACCTCATCCTAGAAGACCTCATCCTAGAAGACCTCATCCTAGAAGACCTCATCCTAGAAGACCTCATCCTAGAAGACCTCATCCTAGAAGACCTCATCCTAAGAGACCCCATCCTAGGAGACCCCATCCTAGAAGACCTCATCCTAGGAGACCTCATCCTGTGAAGACCTCATCCTAGAAGACCTCATCCTAGGAGACCTTATCCTAGGAGACCTCATCCTGTGAAGACCTCATCCTAGGAGACCTCATCCTAGGAGACCTCATCCTAGAAGACCTCATCCTAGAAGACCTCATCCTGTGGGGATCTCATCCTAGAAGACCTCATCCTGTGGAGACCCCATCCTAGGAGACCTCATCCTAGAAGACCTCATCCTAGGAGACCTCACCCTAGAAGACCTCATCCTAGGAGACCTCATCCTAGAAGACCTCATCCTAGGAGACCTCATCCTAGGAGACCTCATCCTAGGAGACCTTATCCTAGGAGACCTCATCCTGTGAAGACCTCATCCTGTGAAGACCTAATCCTAGGAGACCTCATCCTAGAAGACCTCATCCTAGAAGACCTCATCCTGTAGAGACCTCATCCTAGAAGACCTCATCCTGTGGAGACCCCATCCTTGGAGACCTCATCCTGTGGAGACCTCATTCTAGAAGACCTCATCCTAGGAGACCTCATCCTAGGAGACCTCACCCTAGAAGACCTCATCCTAGGAGACCTCATCCTAGAAGACCTCATCCTAGGAGACCTCATCCTAGAAGACCTCATCCTAAGAGACCTCACCCTAGGAGACTTCATCCTAGGAGACCTCATCCTAGAAGACCTCATCCTAGGAGACCTTATCCTAGGAGACCTCATCCTGTGAAGACCTCATCCTAGAAGACCTCATCCTAGAAGACCTCATCCTAGGAGACCTCATCCTAGGAGACCTCATCCTAGGAGACCTCATCCTAGGAGACCTCATCCTAGAAGACCTCATCCTAGAAGACCTCATCCTAGGAGACCTCATCCTAGGAGACCTCATCCTAGGAGACCTCATCCTAGAAGACCTCATCCTGAAGACCTCATCCTAGGAGACCTCATCCTAGGATACCTCATCCTAGAAGACCTCATCCTGTGGAGACCTCATCCTAGAAGACCTCATCCTAGAAGACCTCATCCTAGAAGACCCCATCCTAGGAGACCTCATCCTAGAAGACCTCATCCTAGAAGACCTCACCCTAGAAGACCTCATCCTAGGAGACCTCATCCTAGCAGACCTCATCCTAGGAGACCTTATCCTAGGAGACCTCATCCTGTGAAGACCTCATCCTAGAAGACCTCATCCTAGAAGACCTCATCCTAGAAGACCTCATCCTAGGAGACCTCATCCTAGAAGACCTCATCCTAGGAGACCTCATCCTAGGAGACCTCATCCTGTGAAGACCTCATCCTAGGAGACCGCATCCTAGGAGACCTTATCCTAGGAGACCTCATCCTGTGAAGACCTCGTCCTAGGAGACCTCATCCTAGAAGACCTCATCCTAGAAGACCTCATCCTAGAAGACCTCATCCTAGAAGACCTCATCCTAGGAGACCTCATCCTAGGAGACCCCATCCTAGAAGACCTCATCCTAGGAGACCTCATCCTGTGAAGACCTCATCCTAGAAGACCTCATCCTAGGAGACCTTATCCTAGGAGACCTCATCCTGTGAAGACCTCATCCTAGGAGACCTCACCCTAGAAGACCTCATCCTAGGAGACCACATCCTAGAAGACCTCATCCTAGGAGACCTCATCCTAGGAGACCTCATCCTAGGAGACCTTATCCTAGGAGACCTCATCCTGTGAAGTCCTAATCCTAGGAGACCTCATCCTAGAAGACCTCATCCTTGAAGACCTCATCCTATAGAGACCCCATCCTTGGAGACCTCATCCTGTGGAGACCTCATCCTAGAAGACCTCATCCTAGGAGACCTCATCCTAAGAGACCTCACCCTAGAAGACCTCATCTTAGGAGACCTCATCCTAGAAGACCTCATCCTAGGAGACCTCATCCTAGAAGACCTCATCCTAGGAGACCTCACCCTAGGAGACTTCATCCTAGGAGACCTCATCCTAGAAGACCTCATCCTAGGAGACCTTATCCTAGGAGACCTCATCCTGTGAAGACCTCATCCTAGAAGACCTCATCCTAGAAGACCTCATCCTAGGAGACCTCATCCTAGAAGACCTCATCCTAGGAGACCTCATCCTAGGAGACCTCATCCTGTGAAGACCTCATCCTAGGAGACCTCATCCTAGGAGACCTTATCCTAGGAGACCTCATCCTGTGAAGACCTCATCCTAGGAGACCTCATCCTAGAAGACCTCATCCTAGAAGACCTCATCCTGTGGAGATCTCATCCTAGAAGACCTCATCCTGTGAAGACCTCATCCTAGGAGACTTCATCCTAGAAGACCTCATCCTAGAAGACCTCATCCTAGAAGACCTCATCCTAGAAGACCTCATCCTAGGAGACCCCATCCTAGGAGACCCCATCCTAGAAGACCTCATCCTAGGAAACCTCATCCTGTGAAGACCTCATCCTAGAAGACCTCATCCTAGGAGACCTTATCCTAGGAGACCTCATCCTGTGAAGACCTCATCCTAGGAGACCTCATCCTAGGAGACCTCATCCTAGAAGACCTCATCCTAGAAGACCTCATCCTAGAAGACCTCATCCTGTGGGGATCTCATCCTAGAAGACCTCATCCTGTGGAGACCCCATCCTAGGAGACCTCATCCTAGAAGACCTCATCCTAGGAGACCTCACCCTAGAAGACCTCATCCTAGGAGACCTCATCCTAGAAGACCTCATCCTAGGAGACCTCATCCTAGGAGACCTCATCCTAGGAGACCTCATCCTAGGAGACCTTATCCTAGGAGACCTCATCCTGTGAAGACCTAATCCTAGGAGACCTCATCCTAGAAGACCTCATCCTGTGGAGACCCCATCCTTGGAGACCTCATCCTGTGGAGACCTCATTCTAGAAGACCTCATCCTAGGAGACCTCATCCTAGGAGACCTCACCCTAGAAGACCTCATCCTAGGAGACCTCATCCTAGAAGACCTCATCCTAGGAGACCTCATCCTAGAAGACCTCATCCTAGGAGACCTCACCCTAGGAGACTTCATCCTAGGAGACCTCATCCTAGAAGACCTCATCCTAGGAGACCTTATCCTAGGAGACCTCATCCTGTGAAGACCTCATCCTAGGAGACCTCATCCTAGGAGACCTTATCCTAGGAGACCTCATCCTGTGAAGACCTCATCCTAGGAGACCTCATCCTAGGAGACCTCATCCTAGAAGACCTCATCCTAGAAGACCTCATCCTGTGGAGATCTCATCCTAGAAGACCTCATCCTGTGAAGACCTCATCCTAGGAGACCTCATCCTAGAAGACCTCTTCCTAGAAGACCTCATCCTAGAAGACCTCATCCTAGAAGACCTCATCCTAGGAGACCCCATCCTAGGAGACCTCATCCTAGGAGACCTCATCCTAGGAGACCTCATCCTAGGAGACCTCATCCTAGGAGACCTCATCCTAGGAGACCTCATCCTAGGAGACCTCATCCTAGAAGACCTCATCCTAGGAGACCCCATCCTAGGAGATCTCATCCTAGGAGACCTCATCCTAGGAGACCTCATCCTAGGAGACCTCATCCTAGGAGACCTCATCCTAGAAGACTCATCCTGAGAGAACTCATCTTGTAGACATTTAATTGTGAAATTTTTTATATTAGTCAATGAAATTTTCAATAAAATTATTTATTTAGCTACTCAAATTATTTCGTAATATTTAAAATTGATTTTTATTTTAATTATTAAATTATCATTTCAGTTTTCGAATTAATTTACTTATTGAATTTAATCAGCATTCCAATCTATTTTAACTTTCTCAAATCAAAGTAACTACTGCATGCTATACAGTCTAAACATTAAATAACCAGTTCACCTGCTCAATACGCGAAATCATGAGAAAATCCAGTAATTTCGCGAAAAGCCTGAAAAATGTCTCATTATAAATAATAAATAACTGAAGATGTGAATGTTTCATTTCAGTCAAACTGTGAAATATGATGAGACATTTTCAGGCTTTTCGTGAAATGACTGGATTCTCAAGTCATTTCACGTATTAACCAGGCGAACTGCTCATTACGCGAAAAGACTGGTTTTTTCAGGCTTTACGCGAAATGCCTGATTACGCGTTCTGACTGTAACATAGACATTTGTTCAAAAGATGAATGCTGAACAGAAAAAAGATGAAGGACAATGAAATAATGATTTTGATGATTGGAATGCTAATTAAATCCAATAAAAAAATTATTTTTACAACTGAAGTAATATTAACAAATAGTTGACAAATAATTTTTTAATTTGAAGAAATACTTTAAGTAACTATAATAATAATTGCAACAAACATTTCATTAATGATATTAAAAGTTTCTGAGTTAAATGTATACAAGATGAGGTCTCCACAGCATGAGGTCTCCACAGCATGAGGTCTCCACAGGATGAAGCCTCCAAGATGAGGTCTCAAGGATGAGGTCTCCACATACCGAAGATTGGTTGTAAGTTTGTTTATGTGTTGATAAAGTTTTGATATAGTGCTTTTGTAGAGTTTTTGTTCGTTTTTTTGAATGTTGTGGTGCGTTTGTGGTATCCCTGTGTTAGCTCGGTTGTAGTGTTGATGACATAGTGTTATGGTATTGTTTATGTGATATTCAAGTGATTTCGAAGTATTGTTGTATTGTTTTTGTAGTGTTGTGGATGTGTTGTGTGGTGATGTATAGGTAGCAACCACCACGACGCTATGCTAATTAGCTTTACTTGGGGAACTTTTATGAATGATAGTCATCGTAGAAAACTGAATAACTTTAACTTATTAATGTTTTGACTAACGTCAATTTATAATTTTAAGGTTGAAAATGAATTTTCTTTTCAATTAATATAATTTTAATAATATAAAAACGAAGTAACAATTTTAAAAGCGATAACTAGTTTTACACTATGTTATCCACAGTTTGGGCACCAGCATATTTTAAAGTTTTTCAAGTTGCTCTCTCAAAAAAGAAAGTATAAAAATAAATTAAAGATTTTTAAAAACTTCTTCAAAAGTTCTATAAAATATGTCAAAAGATATTAAATTTGATGAGCAGGGAATGAATTATAATGTTTTTAGAGAGAGGTGAAAGGTTTTTATTAAAACTCTCTAAAATCAGCAACATATTTTAAAAGATTGAATTATATTTTGAAAATAAATTTCATTTTCTTCAAAATTATACTAAAATCATTGAGTTAAACCTATTTTTGAGCCCTCAAGACCACATCATACATACACAGTATCGCCTGTCATTTAGGAGTTTTAGGTTCTTTCTAGATAACTAAAAGTGCATGTGTAAAAGCTCGCTACACGCCATTTTGTCTCCTAATTTAATTCACATTCAAATAAAGCATATAAAACTATGAATTAAAAATATAATAATTAAAATTGTAAATAAAAATTGGAAAGTTAACTTTGAAATGATTTCCTGACGCTTTTGACTCTAAATGCATCTAGAGTCTAAACTTTAGACTCCAAAAGGGTTTCGGATTAGGATTTCATACGATTTTTGTTGTTGTCTTTTTTTCATAAAATGTTTTTAATATCTTAAATAGAATAAAAAACATTCAAATCATTCAAATTTATCATTCTGGCATCATGAATGAGACCCAAAAGCACTATAAAGTAACTTTTTTATTTCAATTGTCAAAATAAGATTTTAATTTAAGTTTTCAATTTGAATTTTCATTTATAAAAAAAGTTTCATCAATATAAGAGAGATTGAAAAAATAAAGTGAAAAAGTTACACTCTCAAAGTCAGGTCCATGAAACGCATATTTATTCAAGTCAAACAACGTTGTACGTAATTCTCCTAAAAGTTCAATTTATTCGAGTTTAAAAGTTGAATAACTTTTGAACCGATTGGAATATTGAAAAAATAAAAACAGATTTAGAATATGCAAATAAAAATCTATTAAATATATATTAATTTTTTTTCAATTGATAATTTTGAAAAATCCGTGGTGGTTGCTATGTATAGGTGTTGTTGTGGGCATTTTGTATTGTTGTTGTAGGATTGTTGTGGAAGTGTTGTTGTATTGCTGTATTGTTAGTATAGTGTTCTAAAAGTGTTTTGTGGTGTTTTTGTGATGTTTGTAGTGTTGTTGTGGTGTTTATGTGGTGTTAGTGTAGTGTTGTGGTGTGGTGTTGATGAAGTGTTCTTGAAGTTATTTTATTGTGTTGTTGTTTTAGTGCTGTTTTGATGATGATAGGGTGTTGTAGTTTTGTTGTTCTGTTCTATATTTTTTAGTGTTCTTATGGGTGCTAGGACAAAATGGCACGGGACAAAATGGCACGGACAAAATGGCACGGACAAAATGTCACGAGGACAAAATGTCACGGACAAAATGTCACGGACAAAATGTCACGGACGAAATGTCACGAGGACAAAATGTCACGGACAAAATGTCACGGACAAAATGTCACGGACAAAATGTCACGGTCAAAATGTCACGGACAAAATTGCACGGACAAAATGGCACGGACATAATGTTATGAGTATAGGCAAATGAATTGCACTATAACAATTATATTTAATTGTAATGCTTTTTCTTTTCAATATTTTCAATCGCTATCGTTATTTGCGCATAGATTCGATTCCCAAAATCTTAAAGGCACCATGCCTTTAGTTTTAAAGATGATAAAAACAATCACTTTATACTGGTATTGGCAAGAATAATGAAGACACCACACACAAGTGCCAATCACATGGCTCCAAACCACTAATTGAAAACACATTGACTTTGAATAACTATAAAAATAAACACACTTTATTGAAAACACAATAAAGTACAATTAAAAATACAATTTATTGTTTTTAATAATATTTTTATATATTTTAATTAATAATTTATTTTTATTAATCTAATTAAAAATATATATACTACTACTACTACTACTACTACTACTACTACTACTACTACTACTACTACTACTACTACTACTACTACTACTACTACTATTACTACTACTACTACTACTACTACTACTACTACTACCACTACTACTACTACTACTACTACTACTACTACTACTACTACTACTACTACTACTACTACTACTACTACTACTACTACTACTGCTACTACTACTACTACTACTACTACTACTATTACTACTACTACTACTACTACTACTACTACTACTACTACTACTACTACTACTACTACTATTACTACTACTACTACAACTAACAATACTCATGACATTTTGTCCGTGCCATTTTGTCTGTGACATTTTGTCCGTGCCATTTTTCCGTGACATTTTGTCCGTGACATTTTGTCTGTGACATTTTGTCCGTGCCATTTTGTCCTCGTGACATTTTGTCCGTGACATTTTGTCCTCGTGACATTTTGTCCGTGCCATTTTGTCCGTGCCATTTTGTCCCGTGACATTTTGTCCGGCCACGGTTCTTATGGTGTTGCTTTTTTGATGCTATGGTGTTGTTGTAGTGTTGTTGTAGCTTTGTTGTAGTCTTTTGTTATATTGTTGATCTAGTGTTGTAGAAATGTTTTTATTGTGTTGTTTGGGGTTTTTAAGTAGTCGTTATAGTGTAATTTTAGTAATAATTATGTGTTATTGTGTTGTTGTAGTTTTGTAGTAATGATGATGTTGATGTGCTGTTGAAGTGTTGTGGTGGTGTTTTTGTGGTACTGTTTTAGTATTTTTTCGATATTGTTGAAAGGTAATTTTTAGAATTGTTGTCGTCTTTTTATGGTATTGTTGTAGTGTTTTTATGGTATTGTTGTAGTGTTTTTATGGTATTGTTGTAGTGTTTTTATGGTATTGTTGTAGTGTTTTTATCGTATTGTTGTAGTGTTTTTATCGTATTGTTGTAGTGTTTTTATGGTATTTTTGTAGTGTTTTTATGATAGTGTTGTAGTCATTTTTTAAAGTGTTTTTATGATGTTGCAGAAATGTTGTACTGGTGTTTTTTGTAGTTGATATATTGCGGTGAAAGTGTCTTTGTAGTGTTCTTGTGGTTTTGTTGAAGTATCGTTTAAGTATTTTTCTTAAGTTCAATTTTTTTCTTACCTCCAGCTTTTGCTTCCTGAAAACAGGGGGTTGGTGCTGTACACGCCTAGTTCACACGTCTCAGATTTCAAATGTACTCCTTAAAGTAGAAATATATTTTTAAACTTATTATTTATGAAAATGTACACAACCTTAGTAAATAAACAGTTTAATTTGTTTTTTTACGGTTATTCCGTCAATTATTTCTCGACTTAGCCTGAACACATATCTTAGGCGGCGATCCTAGCGAGTCTCCAGCTCCTCCACCTTTTAAAAAAACTCATTTTTCAACTCCTATTTTGATATGAGCAGAATCGTCAACTATGGTATAAAAAAGAATGTTTTTAAATAAGACATTGTGAGTATGTGTAGTTATAGTGATAGCTGCCTAAATCAAAAATATTTTTTTCTCATTTAAATTTTGACTTTTTACTTTTTGCAAGCAAACAGATTTGTATTCCTAATAAATAATAAATAAATCTTTTATATCGTGTGAACTATTTTCTAATGAATATGTTACTGGAATTTTTAAAAAGTTATTATTTTAGTAGGGGGGGGGAGATAATAATTGATTTCAACACGATTAACACTAGCAATACAATAAGTCTGACACCAAAATGATGTAAAGAGTGTCATCGGTATCAGAAACCTGCTCACTGATTGGGTACTCCATAAGGAAAGCTTTTTCATCAATTTCCTAGTCTTTCTTTTGTCTATCTAAAACCGTCTTGAGATGGGACTACATTAAAGAAATCAGCTTATAGACTTTCTCCAAGTGCTCAACTGCTGCCTCTGACACAAAATGCACAATCAAGCAGACAAACAACACCAGAACAACTTTGAAAGGGGAAGTTTCATAACTTTTCTGCCTAGACGGGCGAGGCGATTATTTTATCTGTGAGTTCTGTCTTGAGAGCTCAGGCAGAGAAGAAACTCATTGTACCGGTTCCAGAGTTTGGCTGAGCTCGGGAGCCACCAGCTGAAGACACGTGTAGAGTGCATGTCCAACTATACTAGAACTTTTTTTATAAATATTATTCTACCATAAAGCCTTGTAAAACTTGATATATCCTCATATCCGTTTCAACCAAGTACAGAACTTTTTTCATGGCACTGCTCAGTGTAGTGTGGGCAGCACAAATATTTTTTCATAACATTTATAATATAACGTTATATTAATTATTATTTTAAGTAACATAAATATTTTGAAATTTGAGTAAATTAAATTATCTAAGAATTTCTTTTTACTTGATGCATGGCCGTGGCCCTCTCTTTTATAACTGAAGGTTTTTGTTAACCCATATTTGCTCAGTGTTTTTTATAAGAAAAAAATTAACTGAAAATTAAATAATCAGTAAATCTTTAATTTGTAACCTGAAATTTGTTTTAAAATGAATTAACTACAATATTGCTTCAATAGTTTGATGATTACCTTAAAATTACATTTTTGATGTTTTTTTTATAATGGAAAAAAAATTTTTTTTTCAATATGGCTAAAGAAAAATAAATACTAGAATTTCCCAACTTTATGTATTTTGTTTTTTTCAATAACTTACCCTTCCTTTATATGTAATTAAAATGTTCTCATCAATTTCTAATCTATTAATCATTAATTGTTAACAAATTATGAATGTTCCATTTTATTAAAAGTTTTTAAATGTTCATTTTATTCGTTGTGCAAGAATAAAAAAATGAGAAAAAAAAAGAAAAAGTTAACGAAGTTAGACATCTAATTGTTTTGCTTAATCAAAAATTTTTAGAACATTTTTTCTTTGAAGCTATAGTGTTGATGAAAGGATGGCAGTTAACATTATGAAAAAATGTGGCGAAACAAGTTATGAGAGAGAAGCCAATAAGGTTCAGATTCAAGTTTTGGTGTCTTCCCAGCTGTCCTGGTTATTCAATTCAATATGAACCCTACCAAGGAGCAACAGGTCCAGTATATGACAAGGAGATGAGTCTTGGTGCCAGCGTTGTTTTGATTTTAGTTTCAATACTACCAAATTTTCATTTGTAGATAGATTTTTCAGTTCAGAAAGAAAACCTGCCACAACAACAACAGTTCCAGTGTTGGCAAAAACTTATTTTTCATTCCTTATCGCAGCCTTAACACCAGTGGCAAGAAAATTAAGAAAAATGAATATTATGTTTTGTGGGTATGAAGATGACGTGGTGATGATCATGCAGTAGTAAGAATGTTGGTACTGTGATGATGATTAAATCTTGTATTGGTAAAGACAATGATTCTCTGGCAATGATGATTGTGGTGATGTGGGTGAAGTCGGATTATTAAGGTTAATTGTTTTTTATTTCTATTGATATATATACCCAGGGGCGCAACCAGCAAAAAATGCTGGGGGGGGCTCAACTTTAGTAAAAAAAATTAATAGTTTAATCCATTCACCGCAGCTGTTGCGTTTTGCAACATCAATTTTTAAATTTTCTTGTTGTTTTAATACCGAGTTTTTTTCACATATTTTGTACAATAAATTTTAATTTTATAAGTTAAATTTCAACTTTTTTCATTTTATTATTTATATTCTTTTATATCCTGTTCACATTTAAAATTTATTAAAACAAACTTTCTTCGCTTAGAAAATTGTTTAATTTTTCCGTTCGATTTTAGTATATTTATACAAATTTATTCTTAATTTCAGAGTGAAAAGATAGTTAATACTTGAATTAATTTTTAAATATTCTAAATAACTTGTAAAACGTTTTCAATGCTTTTAAAAATCAATGGTGCGTTTTCGCAACTTTGACATAATATGATTTCATATGATTTTTAATAAGTCTAGTCATTCATTACAATAGTTATTATGAAAAGAAAAAAATTATTATTTTAATGTTAATGTATTATGAAATTTATAAAATTAAAACTAAAAGTTAAATTTTGTAGATGAATGTTTATTTTTATATTTCGATAAAAAATTCCAAACCGCAAATGGTTCACACTTGAAGCTTTTATTGAAAAGAATATTATTTTTTAACCTCTCATTGGTTGAATATAAAATTAAAACAAAGATAACATTGAAACAGCACGACAGTTTATGAGTGCTGTTGTAATTCACGTTAAATAAGTTGCTTTTTTGTAATTAAAATAATAATTATTATTATAACAAATAAAATAATTAAAAGTCTGAATTTTATCGAACTATTTGCAATTGAAATTTATTTCTGTTTCATTAAATGTGGTTTGAATAAATTTATTTATGATTTCTTACTGTACATAAGTATGTCACACTTCCCGCTAACGTTGCGTTTTCGCAGCATTTTGCCCCATTAAAACTTATGAAATAATTGTTTAGATATTTGTTTGAGTCATTCTTATAATCATATAAGGCAAGTCTAAATGTAAAATTCATGTTAACTTTTTTTTCGGGTAGCAGCGGTAAATGGGCTAAATAAAAACTACCAATTATAATTGATAATTAGCGGGGATGGCTTAGATGGTAGACGTCGGACTTGCAACTTAAAGGTCGCCTGTTCGAATCCCTGATAGGCAACCGTGAACTATCATATACCTAGTGTATATGATGCGGTGTTTGCGACGTATGCATTGAAAGATGTGTACGTCGTGTGGAGTGGCGTCTCGGCGCATAAGAACCATGGTTCTCAGAACCATTGTAACATGGCCTGCGTCTGTCAAGCTGTGAACGATATAGACTGAAAAAAAAAATTAGATAGTTTATTAATGATACAAAAGAAAAACTACAAACTAAGTTGCATAGTATTCTTAGAGTTACGTCATCATTTTTTAAACTAAGATAAAAAGTAAAAAAAATAAGTTTGATATGAGATCCTAAAGTAGAACCTATACAGTCTATAATTTTTTTTCAAATATTTGGTTTCAACTAAATTTTGATGGGTTCTCAGTTACAAAATAATTTTTCGATCAGTTTGTGAAAATCTTTTCACCATTTCATTTACTGGAAGTGCAGTAGCTGTTTTGGTAGCAGATATTCTCAAACAAGCTTTTCATACGACGAGCAGATACAGTCGTCCTAAGATAAATTTTAATTGGCCGAAGTTTAGAAATTTATCTTTCTGCAACCTATGAAGTAACTGGCAGAGTCAGAACAACATCGAGCATATAGTGCTACTCGGCTGAAGGCTTGTGGCTCAAAAGAGTTCTTGCAGTTCGATACATGCAATGAGATCAGACTGATCCGCACGTAAACTTGATGTGTTGATGTGATTTTGAGCTGTCTTTACACAGTTTCAGCATCCTTTCCATGAAGGTTGGATAATTCTGAAAGCTCGAGAGTTATTTTGTCTATCTGCGTTGTTCTATACACACTGTTTTATGGCTGGAAAAAATGTACATATGAAAAGTGTAAAGATTTAAGAGTGTAGTTAAGGTCTAGTGGTGCTTTGTTTCTTCTCAGAATTTGTGACATGTTAGTGTTATTTTGGTGGGATCTCTATGTTCTGTGTTGATATATGAAATTTTTCTTGAGATAAAGACCCGATGGCCATCCAGAGATTTATCATTGTCCTTTGGCATTTTGAAAAATTCATTACCCCCACCACCAAAAAAACTCATCGATTTTCGAAAAATTGCAAGACCCTTCGAAAAGGTCTGGGGGGGGGCTTGAGCCCCCCCTGGTTGCGCCACTGTATATACCTATATTGGAAAGGGTCTAAAACCTTTATTGATTAAAAAAATTTATTTGAAAGCGCTTTTGAATTAGATAAAAAGCGATATAGAAATAGTTGTGATTGATTGATTGATTGAAATCGAGTTTTTAATGTTTATTATGTAAATTAAATAATTTTCTTTCTATTCAAAAAATTAAACGTTCTTAATAATTAATAAGCATATAAGTTTTTTTTGTGTGTTAAATGATGCAAACATTTTTTAGTAAATATATAAAATAATAGCTGCTCCCCCTTTTATTCGAGACTGGATACGCCCATGGCTTGACAGCGCTGACCCTTAAGACTAAAACGTGGATTCCGTTTTTTGGGTGTGGGGGAGAGAGAGGGGTTTCAAAACAAGTACCAACTTCCAATAGTAAATGTTCATGAAATAACCTAATGAAACATATTCCAAGTGGACGTACTGATTTTCTACCTACCTATAGCCTATATTAGCCATAGAAGACCCCAGAGCACAGACGTATGACAGCGCTGCTAACATGAGCGGCAGATATAACGATTGTCAAATTATTATTAATTATTAGTTAATTATTAGAAAATAAAAAACTACCGAAAAGAATTTATGCAGTAAATTAGAACGACGCCCAGATTTAATTTATTCTCATGACATTACAAAATATTTTATTTTATCTTTTCAAGATGTACAAACATTTTTATGATTTTTAAAAATTATTCAACATATTCTGAAGAATAAAATGTGTTAACTTTTCAGTGTTGTCATTTTGGTAGAGTTATGGTGAAATTATTATTTCTTAATATTTCTTTTCAAAATAAATTTAATACCACAAATGATAATTCTAACAGCTCACTAAAAGTAAATTTTATTATTCCTGAAAATAAAACAACACAAATCATTAACTATGTCATCTTGCTCTGGTCTCCCCTACATTCATGAGTTAGTACACGCATTTTTCTGTTTTAATTTGGAGTGCACTTTTTTCAAGATATTTAAATAGCTATTTATTTCTTTGGTTTTGAGTTATTTTTAGTCAAATTGACATAAAAAAACATGAGGTTGTAAGCATTTTGTGGATCATATTAAATAATCCAACACGACCAAAATACGAAGTTAATCCATAAGAGCTCAGTGATCCGAAATCGGACATGAAAATTAAAATTCAATAATTAATTAAGTAATTATATATACTTATTTTTTTGGTGTTTCCTAGGTATAATAGATGCGTTAGCTACACTTTAGAAAAATATTGATTCAAATTGGTGCTATATTTTACTTACAGTCAATCTTTGAAATCATGCAAAATCAACATTTTTTGTTTTACTTGTTTTACCCAATAGAAAATAATACGACGCAGTAACTATGCTTTTATTTTTTTGAAAGTACATACTTTTAACCGTAAACAACACAATAGAAAAAGTTACTTGTTTATAATTCACCCAGAATAGCTACAAATGACATATAAATTAGTATGTCTGATATCGGATCAGTGGGCTCTTACCCAGTCATATGCCTCTATTTTCATACAGAGCTCTGGGTTACCACTGGGCTTACATTTCGATGTTGAATTACCCTCATATGTAGATAATACTGAAAAAACGACATTTATTTCGAAAAATAAAATAATTTCGGGCATTTCGAGTGATCAGAATGTTAACGCAACAGGAATTATTGCAATAATTATTGTGAGCGGGTTGGCTTAGATGGTAAAGTCGTTGGACCTGTAACTTAAAGCTCTTGAATTTGAAGAAAGAGCGTTATAGAAATCTATTTGATTGATTGATTGATTAAAGGTCGCTAGTTCGAATCTTTGTTCAGCCAACCGTGAGCTATCATATACCTAGTGTATATGATGCGGTGTTTCACGACTTATGTCGTGTGAGTGGCTCCTCACAAGCGTGCCTTGGCGCGTTATAAATAGGCATTATTTTATTTATTATTATAATATGAATTGCAAACATATATCACTCTAATTGGCTGATTATAAGCCTAAATTATTGCTTTAGAATTTTTCTGCTCAGTTTTTCAGAAAAGTCAGTCAGGCACTACTGTTGCCAACACAAAGAAAACAAACGAAACCTTGTTCTTGACATTTTCAATATTAATTTTACCTAATATGTGTATGTAATAATTATGAACTCGTAATTAACTCGATATTTAGAAAATAAAAATAAATTATTCATAATTTTAATTTCTTAAGTACTTATGTTTGTATTTTAGAATAAATATTTGTTGACAGTTAATAAATAATCGAACCATGTTAGCAATTTTGTTTTGACAAAAAAGTTAGTCAAGAGCCCAATGATCCGTATTTGGACACATCACAAAAACCATAAAAATATTTGAAATTACAAATGTTTACATAGTATGGATCATGGGGCGGGCTCTTGTGGGTTAAGGGACAAAGTTTAAAGATTTTGTAACAACTTTGAAAAACATTTTTCAATAACCCTAACCCTAAAGCTCCACCCTTCAATTACGTAAATCCACCAGAAGTTTGGTGGTGTTGGATTATTTAATAAGATCAAGTTTTATATTCTTAAGAGTCAGTTTACTTGGTTGATAAAGATGTGAACGAGTATTCGAGTCAGCAACGACTCTCGGCTTGACCAATAATTAAAGGTCCTAGGTTCGAGTGGAACCAATGCCCTAGTAACCCAAAGGCGCAAATGAAAATATGTAGCCTAAGTGGCCTGGAAGACCGTTCGGGTTATACGCCACTATAATAATGCTCTTCGTTATTATATTATTATAAAGATGTAATCAATTAAAAAATTTAAAAGTTAAAATAAAATATTAACGGGCAGAGTGCTCTCAGTTACTGATTTTTTAGTTTAAAAATACGGATACGCCGTTAAATAAGTTCAGATGAAATGTCCCAAAACTGATAATTCAATGCTAATTGATCAAGTGATAAGTAATGAAGCAACAACTCAATAAACTAAGAATCAGATCCTTATTAAAAAACAATATTTTTTTTCCTAACCAATCGAGTGCACACTTTTGGGGACACTCATGGAGACTGCAGTGTTCTGGTCGAGATAGACTTTGTCTAGCTCTCCGTTCAGAAATACTTCGATGGAAAAAACGTTTTTGCCAAGGAAAAGCACCGCTGAAATATGGGAGTTGGAGGTTTTGCTTTTGAGCTGTTTTGCTTATTTATTTATTTAAATGGTTTTAAAGTTTATTGTTTGAATGAACTTATTAAGTTTTATTTGAAAAATCAATTGTACTTGCTCACTTTCATCGATGTTTTTGAAGTGCGGAGCATCGGCTGCAATTTTAGAGGATATTTAGGAATAACGCATAACAAATTTGAAAGTAGCGACAAAGCGCCAGATGATATTTCTGATTTTAGAAGTTTAAAAAATGTTGAAAACAGCTCACTTTTCTTGTCAACAAAGATCTCTTGCCCCGCCATGAGCCAAGATTGATGATTTTTCACCGATATCAACCTTCTGTGAATATTTATTGTTTCATGGTTTGTTTTTTTGTTAATTAAAGATTTTTATATAATTATTCAAGCATTTTTAATCTATTATTTTACAACTTCATGCATAGAAAATATAATGCCGTGTTCCAAACGTGCACCCAATCTTCGGTGCGTTAACGAAGCCAAATGGCCTCACTAGGTCTTTCAATAGCAAAGCAAACTTGAATTTAGCTTTGATTCCGGTCTCTTCAACAGCTCCGTAGTCTTCTCCTCCTTGCCTCACCTTCTGCATCGCCTCCTCGTTCTGCGTCTTCCTCAGCTCCTCCAACTTCTTGTCTTTTTCCTCCGTGCTCAGTGAACCATTTTTATGTGCGCCCATTACTTGAAGAAATACGGATGGATGGATGGATGGATGGATGGATGGATGGATGGATGGATGGATGGATGGATGGATGGATGGATGGATGGATGGATGGATGGATGGATGGATGGATGGATGGATGGATGGATGGATGGATGGATGGATGGATGGATGGATGGATGGATGGATGGATGGATGGATGGATGGATGGATGGATGGATGGATGGATGGATGGATGGATGGATGGATGGATGGATGGATGGATGGATGGATGGATGGATGGATGGATGGATGGATGGATGGATGGATGGATGGATGGATGGATGGATGGATGGATGGATGGATGGATGGATGGATGGATGGATGGATGGATGGATGGATGGATGGATGGATGGATGGATGGATGGATGGATGGATGGATGGATGGATGGATGGATGGATGGATGGATGAATGGATGGATCGATGGATGGATGGATGGATGGATGGATGGATGGATGGATGAATGGATGGATGGATGGATGGATGGATGGATGAAGGAGTAGATGGATCACTGGTTAGATGGATGGATGCATGGATGAATGGATGCATGGATGAATGGATGCATGGATGAATGGATGCATGGATGAATGGATGCATGGATGAATGGATGCATGGATGAATGGATGAATATATGGACGGTGGGACTATCCATCACGGCTCGTGAAAAGAGTCCATGGCAACGACGTCTTAATGAATCTTAATTTGTTTTTCGAAAGAATTGCAAATGAACCCAATTGGCAGGCCACGGCTAACTAACTTTCGTTTTCTTTCTCGGTTTTCTTCAAGTCTTGCGAAGACATGCGCCTGCAACAAACAAGTCAGCATTTACTTTTTCGTTTCAAAAAGGTCATCTTGTAATTCACAAATGATAAGAAACGAACAGAGTTTCAAACAAAAGATTTTCAATTCGTTATGTCAAAGCACTGGTTGAAGTTGGTTGAAGTTGGTTGAAGTTGGTTGAAGTTGGTTGAAGTTGGTTGAAGTTGGTTGAAGTTGGTTGAAGTTGGTTGAAGTTGGTTGAAGTTGGTTGAAGTTGGTTGAAGTTGGTTGAAGTTGGTTGAAGTTGGTTGAAGTTGGTTGAAGTTGGTTGAAGTTGGTTGAAGTTGGTTGAAGTTGGTTGAAGTTGGTTGAAGTTGGTTGAAGTTGGTTGAAGTTGGTTGAAGCTGGTTGAAGTTGGTTGAAGTTGGTTGAAGTTGGTTGAAGTTGGTTGAAGTTGGTTGAAGTTGGTTGAAGTTGGTTGAAGTTGGTTGAAGTTGGTTGAAGTTGGTTGAAGTTGGTTGAAGTTGGTTGAAGTTGGTTGAAGTTGGTTGAAGTTGGTTGAAGTTGGTTGAAGTTGGTTGAAGTTGGTTGAAGTTGGTTGAAGTTGGTTGAAGTTGGTTGAAGTTGGTTGAAGTTGGTTGAAGTTGGTTGAAGTTGGTTGAAGTTGGTTGAAGTTGGTTGAAGCTGGTTGAAGTTGGTTGAAGTTGGTTGAAGTTGGTTGAAGTTGGTTGAAGTTGGTTGAAGTGCTAACCAAAGATATGCAATTATGTGACAGTTAATTGTACTAAGTGACTTAGTATTTGCATGCCAACACACCACAGGCAATGCCAAAGTTCTGGATGGCCTCAGCGAACAAGTCAACGCGGCTCTCAACAAATGATGCGAAATACTCTCTTTATGATCTTTTTTCATGGTAACAGAAATGATGGAGTATTGTTGGGCACAAAACTGTTCTTCAAGGTGTTTTATATTTTTAAAGCTGTGCATTTATCTATGTTAACTTTCTATTGAAGCGTTAATAGATTAACTGAAGAAGAAAGGTAACGCAATTAATTAAATTTATTGAAATTAAAATTTGTATTCCTGTTTTATTGTTTTGCGCTACAGAAAATAGTTGAATACATTTCGTTATAAAGGTATTGATGGTTTTTAAGGAGAGATACTAAAGTGAGACTTGTATGTATAAACATAAACAGATAATGTAGCAATGCTAGCATATGTGCTACATTGTAGCATATACGATAAATAAAATATTAATAAAATCTATGGACTAAACTAAATTAATCCTCAAGGTTCTTTTACAAAAAATGGACTAATAAAAAAATTCTAAAATAGTGTTAAACATGTTTAAAATGGAAGAAGTTAATAATATAAAGTTAAAATTATTTTTTTCTTCAGAATAACTGTCTAACGGACTAAAATAATATAATATATTTGCAATAAGGGATAAACCTATTTTAAAAAGGTAGAATTGTAAATTTGGGTAGCCTTTTCTCAAACTTGGGGCACGCATTTAATCGTATGTAGTCTCTCTTCATATCTTGAGAATTCTGTCCATGTCTTTAATCTATTTCGAGTACAGGTGCTGTCGTTAGAAAAAGTTTTTAACTATCGTTTGAAGCTTTAACTAGAACCCGTCTCATCTAAAAGAAAGAAGAAAAAGATCATTAAGGAGGAGAGTTTAGAACTCTGGGGCGGGGAGGTTGAAACAGAAATATATAAAAACAAAAGGGAGATTATAGAAGAGTTGATTAGAAGAGTAGCAAGAAGATTCGAAGTGGAGAAACCAAGACACCATCACATAGATTGGTGGGATGTGGAGGTGGAAGAAGCCGTGAAGAAAAGGAAAGAATGGAGTAGAGAGCATGGGGAGCGGGGATGGCTTAGATGGTAGACGTCGGACTTGCAACTTAAAGGTCGCCTGTTCGAACCCCTGATAGGCAACCGTGAACTATCATATACCTAGTGTATATGATGCGGTGTTTGAGACGTATGCATTGAAAGATGTGTACGTCGTGTGGAGTGGCGTCTCTGGCGCATAAGGACCATGGTTCCTAGAACCATTGTAACATGGCCTGCGTCTGTCAGGCTGTGAACGATATAGACTATAAAAAAAAAGGCGAAGAGAAAAGCAACTTGGAAGAGGGGCAGCCGAGACGAAAGAAGCTTGGGAGCAATACCTGTTTCGAAAACAGAATAAGAATGGAATACATGGGAAGAGGGAATGAAAGAAAGAGGAATATGTTCAGAGAGTTGGATAAGTTTATGGGGAAAGAAAAAAAATTAATGGAGGTAGAGGATTTTGTGGATGAAGAGGGTGGTGTTTGGAAAGGGAAAGAGGAGATGGGAGAGTGCATACTCAATACATGGGGAAAGTTTCTAAACACGGAGGGAGAAGCCACGATGAACATCAAAAAAGAAAGTAAAAAAATGGAGGATGAAGGAAACATCAGTAGGAATGAATTTGAACGGGCACTGAAAAAACTTAAACTAGGAAAAGCAGCGGATGAAGAGTGGGTAAGTGGGGAGTTGTTGCAGTTGTTGAAATGTAGAGGAAGAGAAGAGGTGAGGAATTGGTTTAATAAAATATTAGAAGGAGGGGAGGTACCGAAAAGTTGGAGGTATAGTCGGGTCGTCCTAATTCATAAAGGAGGGGAGAGAAGGAAAATTAAGAATTATCGACCTGTAGCAATTAGCAGCGTTTTATGTAAACTGATGATGATTGTTTGGGAGAACGAGTGGAGAGATGGGTAGAAAGAAATGGTATGATTAATGAAACACATGGAGGTTTAGAAGAGATAGGCGTTCGGATGGTAACACAGGAATGGAAGGAGGTCAAGAATGGGTAATTAGAGGTAGGACCATACGAAAATGTGCCGAGGTAAGGTAGTTAGGATTAAAGCTTAAAGGCGGAAAAAGTAAATTTGTCAATTTAGTGAAAAGATGAAAAATGTTGGAAGCCTAACCGGCATGGTAAAATATGGAGCAAAAAGATCGGGAGTCGGTTTATCGTGGGCAGGGAGGCATGGAAAAGCTTGATTGTAGGAAAGATAATGTATGGTGTTGCAGCAGTTGGTTGGTCAGCTAAGGAGAGAAAGAAGTTAGAGGTTTTGCAGACTAAGTTTGGGAGATGGATATGGGGGGTAGAGATTAGTGTTAGGAATGTCGTAGTAAATGGTAAAACAGCCTGGAGTACATTCTGAGAAAGAGAGGCTAAGGTCATGACAGACTTTGTGATTAAGACATTAGAGGGGAAAATATAGTAGGAAGAGTAGGTACATCTAAATGGTGGAGAGGTGTAGCCAACTTAGAAAAAAAATTGGGTGTGGAGGTTATGAGCCGAATGGTACGTGGAGGGAAAGGCGCACGAGCAAGAGTGTTTATGATAGGCGTTTCAGAAAGGGAGGTCGGAGGTATGGGGGAAAGGGAGCTGGTGAAGAGAATCCAACAAAGGGAAGGGGGGATTGAGGGAATAAGATACAGGAAAGTGAAAGACTGAAAAGATACGGTGAGGAGAAGAAGGAAAGCAGGAAGTTGGAAAAATATGTAGATGGTTCAGATGGAGCGAAAGTTAGGATGATGTGTAGGGGGGATAGCTTGACGGTAAGGAATAATGAAATTGTGCGCTGGAAGTATGAGAAGGATGATAGGAAGTGTGTTTGTGGGGAGGAAGAAAATGAGAGGCACGTTTTGCT
This sequence comes from Piscicola geometra, assembly GCA_943735955.1. NCBI lineage: Eukaryota > Metazoa > Annelida > Clitellata > Hirudinida > Piscicolidae > Piscicola > Piscicola geometra. Next base: position 370,215 of record OX030962.1, read on the forward strand.
GGAGTGTGGGTTGTATGAAGAGTGGAGAGAAGAATGGCTGACGGTTTGGAGAAGGGAGCGTGGAAAACAGGACACGATGGAAGGGGTCCTTGGTTACCAGGAAAAGGATCGGAGGATGGAAGAAGTGGTGCTGAGAAGTGTGGGAGCAATCTGGAGACAGAGGGAGAGGAGAGAAAGGGAGAGATGATGAAAAAGATTTGAAGTGTCGAGACAAAGGCACTATAAATACTACTACTACTACTACAATTGTTTAAATAATTAAATAAATAAAATCTTAATTGTAACATCATAACTTAGTTATACAAATGATAAATTCTAAGAGCTTTAAACGGGGCATTTTGCTTTCAATTCTCATCAACATACCTTTTTGTAATTATTATTTTTAAAATTTTAAAACTTAAAGTATCAAATTTAAAAAATAAAGTGTGTCTTAAATTTTTTAATAAAATCATTCAAAAGTTCGAAACATGTTTGCTCAAAGTATTTCCGAATTCATCAAAAGTTTTTTTGTCTTCGCCATATACATATAGAGAAAAGTTGGATAATATGGGATAGTCGGGTAATATGGGATACCAAGGTTCTAAGTTTGTATTGAAAATCAAATAAAAAACTATGAACTGCTTAAGATTAATTCTACTATTTAACGTATGCTGGGGTATCTCAGAAATACGTTCTAAAAGTTTTCACTACGTATATATATATATATATATATATATATATATATATATATATATATATATATATATATATATATATATATATATATATATATATATATATATATATATATATATATATATATATATATATATATATATATATATATATATATATATATATATATATATATATATATATATATATATATATATATATATATATATGTATGTATATATACTATATCTATGTATGAGACGCTATTTATTAACTGACAAAAAATATAGCAGTCCAAAAATCGTACATTAACCTTTAAAAAATAATTATAAATTGTAATTATAAAACTATCTTATTTAATTTGACTTTTAATTAAATAATATTTCTCCATTTTTTAATGACCCTTCTTTAAAGCTAATATGTAGCTTCAAATTTCTCAAGTTCATTATTATTCTCATATATCGTCCTCCTAGTGGCTCAATCTCTAAATTTATTGATGAGTTCTCTAACCTAACTGAATATGTCTTTTCCCTATCTACTCCTTTCTTCATCCTAGGTGACTTTAACTTTCATTATAATAAACCCACTGATACCTATGTTTCCAAATTCATCCAGATACTCAATACTTTCAACTTAACACAACATATATCTACTCAAACCCATTCATCTGGAAATACTATTGATTTTTTAATAACTTCTTCACTTTCTAAAATATCTGATATATCTACCACCAAATTTCACTCTTCTGATCACTATCTAATTAACTTCAAATATAATCTAAATAATAACCTTAATAATACTACTATCAAAACGTATAGCAGAAACTGGAAAAAATTTAATAAGGACACATTTAATCTACTATTTAAATATTTTAGTTTTAATGGTTTCACTGATGTTGATGAGTTTCTTATATATTTTAATGATTCTATTTCTTCAATTCTTGATATCATTTTACCTTTAAAATTGCGCTCATGTCGTCTGCTGTCGAAACGGTCTCCGTGGTTCGACAGTGAATGTGCGACTCTGAAACGAGTTGCACGTAGACACGAGCGTAAGTTTAGGTCTCATAGTTCTTCCTTTAATTATAACCTTTACTTGTCTTCTCTTAACCAATACAAATCTATATTATTCTCTAATCACTGTAATTATTTTAGAATTTCTATAGTCAACGCTTCTTCTTCAAAGAATCGTTGGCAGTCACTTTCTAAATTATTAAATAAAAACCTTCTACCTCCTTCATCTTTCTCTTCTCAAGATTATCATTATTACATAAACAATCAATCAAATAATCAATCAAACAAGTAAAGTAGAAACAATAAGGTCTAATTTTAACACTAATACCTCTATTCTTAGCCCTAATAATTATATTAACAATAGTGAATTTAATTTGGTCAGTTTTTCTTCAATTTCTCTACCTGACCTGTCCTTAATTATTAGTTCCATGTCTACATCTACCTGTTCTCTTGACATAATTCCAACTTATTTGATTAAAGAATTGTCTGATATTTTTTACTCTATAATTCTTTTCATTGTTAAGCTGTCTCTCTCTACATCTAAATTTCCGACTTTATACAAAGCTTCTGTTATCATACCTACTTTAAAAAACAAATCATTAGACCCTACTCAAATTTCTAACTATAGACCTATCTCCAATCTAACATTCATATATAAAATAATAGAAAAAGTAGTTTATCAACAAATCTATTCATATTTAAATGTTAACTCCCTTATACCTTATTCACAATCTGGTTTTCGTTTAGGTCATAACTGTGAATCGTCCCTCTTAAAACTCTATAATGATCTTATTTACGCCTTTGAGAATAAAAAATGTTCTGTACTTGTTTGTTTAGATTACTCTGCCGTTTTTGATACTGTAGACCACTCTTTATTACTACTATTACTAAAAAATAAGTTCAATATTAAGGATTCTTCGTTTTTATGGATTAAGTCATATTTATCTAATAGATCTGTTTATGTTTCTTTAAATCACTCTACACCATCTACTTACTCATATGGTGTTTCTCAAGGTTCTATTCTTGGTCCTTTGTTCTTTATTCTATATGTCTCTGAATTATATTCTATCATTTCCTCTCATTCTCTCAACTCCCTATTCTATGCTGACGATTCGCAGTTATATGTCAGCTTCGATACATCATCATATAATACTGTTATGTCGTCTATATCTTCATGTCTATTATCTATTGAAAACTGGTCTAGCTCAATGTCTTTAAAATTGAATCCACTAAAGTTTGAACTTATATTTTTTGATAAAAATGGTAAACTAATTAATAGCCCATGTAATTTCGCCACTCATACTATTGTTCCATCTAATCTTATTCGTAGCTTAGGATTTATTTTCGACTCAAAATTAACCTTATCAAACCAAATTCTATCAGTCACTAAATCTTGCTATTTTCCTCTCAGACGCATCAGACAATTATTACCTTACTTAGATGACCCTTCTTTAAAGATGTTAGTCTCTGCACTTGTTTTATCTCGAATTGACTATTTTTACTCACTCTATTATAATTTAACTGAAACTACTTTAAAACCATTAAATAAAGTATTTAATTATGCTGCTAGAGTCGTTAGCCGTACTCCTATTTATCACCACATTACACCCTCTCTCATCTTATTACATTGGCTCCCCATCAAATTTAGGATTATATTTAAAATCTGTGTTTTTATGTTTAAATTAAAAAACTCCCCAGTATCCCCATATACCTCAAATAATTAATAACTCACCCTCATAGAAGGAATTTAAGATCATCCACTCAAAATCATTATTTCATCCCTTCCATTAATAACTCATTTGCTAAACGTTCTTTCCATTATGCAGGTCCATATATTTGGAACTCATTACCTCCTTATTTAACTACTTCTAAATCATTATTTACTTTTCGTAAGGATCTGAAGACATATCTGTTTAACAAATTTATTTACGAGCGCTCTTGAATTTGAAGAAAGAGCGCTATAGAAATCTATTTGATTGATTGATTGAAAAGTTTCTTTGGTTCTTTTTCTTTTCACATCGCCATTTGTCGATTTTGAAGATTCATTTGTCAAACCCCGTAGAAAACTCTGCGAAAGTTAAATTTCTATTCTTAATATATTAATAATAGCTTTAAAAAAATTTAAATTACACTAATAAAATTGAACGATTAATCTGATTCCAGTGATAGCAGTGATGAATTTATCTGTTCTGATGTTGAATCAACAGTTTTCGTTTCATTAAGAATAATTATAGTATGTATCAAAGGCGGCAATCTGCAGAAAATCTTGGGGAAGTTCTCCCCAGGGTTGGAATCAAAGAACCGGTATCGGCCAATACAGTACAAGTGATACTCTTTAGTATTGTTTGCTGTAGTGCAAATTATTTTTGTATCAACTATTAATATTTGTATCACCAAACATTAAAAATGATACTCAATAAAAATACTTTCTATTCCCACGATGAGCGATTTGAAGAAAAACAATAACGATTTTAGTCCTTTTTATTATTTTTCATCTATTATACATTCAATTACAACTAGCCGAATAAACATTATACAACATGTTTTCCATTAATTTCTGAGTTAAATAGTTTAAGAAATTAAAAATCGATTTAAGCTTTCCAAAGTTATAAATAAATATAGAATGGGGAATTTTTTTGGCTCCCAGTGTATATTTAGACAGCATAAAATACCCTCTCTGCCTGTCCTCCGACCCTGTCATAGGTGTACGCAATCAAGTCTTTAGACGCCGCAAAGCACAAAAATATTTGTGCAGTACATGACGTTGTTGGACACACAAGCATCAACCTGATCAATCTTTCAACCTAAGGAAACAGATGTCTGACTTCCTTGATCATAGCTTGCGTTATTTTTTTGCGTTTGTGCTAAAGTTCGTTCTGGTCTTTAAATATAGCTAACTGTGAACCAGTTTCAATTAACTCACGATACTGCTTGCAAATATCATGGTTAACTTCCCCAGTTAGCAACATTGTCTCCAGCTGCAAGTATGAACGCAAACCGGGAGACTCTCGATTGAACCTTTCTGTGTGTTGCATGATTGCAATTTCTATGACAGCGTAATATGCTGTTCGATAATGTTCCTCTGGTGTTGTTGCTACGTAAGCTGGGCCCAACCCACAATACTTTTGTGGCGGCTTTCGCACACGAGGTACAGCATTCGGCTCGAGATCATATGCCAAAACCATACTGTTGACATCTCTAAAAATAGCGTTAAACTGTTCATCTGATCGTAGGCGTCGCATTTCTTGTACAACTGAATCAGTCGCTGCATCCATTCCACTGACCTTGGCACTTGCTGATTGCAACGACTTTTTTACCTGTTCCAGAAGTGAAAACACCAAAACAACTCTTTGAGGGCCAGTGCAGTAATGCCCTGTTGAAAAAAAACCTTGAGTTTTTACAGCTGTTTCATCCGCAGTACCAATGGAGGCAAATGATTCCAAGCTAACAAGTACCACTTCATAATGTTAAAGCAGATAAGACACTAAAATCTAAAATAACAATTCTTAAAAATTAGAATTTTCTGTTGATTGAACGATGATGGATAATTTGTTTATTACATTTTTAGTACACTGATTTAATAAAATTATTTTGAACAGTTATTATTTCATTAAGAATTTTTTCTGAAAATAATAGGAATTTCTAAATAAATTTTTGTAAACACATACTCTTTATATTGTTGTAAATTTCCCCACAATATTCATTGATTTAAGTTCAGTAAATTATATGTTTTGGACGTCCACAACTAGGAGGGGGAGGGGAGGTTAAGTCAAAAGTGGACACGGGGAGGTAAAAAAAAAAAAAAAATTTGTGGACGTCTTTTATGGATGGCCCCTTAGCAGCGCTGTCATAAGTCTGAGCTCTTAGTTTTTTTATAGGTAGCATAATTCAGATCAGAACATCTTTTACTACAGCAGATAATGTTTGTCTGGTCGTGTCTGGTGGGCTGAATAAACCAATAAACTGTTCATTAACATTCAGAGCTTCATCAAAAAAACGAATGCATATCAATTCCTGCTCTAACCAATTGCAGTCTTGTGTGCCATCAACCATAACACCAAACTGGCTTGATTCGGCATTAACAGTGCACACTGTGTTTCTAACGATAGAATGAGCTAAAAGCTTCAGCATTTCTTTTTGGCAGTTATGCGATATGAATCTTGTAGTTTGATTTAACCACAACTTTAGTTAATGTTCGAATCAATCAATCAATCACTAATAATTTATATAGCGCCCTTTACTAAGCGAACAAAAGCGCCTTTTGAAATTCATTAACAAATTGAAAGAGTCGATATTGAAATGGACTTCAGAACCCCCCTATGAATATCGCCCATACAAAATAAGTAGCACAATATGAATGGTTTTTTTATAAAAATGTAAATCTGTCTGCTTGCAAAAAGTGAACCGATATTTCAATCAATCAATCAATCAAATCAATTTCTATAGCGCTCTTTCCTCAAATTCAAGAGCGCTGGTAAATGAATTTGTTAAACAGATATGTCTTCAGATCCGCACGAAAAGTAAATAATGATATAGAAGTAGTTAAATAAGGAGGTGATGAGTTTTAAATATATGGACATCTTTAAAGAAGGGTCATCTAAGTAAGGTAATAATTGTCTAATACGTCAGTTTTCAATAGATAATAGACATAAACAGTAATGTGTAGAAAATTCGTTCTGACAGTCTGTCCTTCATCTGCAGAGCTCATCTGCCTTGTGAAGTAGGTAGCCAGTGGGTTCTTGCAAACTGTGCATTAGTGCTCAATTTGAGGCCTTGGCACTTCTTCCTTTTAAAATAAGTTTTTATTGTAGTCCGTTAGACAGTTATTGGTTGAAGATTTTAATTCCGAGAGCAAGATAAATGTAAAACCAGAAAACATGAAAAGATATAAATTATAATTACTATAATTATTTGAAATAAAAAAAAACTAAATTATTAGATAAGAAGACAAACTATTTAACAAAATCATTACGGTTAAAGCGGCTGCCAAGATGGCAGCTGCTAACCAAAGTATTTTTTGAAAAGCATTCTGATTGTCTGCTTGCAAAATTTGAAAAATCATAAATTTAATTTTTATAAATATAATTTATTAATTTAAATTTATAAATACAAAAAGAAGAGTAGGTGGATAAGTATTTGAGAAAGCAAAGAATAATTTTTGCTTCAGGCTGCCATTTTGGCAGCCGCTCAAATAAATTTGTAGAATAAACGGTTTTGGGTATAATATATTAAAATTTTAAAATCTTAAGTCTAAATAAAAATTAAAATTAATAAATTAGAATGTTTTAAGTGCGAATGTTGGTTGTTTTGAATCTGTCAAGGAATGGCCGCAGCAGACCAAGATGGCCGCAGGGAATCAAGTGAGCTTCGACATAAAGAAGAAATCCTTCCATAGCAGCAGCAGTACCAGCGTTGGCAAGGACTTCTCCTTCACCCTCTTTCGCAGCCTCGGCACCAGTGGCAAGACAGAAAATTGAGAAGAATGATGATTGTATTTTGTTGTTTTGAGGATGATGTGGTGATAATTGTGCTGTGGTATGAGTGTCAGTCTTGAGGTGATGATTGAATTTTTTATTGGTGGTGATAGTGGTTTTTTGGCGGTGACTGTCATAGTGGTGCGGGTGAGGTTGGATTATTGAGATTGATTGTTTTTTATATATATATTTAAATTGATATATATACATTTATTGGTAGTGGTCTAAAAACCGTTTTATTTAACAAATTTATTTGAAGAGCGCTTTTGTTCACTTAGTAAAGGGCGCTATAAAAAACATTAGTGATTGATTGATTGACAGGCAGCTATCACTATAACTACGCCTACCCAAAATATATTACTGAATGAAAATTCTGTTTCATGCAATGGTTGACGATTATGCTTGTATTGATAAGAATTGAGAAATAACTGTATTTAAAAAACTGAGAAGAGTCCATGTTGAGAAGGATTCCAGGACCCCCACAAGATTCCCGTTCACGCCATAGTGATGAAAAAAACTAGGTGACGGAGTATCTAAGTAAGTAGTAGTAAGTAATAAGGGTGGCAAAGCGGCCGATTAGGGTTACTTTGAATAAACTACAGAACTGGCTTCAACTAGATTTAGCCTAGCGAACAAAGTATTTTTATTCATTAAACATTTCATGTTGCGATTTTAATTTTTTTCTGAAAATTTAATTCTTTTTATTTTAATTGTTAACTTATTATATATATATATTATTAAATTCAGTTTAATATACTTCATTGATGTATTTATAAAAAAATTCAATGGATTACACTTTAAAATATATTATCGTATTATGTGTTATTTCTTTTGAGATTCTACTTCTAGTATCAGAATGAAGATAACAAGACAGCACCCAATTAAGCTGGAAGCTTAGGGAACTACATTAGGAAGATGCAACGTAAAAACAGTTCATGCTTTTGGCAAGATCTGACATCTAAAGCTCTTCTTCAAGATATCAAGTAAACCTCAAGACTTGGAAAGTGCCATTGAGAAAAAAAACAAATGATGGTTATTTAGACCTATTAGGACTAGCAAGTTTGTGACCTGTGAAAACGGCAGCAAAAAAAAATAAATGAACAAATTTTTCGGGACCGGGATTCGAGTTGCGGGAACGGGACGGGGCGGAAATTAAAATTCAGATGGTCCATCGGGAACGGGACGGGACGGGAATTTAAATTCTGATGGCCCATCGGGAACAGGACGGGATCGGGAATGAAAAATCGTCCATGTCCGACCTCTAGTGTCGACCCGCGGGACGGGAAAAGTTTGAAACCAGAAATAGGTTTTCGGGACGGGAACGGAAATAAAAATTCAAATTGGGAACGGGGAAAACGGGAAAGAGAATCAACTTTTAAATCGGGAACGGGATAAAACGGGAATAAAAGTTATTGGGATTGGATTCTTTAACAATTATTTTTCATCTAACTCCTAAGCATAAAAATCTCTAATTTTATCGATACTCCGTTCTTGAAATAAGTATTAAATGCAATAGAAATGTATAACGAAGCCACCATTGCATTGTCAATGTCAAAATCTCCAACATTACATTTGAAGTTGTTATGGCGAGTCAAAACATTAGGTAGATTAGAAAAAATGGGTGATGATGAAAACTTGTCAGATAAATTCAAAATGGTCAGTTAAATTATTTTGATTTCATAAATTAATACTCTGAATTTTAATTTTTAATTTCCAGTTGATTGCTCAGTTGATCATTTCGACAAAAGAAAAGATGCCCATTGATTTTATTCATGTGGCAGCATGTCTGTTGCATCCTAAGTATAAAAGAATAATAAGAAAATAGCTTGGAATAGAAAAAGAAATAAGTACTAATATATTTATTATAGAAAATTTAATTCTATTTTTTACAGCCAGACCTTGATGCAGTGCCGTTGAGAAAAAAACAATTTTTTTTTTCAAATCAAATATATTTCTATATCAAATAAAATAAAGTTCTATAGCGCTCATTCATCAACTTCAAGAGCACTCATAGATAATTAAAAAAGCGCTATATAAATAGTTTTGATAGATTGATTTTGATTGATAACGTTTTATGTTTGAGTTGACTTTGAGTTTGAGCGTGGTAATCTTTGATTCAGTACAGTGTTCTGTATCACTGTCACTGTCACTGCTGCTGAACTAAAATTTCTATGAAATATTGAATACATTTAAGGTGTATAAAATAACTTAAATTAAAGAAATAATTGTATTTTTCATTAATTCTGGGCCCCGACACCCCTACTTTTGAAAAAAAACACATTTTTTAACTTCTATTTTGATACGAGTATTTAATCAAGCCAAGAATAGTTTTGTTTTAGACGGCTATACTTATAGGCTATAACTTCAAATACTCATAATGAATTACTATGTAAACATTCTATTTCATGCCATGGTTCACGATTATTCTCGTATCAAAACAAGTTTTGTAAAATGTTTTTTTTTTCACTCCTAAAAATTTCAAATCCCACAACTCTCCAAGATCACTGCATATGTTTGCTTGAGCAACTGGCTCAAATAAAAAGTGAGAAATTTTTCTTTTTACCATTAATAAATTCTTTTTTTAATGTGGATTACTTTAATTAATAAACTCTGATGAAGCTTCAATAGTTTTTATAACATTGGTAGGGGGGTGGGGCATTATCATCGATTTTAACATTTTAAAACGTCTACTTAAGACATGATTAACACTAACAATACAAAAATTTTGACACTAAAATTACATTTTTATGTCAAAAATAACCCCCTCACTCTTGATTGAAAAAACACATAAATGGGAGATGTTAAACTTTTTATTCACTAGAAAAACACATTCTATAAATCTTTTTTTAACTTTTATGTTTTTTTATATTTTATTATTTCTTGGTTAATACTTTCATTTATAATTTTTTTTATGAAAGGATCTTCTTTTGATTTCAACAGACATAAAAAAGTTCAAGTCTTTTTTGCTTATTTCTATAAACCAGTTTTTTTATTCTTGTTTTTGTTAAACTTAGCTTTCTTTCTTTTACTCTAGTTAAGTTTTGACTGTTTTTTTGATTAACCCGTTGCTTTGAAGCCTCCGAAAGACGGGATCTGGCCATCTCTAGGCTGCTGGCTTTTAATAGGATGATGGATCTACTGATTGCATTCAATTTACTAGTTTCTTTAGTCCATGGTTCCTCTTACCACACTGCCTTTCAATTCCAAGGTTGTGAACAAGAGTGTCATCGATTTCAGAAGCCTGCTCACTGATTGGGTACTCCATTGGTAAGTAATCTTCATCAATGTCTTAGCCTCGCTTTTGTTTATCTAAAACCGTCTTGAGAAGGGGCTGCATAATATAAATTAACTTATAGATTTACTCCAAGGGCTCAACTGCTGCCTCCACCAAAAAAACTTTGCAGGGGGGGGTTCCATAACTTCTCTGACTAGACAGGCTAGGCATTAAATCGATTCCAGAGTTTGACTGAGCTCAAAAGCAACCAGCTGAAGACACATGTCAAGTGCATGTCCAACTACACTAGAATTTTTTTTAAATGTTTATTTTCACCATAAAACTTTGTAAAACCTGATATATCTTTATATCCGTTTCAATCAATTGCAGAACTTTATTCATGCCACTGCTGAAGCCCAGTGTAGTGTGGGTGGCACAAATATTTCTTTATAATATTATATTTTATAAAGTATAATATTAAGTACCTTATTATGATAAAATTTGAGTAATTTTAATTATCTAATGATTTCTTTTTACTTGAAAACGCTGAGTTAGTTTTTTGGGTGTGGGGGTAGGGGTTTCATCAAAAGTATCAACTTCCAATATTAAATATTCATGAAATAACCTAGTGAACCATGTTCCAAATGAACGTAAAGAATTTCAGATTTTATGCTTACTTATGCCCCCCTTAACATTTATGAGAAAATAAAATATTATTTTTATTTCAAATATGCTGAATAAAATTGCGTTAAATAACTTTCGATAATAATTTAAAATTTTGTTTGATTATCTGCGATTAAAATTTTTAATCGTTCGATTAACGCGATTAAAAATTTTTATTGTTCAATTAACGGCGATAAAAATTTTTTATCGTGGAACAGCTCTAATAAAAAATAAAATATTTGAACATTTGAAATAAATAAAAATATTAGAATATTTAAAATAGGTAAAAATATTAGAGTATTTAAAATAAATAAAAATATTATAATAATAAAAATAAATAAATATATTATAATATTTAAAATAAATAAAAATATTATAATATTTAAAATAAATAAAAATATTATAATATTTAAAATAAATAAAAATATTATACTATTAAAAATAAATAAAATATTATAATATTTAAAATAAATAAAAATATTATAATTTTAAAAGAAATAAAAATATTATAATACTTAAAATAAATAAAAATATTATAATATTTAAAATAAATAAAAATATTATACTATTTAAAATAAATAAAAATATTATAATATTTAAAATAAATAAAAATATTATAATTTTAAAATAAATAAAAATATTATAATATTTAAAATAAATAAAAATATTATAATATTTAAAATAAATAAAAATATTATAATATTTAAAATAAATAAAAATATTATACTATTTAAAATAAATAAAAATATTATAATATTTAAAATAAAAGAAAATTTTATAATATTTAAAATAAATAAAAACATGTAAATATTATACAGTTCAAGTCATCTTTCGAGCAAAACCATACAAAAAATATTTTCGCCGTTTCGCTTTTTTGCCAGCAGTATTTCGTTTCGCTATTTCCTTTTCTAACCACGTCAATATTTCCCCGTTCTGCTTTTTAGCCACATCCTTTGTGCGGCAACATCTTTTGACCTAGAAGAACTGAGTCCTTCTCATTTTGATTTCATGACAAATCTGCGTGGCAAATATTCTAAGGATCATTGAACAAGCACCTTAAAATGATGGTTTTTTAGTTCATTCTATAAACAACGTGACGACACTGAAGATCCTTGCTAACAGGGCTGATGTGCTCATTAGGCTTATGACCTTTTTGCAACTTTATAACCGGATTTTTTCAAACATGAGTTAATATGTAAAAACACTAGAATGAATCGTCATTTAAGATTTTGTTCAAAAAACTAAACGCTCAAAGTCAAAATACTGTTAGGAAAATGGTGACAGAAAATTCAGATATATTTTTAATTGATGATTTTAATATAATATGTATTACAATTCAAAAATAGTAATTTGTTGATATAATATAATATAATTAATTGTGTGATAAAATGAACTTCAAATAGAATTTTTCAGCACTTTCACACCTTTTTCTTTTTGCACAAATGTGACTTCTTTGTGTTTGGATTGCTGTTTTTTCTCGATTCCACTGTGTTACAAAAATTTGATGTTCTTTTTTGTGTTTTTTTTATCGTTATCAATTTTTTATAAATTTCTTTTTTATAAAAATTGTCACTGACCACGAATCAAACCAAGCTCCACAAATCAATTTACTAATTTCAACAAGTAGTTCTCTTCGATCCGGAATAAGCAGAAAGGTAAGTAGAGCGTATATTGCTCTAGAGTTCTACCTTGCATTATTTATATTAGGTAAGGCTTTAAAGTTAATGAAAGGAAAAGACCATCGTTATCGGAAGGCCATTCCCAATTCATATAAAAACTGCATATCGTGGCGCCATTTGATGTTTTTACATTTTATTTTTACATTACTTTGTCGAAAGTCTTTTTAAAGATTTGATTAGTTTTCACTAATTTCGTTAACAAAGTCATAGGATAAGTTAGGAGAAGTTGTCTTTCCACCAAGAGTTTGTCGATTGAATGCCTTAGGACTAAATATAACACGTGATGTTGACACCCTATGTACTGAGGAATGCCTTTCTCTTTGACTTTTCTTTTGTATAGAACAACAACTCCATTTTTTGCTTCAGCAATGACACTTGTAGTATCATAAACTAAAACTTTGATAGTTCGCCACAAATTTTATTGTTTTAACACTTCAGTTATTCCATTAAATATTGTTAAAGCTTTTCCATCCTTAAGGGTTAGTGCTGCAAGACGAACTTCACGATGCTGATTTTTAAAACGATTACTTGTATTCCTTGCTTGTTAATGTTTTTACCGTCAAAATGCAGAGCCCAATTTTCTTTTTTTAAGAGTTTTTTCAAAGTTTTTCTGCATTTTTCTGGAATCTTTAACAGATGCTTTATATATTGCAGATTGAGTTGGTGTTGGGATGCCAATACATTGTACATTGGGGACGAAGGGCTCGTTTTCAAAGGTGGAAATGTATTCGTGAGTTTGCCACTCGCTGAGAGGGTAGGTGAAAGCGTAATTGATGCAAGCATCATTGTCTCCGTACTGGAAGCGTTCGTGATTTCAAGCCAGAGTGAGGTACAAATGCACTCTTGCCTTCCTTATGTTTTTTGTGTGTGCAATGCAAGTGGTGTTGGTGATAGTGGTTTGGGGTACGGTGTTGTTGAAAGCGATGGAAAACTGTAAAGAAAGAATGATAGATCATCGTGGAAGAAGTTGATGGTGTGTAATAGGAATGGACGGTTCCGATTATTTGAGATTCGTGGATCCGGATCCGAACCAAATCTTATTACTGAATCCATACGAATTCGAACCCGGATCCGAATCCAAGTAGTAAGCATTTAAAATTAATTAAATGCTTAAACTAAACAAAATGCATCTTTTCGCTTACAGTTCTATAAGTAATATTTAAAAAGTTACAAATAGCAGTTTTCCAAATTATAGGAGCTGTGTTTTAATCTAAGTTAACTTTCGATTAACGCGTTAATCAATTAATGCCCGTTAAAAATTTGAACGCCCGTTAAACATTTTAATGCCGTCAAACATTTTAACGCCGTTAAACATTTTATAATTTAGAAAAAATTAACGTCTTTTACATTTTAAGGCATTTAAATTTATCAAAATTAAACTGGTTTTTGGTGTGTTGGCTACATTGTCAGGAAGTGAACACAATCACTTTCGTAATTAACTGTCAACAAACGAATGGGAAACATTGCATTTCATCAAATAACTTCTCATACCTTCTAGATTTGCAACAAAACCTCTAGGCGGTGGAAATACGTAACATTTTCAATAGTGTTACTTGCAATTTGTCACTTCACACAAGAAATACACACTTCAGAAGATAATCCAGCTTATGCCATTTTTTACAAAATAAAAATGTCTTTCGGAACTTGAGCAGAAAAAAATTAATCAGAATATCCAATGGTTAAGAATTGCCACATCATTAGACCCCCGATTTAAGTCAAGCTTTCCTATTGGCCCCATACAAGCATCGTTTTTTGCGTGTGTTCAATGGGGCTCAGGTGTAGCGACTGTTATTTTTGCAGTGAGGGTAGCTGATTGTTCGCTGTAAGGCAGATGCAATCGGCAGTGACAAGCGATCTGTTTTTTGTTTTTCAGCTCTTGAATGACGTGCTATGAGTCTTTGAATAACGTGAGTTCACAGGCTTGCAGAGGTATTGATAAACCAGCTGCTCACTTGATCCAATGACGACCACTGAAGTTGTCATGCCAGCATTTGCTGAGCAGTTTTGCTGACGTTCACTCTTTCAAGCATCTAGTTTAGCCTCTGCCAACTCGCGATTGACAATTCAGCAACAAAACATCTGTAAAAACAACGAAAACAACAACAGCATTAAGAGCTAAGGTATCTGGATCACAGTGAGTCCAGTTGACGGCTTGGCCGCTGGACAAGAGGAGAAGCAACGAGTAATAGGAGACATCGATGTTGGTTTGGGAATTCACTAATCAACGGTTGCAAATAAACTTTGTTTATCTAGAAAAGATCGACTTTTTTATTTCAATTTAACTTTATTCTAAGCGAGAATTGAGAGCAGGTGTTTGTCTTGTTACTTCTTGTGAAGTCAATGCATCCCTCATTTCACAAAATCAAGAGCTGAGAGAGTAAGAAGGCACAAGGATGTTCAAAGAACATTTTCAATGAAGTTATTGACAACTTTTAAGTAGTCTATTAAGGTTTCCAAGATTTATTTAAAAGATGAAAATTTAGCAGCTTCTTTAAATTAAAATGTTGCTTTAAAATGAATTTAAAAAGTTGAAGACCATAAAAATAATTTTAATTAGCCATCAAAATGATTTTATCAAGTCAATAAAATGATTCATACAAAAACCATCAAAACTATTTTAAAAAGTTGAAAACAATTATCACAATTTTATAAATATATTATAATATGAAATTGTATCAAATAACTTAAATTAATGAAATAATTTTATTTGTCATTATATTTTTGCAATCTTGTGTTTACCAGCGATTTAACTATTGAAATTATTTCATTAATTCAAGTTATTTTATTTTATTTCAAATTATACTATATTCTATGAAAGGTATTTATATGATTTGATGTTCCCCTGACCCTGAACTAGTAAAACCGAAGAAAACCACGCTCTAACTCAAAGTAATAGTCAACCCAAACAGAGTCGACCATACAACGTTATCAGTCCAAATTTAGCAGCTGCTCTCGACAAAAATCGACCGAAATGCAGCATACGTTATTGCATCAGCAGCCAAATCTCTTGAACACAAATTTTCAACCATAAACATAAACAAAGAATCAGGGGCGGCGATCTGCGAAAAATCTTGGGGAAGTTCTCCCCAGAGTGGGAATCAAAGAACCGGTATCGACCAATACAGTACAAGCGATACTATTTAGTATTGTTTGCTGTAGTGCAAATTATTTTTGTATCAACTATTAATATTTGTATCGCCAAGAATTATAAAAAAAGTTTGATACTCAATAAAACTTTTCTATTGCCACTATGAGTGATTTTAATAATAAAAAATAGCGATTTTAGTACCTTTGATAAATTGTCATCAATATAAATTCAATTACAACTGGCCATCAACCCATCAAATAAATTTTATAACATCTTGTTTTCCATTCATTTCTGAGTCAAATAGTTTGTAAAAAATTACAAATAGATTTAAATTGGCCACAGTTATACACAAATATACAATGATTAATTTTTTGTGGCCTTCAGTGTATATTTAGATAACATAAAATACCCTCTCTGCCGTCCTCCTGCCCTCTCCTCATAGCTCGTTTACTCCAATTTCCAAAAAGACTTCTTCGAATGTCTGACCGACTAGCAAATTCTTCTGCTAGTCTTTTTAAATCCAGACTGTCAAGTATATCCTGATGTGCATGACAAACGGCCAGTGAATTCAAGCGAGGCTGTGTCATAGGTGCACGCAACCAAGTCTTAAGACGCCGCAATGCACTAAAAGATC
This sequence comes from Piscicola geometra, assembly GCA_943735955.1. Taxonomy (NCBI): domain Eukaryota; kingdom Metazoa; phylum Annelida; class Clitellata; order Hirudinida; family Piscicolidae; genus Piscicola; species Piscicola geometra. Next base: position 386,634 of record OX030962.1, read on the forward strand.
TTTATGCAGTACATGACGTTAATAGACACAGTTCTGGTCTTTAAACATAGTTAACTGTGAACAAAAGACCAGTTGCATTTAACTCTCGATACTGCTTTTAAATATCATGGTTCACTTCACCAGTTAGCAACATTGTCTCTAGCTGCAAGTATGAACGCAAACCAAGAGAATCTCGATTGAACCTTTCTGTGAGTTGCATGATTGCAATGTCTATGACAGCGTAATATGCTGCTCGATAATGTTCCTCTGGTTTTGTTGCTACATAAACTGGGCCCAGCTCACAATACTTTTGTGGCGGCTTTCGCACTCGAGGTACAGCAATCGGCTCGAGATCATATGCCAAAACCATACTGTGGACATCTCTGAAATAGGCGTTAAACTGCTCATCTGATCGTAGGTGACGCAGTACTTGCACAACTGAATCAAAAGGAAAAAAGTTAAATTTGTTTGCTTCATTGGCCAAATAAACTTGCCCAAGTTGGAGGATGAATCGAGGCTTACACGCTAATGCACACAGCTTATGAAGCAAACATTTAGACAAGCAAACACACACATACACATTCACATACAGAACAATATACATTTATATACAATAAACATACTTATATATTTGTATATCGCAAAGAAAAACCCGCACACACGCACATTCCCTTTCCATATATGTTTCTATGCCATTGCAGGCTTTTCGTTTGGAAGCGACTTTTAAAAGTAGTCTTCGAATAATTTTGCGCAAAAAAAGTGAAAAGTATTTTCAAGATTTACTCTTTGAAATTAAACTTTATTTTGATTCTCTAAATTTGAAAAAAGGTTAGGATAATAAAAATGGAGTTGAAAAAATAGTAATTAATCCTTTAAATGATGTTTCATAGTTTTTAAAAATTCAAATTTATTTCATAAAATTTATAATTAATTTATAATTATAATTTAAGTAGCGAATAATTAATAGTGGTGTCAAGGATGGCGACTAAAGAGATGTTGGTGAGACTGCTGGTTGTCTCCTTGGTGCATTCTCTTTGTCAGTCTGCCAGTCTGTCTACCCCTCTCTATGAGTTGGATCAGGTTGGTGCATGGATGGATGCATGCATGCATGGATGCATGTATGGATGGATGCATGGTTGCATGGTTGCATGGATGCATGAATGCATGGATGCATGAATGCATGGATGGATAAATAGATTGATATATGAATGGAAAAATTGATGGGCAGATAGATAGATGGATGGATTGATGGAAAGATGGATGGGTGAATGAGTGAATCGATGGCTGAATAAGTTATGAAGTTACCGGTTTGTATTTAGATTGAAGGTTATGAATAGGCTTGATTGCTTGATGAGTAGATTTTCAAGGATAAACAAAAAGAAATAGTTGAAAAGATTTTCAAATTAATCTAAAGGCGATTCAAATTGGCTTTGATTGATCCATTGGCGCAAGGATAGGTGGATGAAGGAACGGAAAGATGGATGAAGAAATGGATGAATGAGTCTATCAGACGAACTAAAACTGAAAAATTAAAATACTTTCGAGAAAAAACAAAAAACATTCAAAGTATTAAAAAAATACTTTCTAAAAAATATTTAAAGTAATATTTTAAACAGTTTTTTATACACATTTGTAATTATCATTTTATACAAAAATTACCTAGTAATATTCTAAAATGCCTTTTCCCAAAGCAAAATGCATAATCACCAAAAGTATCACCTTCTCCTTGAGTGTTTGCCTCTGACGTCAGCTCAAGCACCAATTTCCTCGGGTCTTGAGAAGGTTATTGCACTTGGGTGTCAGTTATTTTGTGGTTTAAAAAAATATTATTTATAAAATTGTTTTTTTTAATTGAAAAATAAGAAAAAATAAAATGGTGTATGAAATCTGAAAAGAAAAAAAGACAAGAGATGCGCTAAGTGTTCTTGTTTATGGAGCCTTTGAGAACAATTTTGCTCTAATTTATCTAAAAATTTCAAAAAAAGTTTTTTGATAAATTGTTTGAACTATAATAGCAAATCTTTGAAGTTTGCTCATTACAGGTTATTAAACGCTCCAAGGAATTTCACACGGCAAAAGGAAACGAAAGAAAGCATTTATGAAAAGCTCGATGAAATAAAGGCCGAATAAAAGTTTGAAAGCGCCAGATGGAGTGTACGAAAGCTCAATTAAGTGAGAAAAACTCTTTTCAAGTTCTGAAACGGAAAAGAAAAACCTCTTGAAAGTGTGAAAACGATCGTACAGATGAGATGTCTTGATGAACTGTGTACGTTACAGATACGCCTCTTGTACACTACTCGTACACTTGTTGTGCACTAGTTGTATGTTTTTATTGTAAACTTTATGTACACAATGTGTACACCTTTCCCTCAGCGTACAACCACCGTCACACTCACTCACGTCTTCTTTGCATCCACTAAGCACCTTTAAGACTTTCAATTTGCTGAGATTACCCGCACAATAAATCTGAGATTGTTTGTGTGTGTGTGTGTGTGTGTGTATGTGTGTGTGTGTGAGTGTGTGTGTGTGTGTGTGTGTGTGTGTGTGTGTGTGTGTGTGTGTGTGTGTGTGTGTGTGTGTGTGTGTGT